>OY992894.1:64984653-65249653 GCA_963921405.1 Cepaea hortensis | reverse complement strand
CCTCAGACACCACTTGCACACGACCTTATGGATAGGGCGCCATTGCCCGGATCTGATTGAGGATAGTCACGATGAAACCCCAATGGCGCGTCTGTGATTTGCCCCACTGGCAAACTCCAATGACACGTTTGAGATTTGTCCCACCGCCAAAAACCAGTGGAGGTGAATTCCCTCCTTTAGCTATAAACTCCAGCGACCAGACACACCGCGACATCCTGGTCGGCAGTGTTATCGGACCCAGCTATGCCAGCTGATATATCAGCCACCGGGGGTTGTTTGAGTAGAGGCTGTTGACAACTCCTTACCAGATAAGCAACTCTGTTCCCGCAAATCGGTTTGTATTTATGAGAGGGCTTCAAATGAAAACCTTAAAAGTGCAATATAAATTACAATAACCATGCCATTGTCTTGTAACCTGTCAATATTGTCGTTAAGAGTGTCAAGAGTGCTTAGCACGTGACACCACGGTGCAGACGATCACGCTGACGTCATAAGAACAGTTTAGAGATGACCGCTCCACTTTTGACATTCACCAAATAGGAGCAGCGTTCTGTTAACCCTTCCCCCCCCCCCCCCCCCCCACTTTTTTTTTTCTTTTTTTTTCTTTTAAATCAGTGAAGGGATGAAACTATAGAAATGCATCGGCGAATGAAAGTCCGGTATGGTGATGCATGCCTGTCAGTCCAGTAAGTCTATGAGTGGAGAAGGAAGTTTCAAAACAGCATGACTTCTGTGACAGATTGTTCACAACTGGGTCAGGCACACCGAGTAGTGGACCCAGAGTCGATTGCAACTGTTGAAGGCCTCGCACAGGAAAATCGCTGACTGAGTGTGAGTCACATTGTCGTACATCAGTCATAATAATAATATGCTACAGTACCGCAAGGTGGGTGCCACTGTGGTGCTTTGAAGCAGAAGGTGATGGTTTCCTATCAAAAATTGTTACAGGAGATGAAACATGGGTTTACTACCACTCTCCGGACACGAAGAGGGCGAACAAGGAATTTCACCACCTCCCCTCATCATTATTGTCTCCTGCTATTGTTCTTGTGTTGCTGTAGATGTCTCTGAGGTAGTCTCCCCTCATCAAAACCAAAGAGGTTTCGCACGCAGCCATCTGCAGGGGAGGTTTATGCTGACTCTCTTTTGGGACGCACGAGGCGTTATTTTAGACCACTACATGCCAAGAATGAAAACTGTCACCAGTGATACGTATGCAGATCTTCTCATTAATCATCGTCAACACACAATCAAATCCGAAGACGAGGAATTCTAAGTAAAGGTGTCTTTTTGCAACATGACAATGTTCAAACCCATACTGCCCGCACTACGGTTGAAACCAGTCTGTACCACATCGCCCGTACTCGCCAGACCTAGCCCCAAGTGATTTCCACCTGTCTGGACAACTCATTGGGAGGAAAGAAGCGGTACAGCAGGTGGTGCATGAGTGGTTACACACGCGACCAAGACAATTGTTTTCTACAGGAATGCAAACACTTTATCGGTGCTGGATGACTTCCATTGGCCGCAGTGGTGACTACATCGAAAAATTGATACATTTGTTCTTTACTTTTTCAGAATATAATCTCTCTCACACACGCACGCACGCACGCGCGCACGCACACACACACACACACACACACAAAACAATTAAGGTGTTTATTTGAAAAAAGACGCCCTAGCGCAATGATTAGGACGCTTGCCTGCCGGCCCACTGGTCTTGTGTTCCAGTCCCCCTTGATTTTTAAAATTGAGTGGGACTCCCCGATCGATTCATGCTAAAATGTGTACCATGAAATGTCTGGAAAGTAAACGCGGCCTGTGTGATATCTACCACAAGATTCATCGAGTGCCGATTGGTCTATACACCCCACATCATTTTTGCAGTCAAGGAGCTGTGATGTTGGCTGATGTTAAGCCCAGGGATTGGAAGCTATTGAGATATATATATATATATATATATATATATATATATATATATATATATATATATATATATATATATATATATATATATATATATATGAGGTATGCGTGGCCGAGAGGCTCAACGCATTAGTGCTTAAACTTCCGCTGCGCTGACGGTCTGGTTGTGGGTTCAATCCATATACCGGTAAGTGACTTGGACTTAACACGTTCTCGTTCAGAAAGCAAACTACTGAACGTAAAATTGCACAGAAAATCGGTCTGCGGTTGGGGTTAATCGCAACGTCCTGCAACATTAAGAACAAATAACAACAAAATTATATATCTATTTTTTTTTCAGCGTTTCCATCGTGTTTCAGGATACTGCGGTCAACACCAGCATCTTTCAGCTGTATGTTGATTCCTAGGCTAGATTACGCTCATCAGCACGCCACGACTTTCTGAGCGACCGGCTCCATACTCTCATAAGTCACTGGCGCGACTCGAACCACTTCTAATTCTCGTGCGCTCACGTCGACCACGAGAGTATTCGGGGTTAACGGAGAATGCTACTAACCCCTCGGCTAGGCAGCCGGCAGAAGGTATATCTATATCATCATATAGTGTTTCAGCAGTCTGGCTACCTTGTATATTCCATATTCTTTTAAGACATTGATCGTATCTGTTGTATTGTTTGTCTGGACCGGGAGTCGTGCCAGTATTCGTGGTTAAATGAGTTATAAACGTAAACTTGTGGTCCTTCATTATTATATGAAAAATCACACTGTTCCTCGCGTGAAACGTTATAAAGGTTATATTTTCACGTAATCAAGTATTTATAATCCGACCTTTTTCCATTATAATTCTGCCTCCTTTGATTTTAGGCAACCTATTGGTGTGTGTGTGTGTGTGTGTGTGTGTGTGTGTGTGTGTGTGTGTGTGTCTGTCTGTCTGTCTTTCTGTGTATGTGTGTGTCTCTGTCTGTGTCTGCCTCTGTGTGTGTATGTGTGTTGTGTGTGTGTGTGTTTTGTTTCCTTCTTTGTGGGGTCATTAATCCTTTGGTGCATTCGTTTGGTATTTCAGGGATTCTATTCCCATCCTCCTCTCTCCCCCCCCCCCCCTTTTCTCCTCCGGACCCCCTTTTGTTTTTTGCAATTTTTTTCAAGCCATGTTTCTTTTGCCTTTTTGTGTGTGCATAGTTTCCTAATTTTCCTGTGAATTTCTTCATATTTTTTTTTTTCTAATGCGATTGTTGATGTTTCTTCTTATTTCCATTAGATTTGAGATGTTTGCAGTCATCTATTTCTTACGGACAATCATCTTCAGTTTGCGGATACTTGTTTCTGCAGCCTAAATACACACATATACATATTTATTGACAAGAAGGAACAACGTTATGAAAGACATAAATGCCACGACACGTCCACAAATACACTGACCGGACAGTTGGGTGCGGTCTGTTGCTCTCTATGACTGAGAATGCAGCTAACAAGTGGTGACACGATGCAGAAGCTGGCGGCAATCCGGATGTGATGTTTGAGAATAATGTTGAGGTTATCGTTGATGAAGAAGAACACACACGTTGCTCCAGTCCAGGCTCCTGAAGAAGAAAAGTATACGGATGCGTATTATATATTTGATTGAATACACACATGCGCGCGCTCGCACACAAGCACACACAAATATACAAGGGATAGTTATGAAGTAAGAGCAGGGCACAAACCGGCTCTTACGTAATACTCCCATGTAGAAGTAAGTATAAAGCAGTTTACCCATGCTCAACGGCGATTACAAAATGGCTGCCTGACTATCGACTTGCGCCGTGGAAGAACACCAAGGTGGACGAGGTATTAGTCGGTGTTTAGTGGTCAGAACCCTTGTGAAATCTACAGAATATTAATCGTTCATTATGGAGACACCTGTTTGGGCAATATCAAGAGAGAGTAAGAGGCAGTTGATGAAGTGGAAGCACCCGTTGTTTCCTGTTAAGAAAAACTTGTTTGCAGATGACAACGAGGTAATGGAGGCCGTCTCCATGGCGTTGGCGTTGCGGACGCGATTCGTAATGCTGCTTACCCGCGTTAGAAACACAGCGGTGATCGATTTGGCAGCAGATCGTGTCGCGCTGGATTTAACGCGTTGGTATGAGAGCCAGTCATTCACAAGCATTGGCAAACTACTGAACGTAAAACTTGCCAAGACATCAACAATGGCAGTAAAATGCTGGTGTTGACTGCAACGTCCTGTAAAGAATATGCAACTATTTAAAAAAAATGGAGGCGGTGCAAAATTGGTTTAAGGCCACACCAGAAAACTGTTTCCTATAAGGCATCACAAGCTAGTGGATAGGTGGCCCTAGTGTGTTGCCAAGAAGGGAGTATATGTTGAGAAATACCATACACATCATTTCTAGTTTGCACTAATGTAAGAAACGTTATTCTGAAAATTCATGTTACTTAACTGATTCTGTGCCACACAAAAGTAGGTTTGGACAAAACAAACACAGATGGCGAAGAATGGGGAGTAATGACGTGTCACAGTTATGAATTAACAGTTGCAGCAGAAATGTTGTAGTGTAACTTAATGACAACATTTTGACGATTTATAAGACCGTGGCAGATACGGGGAGTTGCCTAAGACGATTAATCATCCCATGGCAATTAATCAGTAATAACTTCCACTCGTATATATTTGTGGCAGCTACACGCGCGCGCGCGCGCGCACACACACACACACACCTACACACATAGTCAATACGCGCTATGGTGCGAAAAGAGGTCTTTTACTTACTCATATGCAGTTGTGATCAACCCCAGGTTAATTTTATTTTTAGAAAGTTTTACATTCAGTAATTTGCCATTGCTATCTAAACGTAAAGTCAACTTTATATATATATATATATATATATATATATATATATATATATATATATATATATATATATATATATATATATATATATATATATATATATATATATATATATGAGTGGCACCTTGCAGTCTTGACAGACCAAAGTATGTGAGTTGGAATGTGGCCAATATTCCATCACAATGCCTGGGCAGAGCTTCAGAGAAACATGTGGTGCCCAAACGACATGATCCCTTTCTCGGCCTAATCTTGTGTTTTCCAGAGGAATGGGTAACCAATACGTCTGGCACAAGGTAGGCTGCAGACGCTGGCGGCACAGCGTCAATATATATATATATATATATATATATATATATATATATATATATATATATATATATATATATATATATATATATAAAATGGTGACACGAAATTGTGACATAGAAATAGAAGGAAAAATTCTTAACCAAGTGGATAATGTTAGATACCTAGGGACATTTATAACATCAGATGGAAGATGTACAACAGAGATTAAGAGCAGAATAGGGCAGGCAAAGGCAGCATTTCAGAAAATGAAGAGTATCTTGTGCAATAGATCACTATCACTGAGTGTAAGAAAGAGAGTGCTGAAATGCTATGTAGAACCAGTTTTGCTGTATGGCAGTGAATCTTGGAATGTAAATGAACAAATTAAGAAGAAATTAGAAGCAACGGAGATGTGGTTCCTGAGACGAATGTTGAGAATTCCTTGGACTGCCAGAGTAACTAACGACGACTGCCTGAAACAGGCTAATGAAACTAGAACACTTTATACAACAACAAGAAAGAGACAAACAGCTTTCTTTGGTCACGTAATGAGAAGAGAGGCATTGGAGAACATCGTGACAACTGGAAAGATCGAGGGGAAGAGAGGCAGAGGCAGACCAAGAGAAATGATGCTGGATGGATTGAGACGGTGGCACGGGGGAATATCAGCAGAAATAATTAATGCTTTAGAAGAACATGAAATAGATCAAGTCACCATACTGCTGAACAAAATATATGATACTGGGGATATACCTCCTGAATTATGTAATTCTGTATTTATTGCAATCTCAAAGAAATCAGGAACCTTGGATTGTGATCAACATCGAACATTTAGTATAATGAGCCACATCACGAAGATTCTGCTGAGAATTATCATGCAAAGAGTTAGCAAGAAAATACAACCTGAAATAGAAGAAAAACAATGTGGGTTTGTAGAAGGCAAGGGCACAGTAAATGCTGTGTATATACTGAGAACAGTAATTGATCGTTCTATAGAAGTAAACAAAGATCTATATCTTTGCTTTATTGACTACACAAAGGCTTTCGATAAAGTAAGACATGTTAGCATGATAGAGATGCTTGCAGATCTACTAATTGATGGGAATGACATTAGACTTATAAAAAACATATATTGGAAACAAAAAGCTGCCATAAGGATAATGAAGTAGGTCAATATCAGCCTATTAATTAAGAGAGGTAGGAAATTGGGATGTGTAATGTCTCTAGATCTTCTTCACTGTATAGTGAAAATATTTTCAGAAATGTACAAGATGTGATAGGAACCATCATTGGAGGAAGAAACATCACTAACATTAGATATTCAGATGATACATGATAGACTATTGACAATGAGCAGGATCTGCAACATGCAGTAGATGCGGTTGTTTACACAGTGAACAACTAGAGTTGTAATTAAATTGTAAGAAAACCGATATTATGGTCGTCACTAGGAAGAACGAAATACCACAATGTAATATACAGGTACATGGGAATATTCTTCAACAAGTGAATCGATAAAATTGTCCAGGAACAGTCATAACATCTGATGAGAAATGCCTTGAAGAGATTAGAACAAGAATAACCATGGCGAACTGCCTTTTTCAAGATGAAAAACATACTGACCAATAAAATGATGCCAATTGCTGCGAAACAAAGAGTGTCGAGGTGCTACATAACAGTACTTTTGTATGGATATGAAGCGTGGACAATAATGAGCGGTCAAGCTGAAAAACATCTGATGGCTGTGGAAATGTGGTTTCGGGGGAGTATGCAAAGAATACCACGGACAGACAGAAAAACCAATGACCAAGTCCTACAAGAAAAAATTGAAAATCGTAAAATGATTAGAGAAATTAGACGTAGACAGTCAAAATTGTTTGGGCATGTTATGAAAATAAATAAATTAGGGAACTTGGTGGCAATTGGCAAGATCGAGGGGAAAAGAACAAGTGGAAGACAGAGAAGTAAATATATGGATGGCTTGACCACTTGGCGTGGTCGAGACAAGAACACTGAACTAATCCACGACTCTGGTGATCGAGTAAAATGACAAATAATGACCTCCCACGCTTAACGGCATGGCACATGATATATATTATATATATATATATATATATATATATATATATATATATATATATATATATATATATATATACACACGCAGGGGTTTAATTGTGTCTGTGCGTGAGTGAGTGAGAGAGAGAGAGAGAGAGAGAGAGAGAGAGAGAGAGAGAGAGAGAGTATATTCTGAAAAAGTAAAATCACCACTGCGTTCAATGCAAGTCCTCCAGCGCTGATAAAGTGCTTGGACAGTGCCTGTACAAATAAATCTCTTGGTCGCTTGTGTAACTACTCATGCATCACCTGCTGTACCTCTTCATCGGACCTAACAGTTTTGATATTTCCTACATGTTCATGCACATGCTTTCTACTCTTGACTTCATTAAAAACAATATTGACAGGTTACACGACAATGGCATGGTTATTGGAATTTATATCACACTTTTAAGGTTTTCATTTGAATCCCCATATATATATTTCGGTCTTTGGTGTTCTGGATCAACTGTACTGATGACATTCCTCCATGCCACCGTCTCAGTTCATCCAGCATCATGTCTCTTGGTCTGCCTCTGCCTGTCTTCCCCTCGATCTTTCCAGTTGTCACGAAGTTTTCCAATGCCCCTCTTCTCATCACATGACCAAAGAAAGCTGTTTGTCTCTTACTTATTGTTGAATATAATGTTTTAGTTTCATTAGCCTGTTTCAGGCAGTCGTTGTTAGTATTCGGGCAGTCCAAGGAATTCGCAACATTCGTCTTAGGAACCACATATCTGTTGCTTTTAATTTCTTTTTAATTTGTTCATTTACATTCGAAGACTCACTAATAGCATTTCAGCACTCCCTTTCTTACGCTTAATGATAGTGACTTATTGCATAATATACTCTTTCTGAATTGCAGCTTTTGCATACCCTATTATGTTCTTAATTTCTATTGTGCATCTTCCATATACTGTTATAATTGCCACTAGGTGTTTTAAATTATCCACTTGTTGAATAATTTTCCTTTCTTAGTGTCACTTTTTTCTTTGGCAGCACCATTGTTACTGTTTTCTTGATATTCAAGGAGAGTGCTTTCATGCACTCTCTGTTACTGCAATGTCCAACAACTGTAGATCTTTTGCATTTTCCGCCATCAATACTGTGTCATCCGCATAGCGTAGATAGTTTATTTTGTAACCTCCGATTAGTATTCCTGGTTTAGGTGACAAAACAGGTCCGTGTTGTTCGCAGCTTTATTTGTTCACAATTGCCCTCTTTATTTCCCATTTTAATTGCTGCTATTTGATTCCAGTAAATATTATTTATTATTCTGAGACCTTTCCCATCAATGTTGATGAAGGAATTCAATGGATTCTAAAGAAGCAACCATAATTTCGACTTCGCCGACGACACTGCACATCTACCACACACACGTAGTCAAATGTAAGATAAATTAATCACACTTGATGAGTTATCGCAAGAATAAGGTCTAAACATTATTACAGGAAAGACAATGGGATTAAACTAAGTATATAACAACCCGATCGCCCTTAGTGGAAGCCTCACAATCATACCTATTTCGGAAACAGTGTAGACAACAATTGGGGGACATATAGGAGATACTAAAATAAAATGAAACAAACAATGCACTAGAACACATTAGATCGTTATTAAAAAGATCAGTAGAGACGCAGAGATATATATATATATATATATATATATATATATATATATATATATATATATATATATATATATATATATATATATATATATATATATATATATATATAACTACCAAAGACGATTCAGCAAAGAAAATTGAAATAAATATTTTAGGCACTTGAAACGTCATGAAAGTTTTGAAAAAAACAATAATGGAGGGGTTCATGCCCGGGAAGAGAGTAAGGGGAAGGCTAAAGAGAAGATGGGTACAGGGTGTGACAGATGACCTCCTGATGGGTGTATCGGACGCGGGACATCTTGCTTATTATATATATATATATATATATATATATATATATATATATATATATATATATATATATATATATATATATATATATATATATATATACCGGCTCCGTGGCCGAGGTGTTAGCAGCTTTCTCCGCTAACTCCGAATACTCTCGTCACGTGACGCGACGAGAATTAGCAGTGGTTCGAATCGCAAAAGTGACTTATGAGAGTATGGAGCCGGTCGCTCAGAAAGTCGTGGCGTGCTGATGAGCGTAATCTAGCCTAGGAATCAACATACAGCTGAAAGATGCTGGTGTTGACCGCAATATCCTGAAACAGGATGGAAACGCGGGGGAAATATATATATATATATATATATATATATATATATATATATATATATATATATATATATATATATATATATATATATATCAGGATTAACATTGAAACAGTTATAGCATGATCAAATATAACAAGAGATAACTGGACTGTTGTCTGTTTGACAGAACAGCAAGCAGGATTACTGCAGCACACGGGCAGTTCTAGTTTGTTTGTTTGTTTGTTTTGTTTGTTTGTTTGTTTGTTTTTTTTTTTAAATTTGTATATACTTTTACAGGTGGTTGCAGACAACGCCAGCATTTTACTGCCATTGTTGATGTCTTGGCAAGTTTTCGCCTTCAGTAGTTTGCCATTGCTTTCTGAACTAATTAGTGACACCTAATGTATGTGTGTGTCTGGGTTGTGCACAATGGGGTTAGCATGTGTGTGGGCCGGACACACAAGAAGGGGTTTACTGCATGCGCATGATGATCCCTTGATAACACGATGAACTTATCCAATGAATAGTGGCGCTTGGCGGATACTGACAGAACTTCGCATATTCTGGGTTATTCCTAAAATGACCTCAATCTCAGAGCTGTATGTTCACGAGAAAACGTCATGTGCAGTGCATGTGGAAACACTGTGTCTGTACATCTGTGCACACTTATGTCACCATACTAGCACATTGACACCAGTCATGCACATTGACACCAGTCGTGAACATTGACACCAGTCATGCACATTGACACCAGTCGTGCACATTGACATCAGTCGTGCTCATTGACACCAGTCGTGCACATTGACACCAGTCGTGAACATTGACACCAGTCATGCACATTGACACCAGTCGTGCACATTGACACCAGTCGTGCTCATTGACACCAGTCGTGCTCATTGACACCAGTCATGCACATTGACACCAGTCATGCACATTGGCAACCAGTTTTGCACGTTAAGAGCTAATCATGCACATTGACAGCCAGTCATGCACACTGATATCCAATCATGCACATTGACAGCCATTATAACTATTGACAAGCATTCGTAGGCATAGCGTCAGTGGTGCACCACCGACAGACCCAGTCTTGCATCTTCTGTGACCCACTTGGCCCTGCATATTGACAACCAGTCATGCACATTGACAGAGCCCGTCGTGAACATTGACAGAGCCAGTGACGTCCACTGGCAACCTGCATTCGCGCACATAGACAGAGTAGCTGTGCACAGTGCAAGAGTCAGCTGTGCATGTCCACAGTAGTTGTGCACACTGTAAGAGCAAGGCGTAAAAGTAGAGTTATGCACGTTGCAAGAGTCAGTCGTGCACATAGACAGAGTATGTGCGCATTGCAAGAGCCAGTTGTGCATACAGAGTAAGTGTGCACATTGCAAGAGAACAGTCGTGCCTATAGATAGAGTATGTGTGCACATTGCAACAGCCGGTTGTGCATATTGATAGAGGTGGTGTGCACGTTGCAAGGGAACAGTCGTGCATATAGAGTAGGTGTGCACATTGCAAGAGTCAGTCGTGCATATAGAGTAGACGTGCACATTGCAAGAGTCAATCGTGCATATAGATAGAGTTGGTGTGCATATTGCAAGAGAACAGTCGTGCATATAGAGATAGTGTGTACATTGCAAGAGTCAGTTGTGCATATAAATAGAGTAGGATTGCACACCTATTTAGACATTTAGAAGATATGATAGGAATCACCATTGAGAAACATAACATCAATAACGTTAGATATACGGATGATACCGCATCGATTGGAGACAATGAACAGGATCTGCAACATTTAGTAAATATGGATATTGTACACATGGAACAACTAGGGTTAGAATTAAACTGTAAGAATACAGAGATTATGGTCGTCTCTACTTCTTCTTCTTCTTCTTCTTCTTCTTCTTCTTCTTCTTCTTCTTCTTCTTCTTCTTCTTCTTCTTCTTCTTCTTCTTCTTCTTCTTCTTCTTCTTCTTCTTCTTCTTCTTCTTGAGAAACTCAAGCTCCCCCACCACGACAAGGTGGAAACACCATCGGGGGAGCTGGTCGTCTCTAAGAAGAAAGAAATATCACAATGCAATATATGGGTAAGTGGGAATATTTATAAACAAGCGAATCGGTACAGCTATCTTGGAACATTCATAACATCTGATGGGAGGTGCCTTGAAGAGATAAGAACAAGAGTCGTCATGGCAACGGTAGTCTTGTGCAAAATGGGAAACATACTAACTAATAAAGAGATGACAATTGCAATGAGAAAAACAGTGTTGAAGTCTCATCTCATCATGTTCCTCTTGTACCTTGCGGTGTCGAGGTGAAGTATAAACATCGTGAGAGTGCCCGAGTATCAATCAATCAGTCATGTGCCATGCCGGAAAGCGTGGGCAGTCTTGACTCGCCATTTCACTCGATCACCAGTGTCGTGGATCAGCTCAGTGTTCCTGTCTCGTCCATGCCATGTGGCCAAGCCATCCAGGTATTTTCCTCTCGGTCTGCCTCTTGGTCTGTTTCCTTCGATCTTGCCAGTTGTCACCAAGTTCTCCAATCCATTTCTTCTCATAACAAGTCCAAAAAATTGTGACTGTCTACGTCTAATTTCTCTAATCAGTTTACGATGTTCATTTGTCTCCTGTAGTACTTTGTCATTGGTTTTTCTGTCTGTCCATGGTATTCTTTGCATTTTCCTCAGAAACCACATTTCTGCAGCCATCAGATGTTTTTCAGCTTGACTGCTCATTGTCCAAGTTTCACATCCATACAAAAGAACAGGCTCTATGTATCCCCTCAACACTCTTTTTCTTGTTTCAATTGACATCTTTTAATTGGTCAGAATGTTTTTCATCTTGCTAAAGGCTACTTTCGCCATGGTGATTCTTGTTCTAATCTCTTCAAGGCATCTCCCATCAGATGTTATGACTGTTCCAAGATAATTGTACCGATTCACTTCTTGAAGAATATTTCCATTTACTTGTATATTACATTGTGGCACTTCTTCCTTCCTAGTGACGACCATAACCTGAGTCTTTTTACAATTTAATTCTAACCCCAGTTGCTCACTATGTACAACAACCGCATCTACTAATTGTTGCAGGTCCTGCGCATTGTCTGCAATTAATACTGTATCATCTGCATATCTAATGTTATTGATGTTTCGTCCTCCAATGCTTATTCCATTTATATTTCTGAAAATATTGTCACTGTATAGGGAAAAAAGATCTGGAGACATCACACATCCCTGCCTAACACCTCTCTTAATTGGCTGATACTGTCCCACTTCATTATCAATCCTTATTGCAGCTTGTTGTTTTCAATATATGTTTTTTATAAGTCTAATGTCTTTCCCATCAATTTGTAGATCTGCAAGCATATCCACCATGTTGACATGTCTAACTCTATCAAAAGCCTTTGTATAGTCAATAAAGCAAAGATGTATATCCTTGTTTACTTCTATAGCACGTTCAATAACTGTTCGCAGCATATACACAGCATTTACTGTACTCTTTCCTTCTACAAACCCACATTGTTCTTCCCCTATTTCAGGTTGTATCTTCTTCCTCACTCTTTGAATGATAATTCTTAGCAAAATCTTTGTGATGTGACTGTGATGTGATCACTTTGTGATGATACTAATTGTTCTATGTTGATCACACTCCAAGGTTCCTGATTTCGTTGGGATTGCAATAAATACAGAGTTACACAACTCAGGAGGTATATCTCCAGTATCATATAATGTGTTCATCAGCCTGGTGACTTGCTCTAGTCCAAATTCTTGTAAAGCTTTAATCATTTCTGTTGTGATGTTATCTGCACCGGGGGCCTTGCCAGATTTCATATGCTTAAGAGCATTTCGAACCTCAATCTCCAAAATTGGCGGTCCTTCTTTATTAAATCTAATATCATACTGTTCGTCTCTGTTATCATCATAAAGGTGTTTCACATAATCTGTCCATACATGTAGAATCTGGTCTTTTTCAATTATGATTTTGCCATATTTAGTTTTTAGACACCCTGTTGATGTACTTGTTCTTTTATTAGTAAGTTCCTGAATTCTTTTGTGCACTAATTTGGTATTTTGACTGTGTTGGTTTTCAATTTCTAAGCACTTTTCCTCAAGCCATGATTATTTTGCCTCCTTACATAATATTCTGACTTGTCTGTGGATTTCTTCATATTTGACAGAATTATTTTTGTTGTGTCTTGTTTCCATAAGGTGTAAAATTTCTTCAGTCATCCATTTCTTACGACCCACCTTCTTTAATTTTGGAATAGTTGTTTCTGCAGCCACATTGATTGAATTCTTCAACGTTTCCCATTGATCAACTACATCCTGGAATAATATCTCTAGATCAGACAATATTACCCGAGTATGGGCTTCATGACGGTGAGAATCAGTAGTGGTTCGAATCGCATCGGTAACTTACGGGGTATGTGAGCTGGCCGCTCAGAAAGCAGTGGCAAACTACTGAGCGTAATCTTGCCAAGAAATCAACATACAGCTGAAAGATCCTGGTGTCGAGAGCGATGTCCTGTAAAGGATATGCAAAAAAAAAATAAAAAAATAAAAATAAAAAATGGGCTTCATATATCGATATTCCTTTAGGACTCTGCTATTCCCTCCGTCCAACGTTTACGTGGTTGGCCTCTTCCTCTGATTCCATCTGGTCTGTACATCATTGCTTGTTGTGGTATGCTGTTGACTGGTAACCTACTTTATATATGTTGTCTATATATGGTATGAACAAGAGAGGGGACAGGACACAACCTTGTCGTACTCCAGATCTTATGGTGAAGGGTTCTGAGTGTCCTCCAGTTGCTCTCACTATGCATTCACTGTTGTTGTATAAACTTCTACATAGGTTTGATAGATGTGTACTCACTCCATATTGTTTAAGGATTTCCCACAGCTTGTTTCTATCTACTCTATCGAATGCCTTTCTTGGTCGACAAAGGCTAAGTAGAGTGTTTCATTGAATTCGATTGATTTTTCTATAAGTTGTCTAAGAGCAAAAATGGCATCTGTGCATCCTTTTTTTTTTTTTTTTTCTAAATCCAAGCTGTGTTTCACTTAGCTGGGGTTCTAAAGTAGCTCGTAATCTTTTTTCTAGAATTTTGCAAAATATTTTCCCAGTATGACTCAACAGTGAAATGCCTCTGTATTGTGTGCAGTCTCTTTTGCTGCCTTTGTTTTTCCAAATTGGGATAATTATGGCGTTTCTCCAGTCTCGTGGTGTCTGTTGTTCTACCCAAACATGGTTGAATAGTCTATGTAGCCAAGCTGTTCCTACTTCTCTTGCTGCTTTAATTAGTTCATTTGGTATTTCATCCTGTCCCGGTGATTTGTTCAATGGGGCTAATCTGATGGCTTCTATAATTTCTTCTTTTAGTATGTCTGGTTCTAGTTCTTCGGTGACATCTGTATAGGTCTCTTGAATTCCTGTGACATCTGATGGGATGGTGAGAAGTTGTTCGAAATACTGCTTTCATCTTATTAGGATTTGTTTTTGTTCACTTATTGGTTCTCCATTTTCGCTGTTAATTATTTCAGTTGGGTCAAAGGGTTCTCCTCTGGTTCGCATTGAACCTATCTTTTTGTAGAAGTTTCTAGTTGCCTCCTTGTAGTTTTTATTTAGGGTTTCTCCATACTCTTCCCAGTCTTTTTGTTTTTCCCTCTTTACTATTCTATTCACATGCTTTCTCGCTATTCTATACTCTCTGTAATCACATTCGTGTTTGCTCTTCAACCACTTTTTATATTTTTCCTTTTTGTTGAAGTGCTACATAGAATCTGAACTTTTGTACGGATGTGAAGCTTGCACAATGAGCAGACAAGCTGAAAAACATCTGATGGCTGTGGAAATGTGGTTTCTGAGGAAAATGCAAAGAATATAATGGACAGACAGAAAAAGCAATGACCAAGTCTTACACGAAACAAATGAAAACTGTAAACTGATTTGAGAAATTAGACGTAGACATTACATTTGGGGGGAGGGGTGTAGTGGGAGTTGTGCATATTATAGAAAGATATAAACTAGAGAATTTGGTGATAACTGGCAAGATTAAGGGGGAAAGAACGAGGGGAAGGCAGAGAAGTAAATATCTGGATGGCTTGACCACATGGCATGGTCGGGACAAGAACACAGCTGATCAATGACTCTGGTGATCGTATAGGATGGCGAAATATTTACCGTCAAGGCACATTATGATGATGAGGAGGGGTGTGCACATTGCAAGAGAATAGTCGTGCAGATTGATTTAGTTTTTTTCTCCCATTCAAGAGAACATTCATGCATATAGACAGAGTAGGTTTGCACATTGCGAGAGTCAGTCGTGCATATAGACTGCGTTTGCACATTCCAAGAGGACAGTGGTGCATATAGATGGAGTAGGTGTGCACACTGCAAGAGAACAGCCGTGTATATAGATAGAGTAGGTGTGCACACTGTAAGAGAACAGTGGTATATATAGATATAGTAGATGTGCACACTGCAAGAGAACAGCCGTATATATATATATATATATATATATATATATATATATATATATATATATATATATATATATATATATATATATATATATATATCATGTGCCATGCCGGAAAGCGTGGGCGGTCATGACTCGCCATTTCACTCGATCACCAGTGTCGTGGATCAGCTCAGTGTTCCTGTCTCGTCCATGCTATGTGGCCAAGCCATCCAGGTATTTTCCTCTCGGTCTTCCTCTTGGTCTGTTCCCTTCAATCTTGCCAGTTATCACTAAGTTCTCCAATCCATTTCTTCTCATACAGTGTACACACCTACTATATATATATATATACACACACACACACATATGTATGGATGTGAAACTTGGACAATGAGCAGTCAAGCTGAAAAGCATCTGATGGCTGCAGAAATGTAGTTTCTGAGGAAAATGCAAAGAATACCATGGACAGACAGAAAAACCAATGACCAAGTACTACAGGAGACAAATGAACATCGTAAACTGATTAGAGAAATTAGACGTAGACAGTCAAAATTTTTTGGACATGTTATGAGAAGAAATGGATTGGAGAACTTAGTGATAACTGGCAAGATTGAAGGGAACAGACCAAGAGGAAGACCGAGAGGAAAATACCTGGATGGCTTGGCCACATAGCATGGACGAGACAGGAACACTGAGCTGATCCACGACACTGGTGATCGAGTGAAATGGCGAGTCATGACCGCCCACGCTTTCCGGCATGGCACATGATATATATATATATATATATATATATATATATATATATATATATATATATATATATATATACGGCTGTTCTCTTGCAGTGTGCACATCTACTATATCTATATATACCACTGTTCTCTTACAGTGTGCACACCTACTCTATCTATATACACGGCTGTTCTCTTGCAGTGTGCACACCTACTCCATCTATATGCACCACTGTCCTCTTGGAATGTGCAAACGCAGTCTATATGCACGACTGACTCTCGCAATGTGCAAACCTACTCTGTCTATATGCATGAATGTTCTCTTGAATGGGAGAAAAAAACTAAATCAATCTGCACGACTATTCTCTTGCAATGTGCACACCCCTCCTCATCATCATAATGTGCCTTGACGGTAAATATTTCGCCATCCTATACGATCACCAGAGTCATTGATCAGCTGTGTTCTTGTCCCGACCATGCCATGTGGTCAAGCCATCCAGATATTTACTTCTCTGCCTTCCCCTCGTTCTTTCCCCCTTAATCTTGCCTTTGTTTTTCCAAATTGGGATAATTATGGCGTTTCTCCAGTCTCGTGGTGTCTGTTGTTCTACCCAAACATGGTTGAATAGTCTATGTAGCCAAGCTGTTCCTACTTCTCTTGCTGCTTTAATTAGTTCATTTGGTATTTCATCCTGTCCCGGTGATTTGTTCAATGGGGCTAATCTGATGGCTTCTATAATTTCTTCTTTTAGTATGTCTGGTTCTAGTTCTTCGGTGACATCTGTATAGGTCTCTTGAATTCCTGTGACATCTGATGGGATGGTGAGAAGTTGTTCGAAATACTGCTTTCATCTTATTAGGATTTGTTTTTGTTCACTTATTGGTTCTCCATTTTCGCTGTTAATTATTTCAGTTGGGTCAAAGGGTTCTCCTCTGGTTCGCATTGAACCTATCTTTTTGTAGAAGTTTCTAGTTGCCTCCTTGTAGTTTTTATTTAGGGTTTCTCCATACTCTTCCCAGTCTTTTTGTTTTTCCCTCTTTACTATTCTATTCACATGCTTTCTCGCTATTCTATACTCTCTGTAATCACATTCGTGTTTGCTCTTCAACCACTTTTTATATTTTTCCTTTTTGTTGAAGTGCTACATAGAATCTGAACTTTTGTACGGATGTGAAGCTTGCACAATGAGCAGACAAGCTGAAAAACATCTGATGGCTGTGGAAATGTGGTTTCTGAGGAAAATGCAAAGAATATAATGGACAGACAGAAAAAGCAATGACCAAGTCTTACACGAAACAAATGAAAACTGTAAACTGATTTGAGAAATTAGACGTAGACATTACATTTGGGGGGAGGGGTGTAGTGGGAGTTGTGCATATTATAGAAAGATATAAACTAGAGAATTTGGTGATAACTGGCAAGATTAAGGGGGAAAGAACGAGGGGAAGGCAGAGAAGTAAATATCTGGATGGCTTGACCACATGGCATGGTCGGGACAAGAACACAGCTGATCAATGACTCTGGTGATCGTATAGGATGGCGAAATATTTACCGTCAAGGCACATTATGATGATGAGGAGGGGTGTGCACATTGCAAGAGAATAGTCGTGCAGATTGATTTAGTTTTTTTCTCCCATTCAAGAGAACATTCATGCATATAGACAGAGTAGGTTTGCACATTGCGAGAGTCAGTCGTGCATATAGACTGCGTTTGCACATTCCAAGAGGACAGTGGTGCATATAGATGGAGTAGGTGTGCACACTGCAAGAGAACAGCCGTGTATATAGATAGAGTAGGTGTGCACACTGTAAGAGAACAGTGGTATATATAGATATAGTAGATGTGCACACTGCAAGAGAACAGCCGTATATATATATATATATATATATATATATATATATATATATATATATATATATATATATATATATATATATATCATGTGCCATGCCGGAAAGCGTGGGCGGTCATGACTCGCCATTTCACTCGATCACCAGTGTCGTGGATCAGCTCAGTGTTCCTGTCTCGTCCATGCTATGTGGCCAAGCCATCCAGGTATTTTCCTCTCGGTCTTCCTCTTGGTCTGTTCCCTTCAATCTTGCCAGTTATCACTAAGTTCTCCAATCCATTTCTTCTCATAACATGTCCAAAAAATTTTGACTGTCTACGTCTAATTTCTCTAATCAGTTTACGATGTTCATTTGTCTCCTGTAGTACTTGGTCATTGGTTTTTCTGTCTGTCCATGGTATTCTTTGCATTTTCCTCAGAAACTACATTTCTGCAGCCATCAGATGCTTTTCAGCTTGACTGCTCATTGTCCAAGTTTCACATCCATACATATGTGTGTGTGTGTGTATATATATATATATAGTAGGTGTGTACACTGTAAGAGAACAGTGGTGTATATAGATATAGTTGGTGTGCACACTGTAAGAGAACAGTGGTGTATATAGATAGAGTAGGCGTGCACATGATAAAAGAACAGTGGTGTATATAGATAGAGTAGGCGTGCACATGATAAAAGAACAGTGGTGTATATAGATAGAGTAGGCGTGCACATGATAAAAGAACAGTGGTGTATATAGATAGAGTAGGCGTGCACATGATAAAAGAACAGCCGTGTATTTAGATATAGTAGGTGTGCACACTGTAAGAGAGCAGCCGTGTATATAGATATAGTAGGTGTGCACGCTGCAAGAGAACAGTGGTGCATATAGATAGAGTAGGTGTGCACACTGTAAGAGAACAGCCGTGTATATAGATAGAGTAGGTGTGCAAACTGTAAGAGAACAGCCGTGCATATAGATAGAGTAGGTGTGCACACTGCAAGAGAACAGTGGTGTATATAGATAGAGTAGGTGTGCACACTGCAATAGGACAGTCATGCATATAGATAGAGTAAGTGTGCACATTTCAAGAGAACAGTCGTGCATATAAATAAGAGTAATTATGTACTTGCAAGAGCCAGTCTTGCATATATATATATATATATATATATATATATATATATATATATATATATATATATATATATATATATATATATATATATATATATATAGTAGGTGTGCACATTGCAGGAGACAGTCGTGGATATTGAGAGATAAGGTGTGTGCATATAGAGTAGGTGTGCACACTGCAAGAAGACATTGGTGCATATGGATAGAGTAGATGTGGACATTGCAAGAGGACATTAGTGCATATATCTAGAGTAGGTTTGCACATTGCAATAGCCAATATAGATATACACCTAGTTGGTGTGCACATTGCAAGAGAACATACATGCATATAGACAGAGTAGGCGTGCACATTAAAGAGCCAGTATGCATATAGATTGAGTTGGTGGGCACATTGTATGATAACAGCCGTGCATATAGCTAGAGTAGGTGTGCACATTGCAAGAGAACAGTCGAACATATAGATATAGTTGGTGTGCACATTGCAAGAGGGCAGTCGTGCATAGATACATAGTAGGTGTGAACATTGCAAGAAACCAGCCGCGTATATAGAGTAGGTGTGCACATTGCAAGAGGGCAGTCGAGCATATAGATAGCGTTGGTGTGCACATTACAAGAGGACAGACGAGCATGTAGATAGAGTAGGTGTGCATATTATAAATGCTAGACATGTATACAGAGTAGTTGTGCACAATGCAAAAGCCAGTCGTGCACACTAAGATATAAGACCTCTTGGAAGTTTCCATTTCTTGGTTGGTTTGCGGTGTTTAAAACCCGATATACCAACCCAGAACTCTTGACTGAGATATGGTGTGAAGCTGCAACAAACGATTATGACAATATGTCAAGTCATAACCCACTGTCTAATATACTCTTTAACAATCATAGCATGCCACACTTAGACACTGGCCAGCGGAGACCAAGTGTAAACATCTACAGTTGACCTGGCTACACCATGTGTTTTCAACATATTTCGTGGTTATGTGCTGTTGCATACTTACCCTCCAGGATTGATACATCATCTCATAAAGACACACTGTCAGCTACACATGTGCTATAGTAATACGACTAAGAAATCTGCTAAGCACTACACGCTGCTACTGACACGGCACACTGATGGACGACTGAAACGCGTGAGCACAGACTGTCAATCAGTCTGCAGCCTGCAATGATAACCTCCATACCCCCACCCCACACACCTATACACACACGCGTTTCCTAGAAGGCTACCATTATACGACTCATGGAATACAGGCTACCACATCGTTGTAGTACGACCAGAAGATACCAGACCAAAACAAGAATCGAACACATCCTCTTCCTGTCGTATTTGTTTATACATAATAACGCCGCATCCCCCCATCACGAGGTCACTCTTAACATGTTAAGCATCATCATTATCATCATGACCATCATCATCATAACCATCATCATCATCACCACCAACATTACAACAACTGTATGCTCATTTTCTACCTTAGACACAACATGCAGTAATTGTCTCCATTTCACACCGATCAGCAATAAAACTATTAAAGCCATAGCATCAACGGAGCTCGTGACAACGGCACGGACATACACAAATATATCGTCTCAGTCACACATGTTGAAACAGCCTGTCTTCTGTTCTGACACCCTTCATTGTGCACGATTACATAACTAGTTAGGTACTCTGCTGCACACATGGTAGCTATACAAATGTAGACAACGTCTAATAGCCTTTCCTCCGCTTCAGTCTTGCACTAACCATAAACAGTACATGAGAAAATAACACGCATGTTGAGAAACAAACCCGGTAGAAAAATACAGCTTCGTGTTCGTTACTGACTAAATAACCGTCACAGCGCACAGAAATGAAAAATAAACACATGCTTACCCAACCTGGTGATCTGTAATAGTAATAACTGGTCACACACATAAACACAGTGCATTATCAGGTCTGAAATGCGTAAATTTAAATGGACAAAGATGATTTCTCAATGAAAATAATCGTGTCCGAACATGCCTTGCGTCGGTGACCTCGCTTGAACGCTGCGTGACGTCACCCTTCCTTCTGATTGGCTGTGTGGTCCCAAAAAAACTATGTCACGCCCACAGACACTTTCACCAGAGAGCATATTTTCCCGTCTTTCCTACACTAAACATATCTGTCAACAGTTAGATGATTTCAAATATATTAAAACATGGTCGCCTTCTAATATCACAGTGGGTTGTTTATACGTTTACACTTTTAAATTTGGCTTGGATTTAAAATACCGGCTCTCCGCCGCGTTTCCTAAACGTCAGGCCTATTTTTAGAAGGGGGTTTCCAGACGAGGACGAGTTACTGGGTCAAAGGTTCTGTTATACTGCAACTGGTTGGGGTTTTTTCATTTGAAGACGCGTTTCTTAAATAACATATAATAGTGAGATAAAAGTACGCTCTTTGTTTAAATTAAATTGAGATGCATGATTACAATAGAACTATCAAGATAGTTAGAAGCTTGATATTGATAATCAGATTTGTAACGAATTTGATGTTGGATGCATTTGCAATTATTGAGTTGTGGCCCTTGTAACATAGCTAGCGAGGTATGGGTGATGACTTGAACTGACCTTTATAGGACGTGACAATCAACCCCAGTATGTTAGGCGTATAGAACATGGGCGTTACAATCAACCACATCATTTTTAACTGTTTATCATTTACTAGGCATACACACACACGTGTATATAATGTGTGTGTGTGTGTGTGCGCGCGCGCGCATGTGTAAGTAACTTTATGTAAATGTATGTCTATTACAATCTAACAGAAACCAGGAGCCAGAACCAGTGATCACTATCGAACAATGAGCATAACGAGTCGCATCACACACATATTTGTCAAAAAATCATCCTACATAGGGTTAGGAAGAAAAAACAACCAGAGATAAGCATAAAATCATATTTGCTAGTTTGTATCCATCGTCATTATCACGTGACCTGTGGATGGGCGTAGACATTCGTGCATCTCTCCAGATCTCGCTCATTGGTGTTCTGGTTCAGTTTAACTTGTGGTTATCCTCACTGCCATCACACCAGCCCACCCAGCATCATGTCTCTAGGGATTCCCCTGCCTCCTGTACCACTGATTTCTCCAGTCGTCATGAAGTTATTACCCTCTATGCACATCGAGCCACTCAGGCTATAGAGTGCTCAAACCCCGTCCCCACCATGTTCTACAGTACGCGTGCTTGCTTTTCGCATATCCTAGTTACAGGACATCGCTGTCAACACCAGCATTTTACCACTGTGGTTGATTTCTTGGCAAGATTTACGCTCAGTAGTTTGCCATTGCTTTCTGAGCGACTGGCTCACATACCCCCGTAAGTAACCAACGCGACGCGATCCGCTACCGCATCTCGAGCAGCTGCGTTACCCTACGTGGATATACGGGATTACAAGAAAGTCAATAACCCCTTCGCCAGGGAGACCGGCAGTTCTGTGTTGGTGGAATCATTTGTTCGGGGACCACCTACAGCAGTGGTTCCCAACCTTTTTTGTGCTATGCCCCACCAAAGCCTTTCTAAAATTCTTATGCTGCACCCCCCCCCCCCCCCCCCCTCACACACACACACATTACATATATATTATTTTTAATATTCAAAAATTGAAATGTTCACTAAAGAAACTTGAATGATAGGTTTTAGGAAGAAATCAGTAAGAAATTATTGAGCAAACACAGTAAGTAAATTTTCAAAACATATAATGGAGAACTGAAATTCAAGTACAAAATAATTTTAATGAAAGATATTTCTATATTATTTTAATTATTAATAATTATTTATTATTTAAATTTAGTGAGATCCTTGCGCTTGATGCTTGCTGCAAAGAGATTTTATGTCAGGTTCCAATTTAGTTAACTTGAGTCTCAAGTCTGCCCGTTTTGTTATATCCAGCCAATTTCTTCCATTTTCGAATTGCCCCCCTTAACAATCGAATTGCCCCCCTGTGGGGCGTGAGCCCCACGTTGGGAAACACTGGCCTACAGTGTCCTTGTCTGGCGTCTCCATTGTCCACTCCATGTTCTTCCAGCCTAGTCAAGATAGCGGACTGGCAGCCATGATCTCGGGTCACAGCGCCCCGACACACCGGGTCAAGGTAGCAGACTGGCAGTCTGGACCGCGGGTCACAGTGCCCCAACACACCGGGTCAAGGTAGCGGACTGGCAGCCATGACCTCGGGTCACAACGCCCCAACACACCGGGTCAAGGTAGCAGACTGGCAGCCATGACCTCTGGTCACAGCGCCCCGACACACCGGGTCAAGGTAGCAGACTGGCAGCCATGACCGCGGGCCACAAAGCCCCGACACACCGGGTCAAGGTAGCAGACTGGCAGCCATGGCCGCCGGTCAAAGCGCCCCGACACACCGGGTCAAGGTAGCAGACTGGCAGCCATGGCCGCGTGTCACAACGCTCCGACACACCGGCTCGAAGTTCCAAATCAGCTGCCGGCTATTTGGAAGCAGTCTGCTTTTTCTTCGGTGGTATTTGGCGTAAGCATTTCAGAAAGCCATGTAAAGATACTGTAGTAAATATTGCTTACTAAATCACAAACAGCACATACATAATGCGGTTAATTGTCAAGTCTTGTGAAGAAGGTACAGATTGTACAACTTCCTTCACTAGGCCTATGTCACATACTCTTACAAGATAGAGAGAGAGAGAGAGAGAGAGAGAGAGAGAGAGAGAGAGAGAGAGAGAGAGAAAGAGAGAGAGAGAGAGAAAGAAAGAGACAGACAGGCAGACAGGACACACACATTATATATATATATATATATATATATATATATATATATATATATATATATATATATATATATATATATATATATATATATATAAGGGGCGTTCATTTGAAACCCCTTCGTGCCGCACCGCGCGTAATTGATGAACATGATCACGTCATAGTCATGCGATAAGTACTGACCAATGAATAAAAGAGCAAGTGCTTATCGTCCTATGATGCATAGGTTCTGTTTTTGACCGTTGAGAAAATAGCCGGGTTGATCCAAAATCCGTCCAAAGAAGCTCAAAGAGCGGTGATTCAGTTTCTTTCTTTTGCAGGATGTCGACCAGTGGACATTAATCGAAGAATCACAGGCAGCGTACGGTAACAAATGTGTGTCGAAGACAACAGTTACAGACTGGGCACGAATGTTTCGAAAAGGACGTCAGTTCACGACAGATCTTCGACGGCCGGGTCAAGCGCATATTGTTGCAACAGAAAGAAAAAAAAAAAACCATCGCCAAAATTGATGCAGTAGTACAGATGAACCGTTGTCGAAGCATACGTTCGCTAGCGAAATAATTTGATGTGTCTATTGGGACAATTCAAAAGGTCGTTCGTAAGAAACTGCAATATCGGACGGCATGTTCACAGTGGGTACCACGGATGTTGACTGACCACCAAAAAGAGGAATGCTTGGGATCGTGTTTGAACTACTTGCTGCGTTACAGAGTGGAGGATGATGCATTTCTCTTCCGCATTGTGGCAGGCGATGAATCATGGTGTCACCACCTTGAGCTGAGCAGCAACAGAGAGAGCATGGAATGGAAGCATGCTGGATCACCAAAAGCCAAACAAAAATTCAAGTTACAGGTTTCAGCTGGTAAGGTTATGCTGATCGCATTTTTTTTTTTTTAACCATGAGACGACTTTAAAGAACCTGGTGTCAACATTAACTCTACTCACTACTTGCAAACACAAGACAAGCTGCAAAAAGCTATCAAGAATAACGTCCCGGCATGCTTTCTCGCGGTGTCATTTCGTTGCATGATAATGCTCGTCCGCACGTCGCAAAGATTCTGCAGGAAGCATTAGCAAGGAAGAAGTGGGAAATTCTGCAACATCCAGCATTTAGTATTAATTTGTCACCATGTCATTTTCATTTGTTTGGACGTCTAAAATTTCTCTCAAGGGACAACGATTTCACACAGTTGCAGAAAAAAGAGGAGCGGCTGACCGAGTGACTAGAACGCCGGACTCTCATTCGGGAGATCCGGGTTCGATCCCTCGGTAAGGTGTGGGATTTTTTCTGTGGGAGGCAAAAAAGAAAATTCTAACCTGCGCAGTTCGCGGTGACTGCACTAGCCAGGAGGCCTTAATTCCTCGGGCTCAAAGATCCCTCTGCCATACACCGCAAGGTACTATGTTGACAGTAGATGACAGTAACAGCAGACGTAATGAACGCGGTAAACACTTCGTTCAGTGAGCAACCACAGTCCTTTTTTTTTTGCGGACGTCATTCGCCGCCTACCAAAGCAATAGGATGCTTGCCTGAATGCCTACGGCGACTTCTTCTGACCAACCCATGGTGCATAATTCATTCAAAATGAATGCTTTGTTTAATTCTGCCACATCTGTCAATGTTTCTTTCACGCTTTGGTAATAAACCATTGGAACGGGTTTCAAATGAACGCCCCTAATATATATATATATATATATATATATATATATATATATATATATATATATATATATATATATATATATATCTTATATATAAATTAGGATGTGCGTATCTCTGTATGTATGTATGTCCTTTATACGCTCGCGAACGGCCCATCCGATTGAGATGAAATTTTCTACACGCCTTCCTTTCATTCCAGAGCTGCCAACTGTCGTAGTTTTTTTTTCTTCTTCCTCCTCCTCCCTCCTCCCTCCTCCCCCTCCCAAAATACGTACGTCCAGGAAATGGTCTTCTACATAGACACTTCTCTCTGAGGTCCGCGATAACATATTAACCTGGTGGGATGGCAATCAATCATCCTACTACCTCCTCCCTCCTCCTCCCTTCTCCCTCTTCCTCCTCCCTCTTCCTCCCTCCGCCTCCTCCCTCCTCCCACTCTCTACTCCTCCTTCCTCCTCCCTCCTCCTTCTCCTCCCTCCTTCTCCCTCTTCCTCCTCCCTCTTCCTCCCTCTTCCTGCTCCCTCTGCCTCCTCCCTCCGCCTACTCTCTCCTCCTCCTCCTCCTCCTCCCTCTCCCTCCTCCTACTCCCTTCTCCTCCTCCTCCTCCTCCTCCTCTCTCCTCCTCCCTCCTTCTCCTCTTCCTCCTCCCTCCTCCTCCCCCTCCTCCTCCACCCTACTCCTCCCTCCTCTTCCTAATCCCTCCTCCTCCCTCCTATTCCTCCTGTCTCCTCCTCCCTCCTTCTCCCTCCTCCTTCTACCTCTTCCTCCCTCCTCTTTCTCCCTCCACCTCCTCCCTCCTCCTCCCTCCTCCTCCCTCTCCCTCCTCCCTTCTCATCCTCCCCCACCTACGTTCTCCTCCTCCCTCCTCCCTCCTCCTCCTTCTCCCTCCTCCTCCCCCTCCCTTCTCCCCCTCCTCCTCCTCCTTCACCCTCCTCCCTCCTCCTCCTCCTTCACCATCCTCCCTCCTCCTCATCCTCCCTCCTCCCTCCTCCTCCCTCCTCATCCCTCTTCCTCCTCCTCCTCCCTCCTCCCTCCTCCTTCTCCCCTTTCCCCCCTCTTTCTCTTAATCCCTCCTCCTCCCTTCTCCTCCCTCCTATTCATCCCTACTCCTCCTCCTCCCTCCTCCTCCTCTCTCCGCCTATCTCTTCCTCCCTCCTCCTCCCTCCTCTCTCTTCCTCCTCCCTCCTCTCTCTTCCTCCTCCCTCCTCCTCCCTCTTCCTCCTCCCCCTCCTACCCCTCCCTCCTCCCCCTCATCCGTCTTCCTCCCTCCTCCTTCTTCCTCCCTCCTCCTCCCCCTCCTCCTCCCTCTCCTCCTTATCCCTCCTCCTCCATTCTCCTCCTCCCTCCTCCTCCTCTCTCTACCTCCTCACTCCTCCTCCCTTCACATTCCTCCTCCTCCCTCTTCCTCCTCATCCCTCCTCCTCCTCTATCCTCCTCCCTCCTCCTCCTCCTCCCTCTACCTCCTCCCTCCTCCTCCCTTCACATTCCTCCTCCTCCCTCTTCCTCCTCCTCCCTCTCATCCTCTTCCCTCCTTCTCCTCCCTCCTCCTTCTCCCTCTTCCTCCTCCCTCTTCCTCCCTCCGCCTCCTCCCTCCTCCCACTCTCTACTCCTCCCTCCTCCTTCTCCTCCCTCCTCCTCCTCCCTCTTCCTCCCTCTTCCTGCTCCCTCCGCCTACTCTCTCCTCCTCCTCCCTCCTCCTCCCTCTCCCTCCTCCTCCTCCCTCTCCTCCTGCGATCTCCTCCTCCCTCCTTCTCCCTCTTCCTCCTCCCTCCTCCTCCCCCTCCTCCTCCACCCTACTCCTCCCTCCTCTTCCTAATCCCTCCTCCTCCCTCCTATTCCTCCTGTCTCCTCCTCCCTCCTCCTCCCTCCTCTTCCCTCCTCCACCTCCCTCTTCCTCCTCCCTCCTCCATTTACCCAAGACAGACAGACATACAGATAGTCGAGAACGGGATCTTATATGACTACTTATATGATTTAAATGAGATGCTCTCCACCATGGGCTGGGCCGGGTCAGACAGACAGACAGACAGACAGACAGACAGATAGATAGACAGACAGACAGACAGACAGTCGGGAACGGGAGCTTATATGACTACTTATATGAATTAAATGAGATGCTCCCCACCAGAGTCTGGGCGAAGCCGGGCCGTGTCAGCTAGTATATATATATATATATATATATATATATATATATATATATATATATATATATATATATATATATACACACACACATACATACATACATACACACACACACACACACACACACATATATATATATATATATATATATATATATATATATATATATATATATATATATATATATATATATATATATATATATACATATACATACATTGGCACCTTGCCCTCTTGACAGACGATAGTTTGTGCTTCAGAAAGGCATAAAATAACTATTACCCATGGCGGTAGCGAATGAGACTGATAAGGCCAATTCGCGCTGTAAAAGTTCGTCCACAGTGGGTGCATGTGAACACGTGGTGTTTCCACCATCATGCACCATCATACGTCTCTCACGCTCGGTGTGTGACGTATCTGCAATAATTTTCTCCTTTGTCTTTATTCCATTTCTGATGTTTGCCCTCCATTCAACGCGTTCAGTGGCGACTTGCTCCCAATGTGCATTTTCAATGCCTGTATTAGTCATGTCCCGCTTACACACATCTTTGTATCGTAGTAGAGGCCGACTATGAGATCTCTTGCCCATCTGTAATTCACCAAAAAAGATGTCCTTTGGTATTCTACCATCATCCATCCTCCTAAGATGTCCTATCCATCTAAGTCTACGAAGACTGAGCATGGAATAAACCGTCACACAACCTTATCTTTTCAATACTTCAGTATTTGTAATTTTGTCTTGCCACTTAATACCAAGATTTCTTCGCAGACACCGCATATGAAAGCTGTTTAAACGTTTCTCTTGGTGTGAGTAAGCTGTCCAGACTTCACTGCCATAAAGAAGAGTACTAAGGACACAGGCTTGATAGACAAGGATTTTTGTTTTGGCAGTAAGCTTCCTGTTCTCCCAGACTCTTTCTTAACCTGTTCATTGTTGTTGCTGTCGTACCAATCCGGATAATTTGCTATTTACCTCTGCTCCTAAATATGTAAAATGGTCTACCATCTCTAGTTCGGCGTCGTCAATAAAGATTGATGGTACCCCATGTGCACCTTGTGACATAATCTGTGTCTTCTTTTTGCTAATTGTTGAACCAAATTCAAAACAAGCATTGGAGAATGCAGATAATAGACATTGCAATTCTTCCTCGGAGTGGATCGTAACTGCATCATCATCTGCAAAAAGCAACTCTCTGATCAGTACCCTCGTAAATTTGGTTTGGCCTTCAATCTCTGAGCATTGTAGAGGCCGCCATTTGAGCGCGAGTGAATGTATATACCACCATCCTGCACACGAAAGGCATATTTCAGTAGAAGTGAAAAGTATATTCCAAAGAGGGTGGGAGCTAGTACACAACTTTGCTTAACTCCACTCTTGATTTCAAACTCTTCTGAAGTTGCATCATCAAACTTGATTATACACTTCATGCCTTGATTTCAAATTCTTCAGAAGTTGCACCATCAACCTTGACTATACCCTTCAAGCCTGTGTGGAACGATTCCACAATGGACAGAAGAGTTTGTGGGCAGCCATTCTTCTTTAGTGCCTTGAACAGACCTTCACGACTGACCAAATCAAATGCCTTTGTGAAGTCGATGAAGGCAATAAACAGTGGTTGATTCTGTTAATGGCATTTTTCTTGCACTTGTCGCAATGAGAATATCATATCAATGGTATACCGATTCTGTCGTAAGCCACACTGTGATTCGGGGTAGACTTGATCTCCTAGGACTTGAAGTCTGCGCAGAACAATTCTGGCAAATACTTTTCCAACAATACACAGAAGTGAGATACCCCTATAGTTGTTGCAGTCGCTCCGATCGCCCATGTTCTTGTACAGTGTTATGATGTTTGAATCTTTGAAATCCTGTGTTACTTGTCCTTCTCGCCAGAATAGCTCTATTAGCTGGTGGATCTGTAGAGCGAGTGTGTCTTGCCCACTCCTGATAACCTCTATTGGAATCCAATCCTTACCTGGAGCCTGGAGCCGTGCCAGATGCAAGTTTATTTATAGCACACTTTACTTCTGTTATGGTGGGAAGGTGTCCAGGTGGCCAAGAGTTGGTAGGAACTCTATGGCGTTGAGAGCATAATCTGCTAGTTTGGCCTCACTTGAGTAAAGCTGCAAATAGTACTCTACCCATCTGCCCATTTGCTGTTTCTTATCAGTGATGATTTCTCCAGTCAAGGTTTTCAATGGTGCACTTCTTTTGATCATTGGACCACAGGCTTTCTTTATTCCTTCATACATGCTTCTGATGTTTCCCTTATCACTTGCGATTTGAATGGACTCACATAACTTTATCCAATAATCATTTGTACACTGCCTGGCAGCCTTTTTCACATCCTTCCTAGCTTGCTTTAGCGTTACGCGTTGGTCTTTCCTTGTTTCTTAAGAGATCTATCTTCTTCTTATCAATCAAGGGCTGCAGAGTCTGGCTGTTTGCAGCAAACCAGTCCTGCCTCTTATGATCCACTGTGCCGTAAACCCCTACGGGAGTTTTATAGAGTTTCATTACGTTTACCCCACTTTTCACTTACAGTACAATTTTCTGGTGTATCAGTGAAAGCGTCTTCAAGTTGCTGTTGAAACTGAAAGCACTTTTCAGGATCGTGAGTGTTAATAATATTAATCTTGGGGCTAAATTTGTGTTTAGCTGTGTAGATTCTCTTTGGACTCAGTCTAACCCTTGCAACATTCAAAGAATGATCCGCATCACAGTCAGCACTGTGGTAACTTCGAGTCAATGATGTATGGTTCAGATGTTGTCTCCGTGTGATGATGAAGTCCAGCTGTTGCCAATGGTCGGATCTTGGATGTTTCCATGTGACCTTATGCAGTTCTTTTGTATTAAAAAAGGAGTTCGTTATACATAGGTCATTTCTGGTGCAATGCTATATATATATATATATATATATATATATATATATATATATATATATATATATATATATATATATATATATAAGCTATAGTCAGATAAGGAGCATCTCCACACGGCTTGTTGTGTATTGGGCTTATTTCTGTATAGTTAAGGAGCCGTTCTACGCGTCTTGTTGTGTATTGGGCTTATTTCTGTATAGTTCGCATCACGCCAGCCGCCTTTACTTCCGAAGATATTTCCTGGTACCAACTTTAGGTTGACAGTTTAACAACCGTCTCGGTGCAATCTCGAATCAGCTATCACTGGGTCAGCAGGCAAGTCTCTAACCTCTGCACCTCTGCGCTGTTTATAGACAGACAGACAGACAGATAGACAGACAGACAGACAGACAGACAGACAGACAGACAGACAGACAGACAGACAGATAGATAGATAGATAGATAAATAGATAGATAGATAGATAGATAGATAGATAGATAGATAGATAGATAGATAGATAGATAGATAGATAGATAGATAGATTAGATTAGATAGATAGATAGATAGATAGATAGATAGATAGATAGAAAGAATCAGAGACATAGAGGGACAGTCAGAGTAAACAAACAAGTAAATGACCCTTTGTACAAGTCATGATTCGTATGGGACATATGATACGGGTCACATATATGTATAGGCTGATCGGCTCTCCTTTGGGTGACGTGGTCGATATCGAAAAACAACATACACAATAACACCTTCAGTGCAATCCCTTGTTGGCCTTCTTCGTCAAGAAAACTGAGAGTGGCTGTTGAACTGTTCTGCGTTGCATTCCTTTTACTTTCAATTCCTGTTATACTAGAAGACTTTGTTCCTCTCTCCGTGGAGTTCGTACTGGTATGGTTGGTTTTTATCTTCTCTTAGGGGTATTTCATTTATCTGGATGATACCTGCCTTTTTGTTTCGGAGAGAGGGTAAGTAGAGGGGTACAGCACTAGTCAGTGTTTATGCTGACACATCATCTAAATTGCCCATGCAACTAATGCATCTACAGTATTCTACAGGCTTTGTAGCAATCTGGTGGCCACTGATGCATGTTCATGTGTGCTCCATAGGAAGAGGGAATCAGCGTACATTGCTATGTTAATTCCACCTGGTAGCTTAGCAGCAAGATCATTGAAGATTCGGGAGAGTGTGTGGGAGGGGGGGGGGAGAGAGACAAGACTCCACCCTGGAGAACACCGTGACGCAGTAATACTTTCTTGCACTTGAGTCCGTCTATCTGTACTCGGACTCTTCTGTTGTGCAAGTATGCTTTCACCCATGTGTACAGCCTTCCATTGACTTTATAGTTTCTCAGTTTCTTCTTTTTCAGACTTTTTCAAAGGCTTTCTTTAGATCTGTTCATGTCGCAAACACCATTTTTTCTTCTCTTGGAATGCACCCTCAATTTCTTGAGAGAATTGAATTGTCTAATAATCCTTAGAGTAACACTGCCTAAAGCCAGCCTCCTGTGGCATAAGAATGTTTTCACTTTCAATGTACCACTGCAGTCTGTGATTGATGATGCTTTCCTTTGTTTTGCAGAGACAGCTTCTTTTTTTTTTTTTCATATTCTTTACAGGACATCGATGTCAACATCAGCATCTTTCAGCTGATTGTTGATTTCTTGGCAAGATTACGCTCAGTAGTTTGCCATTGCTTTCTGAGCGGCCGGCTCACATACCCCGTAAGTTACCGACGCGATCCGAACCACTGCTGATTCTCACCGTCGTCACGTTACCTACGAGAGTATACGAGATTACGGAGAAAATTCGCTAACCTCTAGGCCTGGAAGCCGGTCAGAGACAGCTGGTGAGGCTAATTGGTCTGCAGCTGGAGGCACTGAAACTGTCTTTCCCTGATTTTAGGAGAGGTATCATGATTAATTCTCTCCAGATTTGTGTAACGCTACCAAAGGTCCATCATTTATTGAAGATCTGCAGCAGCTTTGTTTTGGCCGCTGTTCCTAGGTTCCTGATCATTTCATTGGAGATACCATCAGCTCCTGGTGACTTTCTCATTTTCAGTTTTAATATTGCCAGCTCCAGTTCGCTGATTGTGATGGGTGCCTCCAGAACCTCATGTACTATTTCATTCTTTCCTGTATGTTGCCATTTCACTGGAATCTCATGTTGTCTCTCTGGACTAATTTCGATGTTGTTATCTTGTGCAAATGAGGCCGCAAAATGGTCAGCTGCTTACTTTCATGGTAAGATGTTTCCATCTTTATGTAGTGCACTCTTTGAGTTTCTCCCTGCACACTCATCGTTATGTTGTTTTATTAGCTTGCACATCTTCCTTGTGTTTCTTTCAAAGGTCAGTGATGCTGTATTCTCCTGCCAGCTTGTCCGTCTAGCCTGCAGCTTGGTCCTTTGAAATTTGGCTTTTGCGTGCCGGTATTTAATGTGGTGCTCTTGACTGGGTTTGGCCTCTGCTTGCTTTCTATACACTTCCACATTATTATGCAACTGTTCCAGTTCACTACTCACGTACGGTTTATACTGTTTACTAGCTCCTCTTGGTACTGTTTCTCGTGTGTGCTGACTATAGTATACATTTGTCGAACTCTTCAACTACTTCATGTATGTCTGTGTCTGTGTTTAGGTTTCTGACCAGTATATCGGTGCGATATCGGTGCTTTCTTGTAATTCCACCTCGAGAGGGTGCTGCTTTCACTTATAAGCTCATTTTATATAGGCCAATAGTCATTGCCACCAAGTTATTTTCCAACAATTCTCCAACAAATATTCCTCTCCAAGTCTGGTGAATGAAAAGCCAGGTATAGTTGTTGTGTGCCCTGCGCTCGAGTAGAAGGTATGTGGTTTTGACTGCTTGTTAATCAATATGCATCCATTCTCGTCTTGCCATTCTTCCAATCTCTCTCCTCTCTGGTCCATGTGATCATAGCCCCAGCTCTGCAAGTGGCTGTTGAAATCGCCACACACAATCATTTTTTTTTCTTTTAATGGTAGTGTTTTCAGTGCCTGTGGGCTGTCACTTAGACAGTAGTAATTGATCAGATATAGGTCTATATTGTCTGTTTTAAGTTTCAGTGTCTGATACTCGACCCTTTCCACGTAAACTTTAATTTGGGAAGCAATGATGGTATATTTTACAAGGGTCAATATCCCACCTGTTCGCCAGTCTGTTCGGTCGGTTCGGTAACACTGGAGCATCTGATTTTGAAGGCTATGCTTTCATTGAGGTGAGTTTCTTGCAAGCAATATACCTTTCTTGTTCTTAATCCAAGATGTTTTCTAGCTCTATTTTTGTGTTGATGCTGACTTCCTCCGCATTCCATTGCATTATATTCAGCCTTTGATTGGTATGGCCAAACTCTCTATTTTCAGGCTCCCCCCCCCCCTCGGCTCTAAAGGACATTGAGAAGCCCCCCCCTCCCCCCCCCCCCCAGCCGTTTTGGTTGAACCCTTTCGAGGCATAGGGTCTCGTGGGTACTGCACCTGCGTGGAAGTCCATAGTGGGGCTAGCATCATATCGTTTTGCTATAAGAGACATCGCGTGTTTCATGGCATCCTGATTTTTGTGGCGCGGCTCCTGGCTGGTGCCTCCGTCTTCAGCAACTTTCCTTTACTAAGACTGTGGTCTTACTCGCGTTTACATATATATGCATGTACACGCGTGCCTACGCATGTATATACACACGTGTCTGCGCATGTATATACGTACATACATATCTAGAGTATTCTGTTTGTTTGTTTGTTTTGTTTTTTTGTTTTTTTTTATTTTACGGCGCCAGAGACTCGCCGTCGCCCCTTCTCCTGTAAATTAAAACAGTTTCGCCACATGAAGGCCTGGCGTTGGACTTTCGCTGCCAGAGGTGGTGAATACACAAGCTATGATGGTATTTTGCATAGTTTGGGCGCTCACCCCAACTCTGCGCCCCCGTCTATATAACAACAATTTTGAACCGTGGCTGATTATATTTTCATACCAATTTACTTGTGGTACGTGATAGTTTATAAGGTTTCCCTTCGCTGCTACATCCTTCTGTCTCTAGCCATGTCATCTAAATATTGCCTTTTATCAACCCTTGCGTGTTTCTTAACTTATTTGTTAGCTTCTGTGTATGTTTCTTTGCTCTGGTTTTGCTTTTAATTAAATCTGCCTTTTTATTTTTCCATTCTTTTCCTTTCCTCCCCCGATGGTGTTTCCACCTTGTCGTGATGGGGGAGCTTGATTGTGCTGGGAGATTTCAATGCAAAAATAGGTAGAGAGCAAACTAATAAAAAAAAAGTGGCCGGTATGGAAAGCCTACATACAACTTCAAATGATAATGGATGGAGAGTCATCAACCTGGCAGAAGCCAAAGGACTGCAGATTAGCAGTACCAGACTACAAAGAAAGGATATACACAAACAAACTTGGAAATCATGTGACAAGAGAACCTATAATCAAATAGATCACATTTTAATTAACAACAGAAATGCATCAAACATACAGCAAGTTAGAAGTTATAGAGGAGCTGAGTGCCAAGGTGACCACTTCCTCGTTGGAGCAAAATTTAAAATAAAACTTAAGAGAGCTTTCTATACTAAAATACAAAGATTACACCCAACATATAACAGAGAAAAACTACAAGAAATTACAGTCAAAGAGAAATTTACAGATGAAATAAAATGTAAACTTGAAACTCTGCAAAACCCTTCGGAGGAAAGCGTTGACCAAACTTGGTTGAACATCAAGAATACAATTCAATCTACCGCAGAAGAATGTCTCGGTGTGTTAACCACGCATAGAGAGAACAGATGGTTCAATCAAAATGTGAAGAAGCAGTCATTAAGAAAAAGAATCTTCTTCTTCTTCAGCGTTCCGAGCCATTGAGGTTCTTTGCTGCAAATACAATCCGTCTCCATTCGTCTCTCTGGTGGACCTTCTCTTGCCAGTCGTTGATTCCAAGTGCTTGTAGGTCTGTACATGTATTATCTCTCCACCGCCTTCTTGGTCTACCTCGGGGTCTACGGTCATTTATTTCCTGAGTGTAAGCGAGTTTTGTTTCCCTATTATCTTCCATTCTTTCTATATGCCCCAGCCATTGTAGTCTATTAGCCTTCATGATACCAGTGATTAGCGGGGACTTAAACAGATCATAAATGTCTTTGTTACTTCTTCTTTTCCACTCTCCACTTTGTGTATCCCTAATGGGTCCAAAGATGCGTCTTAAAATTTTGTTCTCAAAGGTTTGTAACAAGGCTTCGTCTCCTTTCGTTGTACTCCAGGTTTCAGAGCCATACAGCACAACTGGTCTGATCAGTGTTTTGTATATTGTGATTTTGGTGTTACGAGATAGCGCCTTTGATTTTAGTAGATGTTGTAGTGCATAGTATATCTTATTTCCAGAGTTGATTCTAGTTTGTATTTCTTCCCTTATGATGTTGGAGCAGTTGAAGATCGTACCCAGGTATTTGTATGTTTCCGTTCTTTTAATGGTCATATTATCTATTTGTATGTGGCCAGAGTTTCTAGCCATTCCGTCTCTTGAAATTACCATATATTCTGTCTTATCTTGGTTGATAACCAGCCCCATCTGTTGGGCTTTTTCCTTTAAGTGAGTCAATATTTCCAATGTCTTTTGTTCACTTTGCCCTATAATATCTATATCATCTGCATAACCAAGCAGCTTGGATGTTCCTCCAATATCACATTCCTCCTTTACCTTCCTTACAACTTTCTCTAGAGCCAGATTGAAGAGTAGCGGCAATAGTGCATCACCCTGTTTCAAGCCAGATGTTATTTGGAAGGGGTCTGATTTCCTGCCTTTATATGTTACTATATTATAAGTATCTTCCATGCATAGTCTGGTCATGTTGATTAACTTCCTTGGTATTCCAAATTCCTGCATAGCATTCCATAGACTATCCCTATGGACACTATCATAAGCCTTTTTAAAATCCACAAAAATGTTATGGAGATCTCTTTTATATTCCCAATGTTTCTCGGCTATTTGTCGTAAGATAAATATCTGATCTATTGTTGATCTGTTTTGTCTAAAACCCGCCTGGTAGTCACCTAATATGTTTTCTGAATATGGTTTTAGTCTATTTAGTAATACTGCGGATAGTATCTTATAGCTTGTGGACAGTAGTGATATTCCTCTATAATTTCCACATTGGAACTTGTCTCCTTTCTTAAAGATAGGTATCAATAATGACTCTTTCCAGTCATGGGCTAATTCTTCTGTCCTCCAGATTTTTATTATTAGTTCGTATAGCTTTAGATGTAATGCATGGCCACCTGCCTTTATAAATTCAGCAGCAATTCCATCAGTCCCAGTTGCCTTATTGTTTTTAAGTCGTGTGATTACATATAGGATTTCTTCAAATGTAGGTTCTTCAATTTGTGGTTCGCATGTTAGAACCTCTTCTTGTGAGAAAATGTTACTTGGAGCTTCACAATTTAGTAATTCAATAAAATATTCTTTCCATGTGTTGCGCATTTCCTCATTGGTATTTATCATATTCCCATTTTTGTCTTTTAAACCATATGTGTTTTGTTGGTGCCCTCGTTTCATTGACTTCAGTTCTTAAAAAAATTTTCTGGATTCATTTTTCTGGTGATTAGTTTCCATATCTTTGATTATATTACTCATATATTCTCGCTTCTGCTGTCTGACTATTTTTGTAGCCTCTTTACATTCATTTCTATAATGCTCTTCCTTTTGGATGTTATTGATGTCATTTAACCATACATGTCTGGCATTCTTCTTCCTAATGACTGCTTCTTCACATTTTTGATTGAACCATCTGTTCTTTCTATGCGTGGTTAACACACCGAGACATTCTTCTGCGGTAGACTGAATTGTATTCTTGATGTTCAACCAAGTTTGGTCAATGCTTTCCTCCAAAGGGTTTTGCAGAGTTTCAAGTTTACATTTTATTTCATCTGTAAATTTCTCTTTGACTGTAATGTCTTGCAGTTTTTCTCTGTTATATGTTGGGTGTAATCTTTGTAATTTAGTATAGAAAGCTCTCTTAAGTTTTATTTTAAATTTTGCTCCAACGAGGAAGTGGTCACTGTGGCACTCAGCTCCTCTATAACTTCTGACTTGCTGTATGTTTGATGCATTTCTGTTGTTAATTAAAATGTGATCTATTTGATTATAGGTTCTCTTGTCACATGATTTCCAAGTTTGTTTGTGTATATCCTTTCTTTGTAGTCTGGTACTGCTAACCTGCAATCCTTTGGCTTCTGCCAGGTTGATGACTCTCCATCCATTATCATTTGAAGTTGTATGTAGGCTTTCCATACCGGCCACTTTTTTATTAGTTTGCTCTCTACCTATTTTTGCATTGAAGTCTCCCAGCACAATCAGGATGTCCTGTTTGGGGGTTTCTTCTATGACATCTTCCAGATCATTATAAAAGTCTTCTTTAATATCATCTTCTTTCTCTTCAGTAGGTGCATGTACATTAATCATCGTTATATTTTTCCATTTACCTTTTATTCGTAATTTACTAATCCTGTCATTAAAAGCTTTAAAGTTTAAAACGTTCCCCCATAACTCTTTTTTGATGACAAATCCTGTTCCTAATTCATGTTTATTTTGGGTGTTTCCTCCATATATTATAATCATTCCATTTTGCTCTAAAGTACCCTCTCCTGGCCACCTTATTTCTTGAATTGCTGTTATATCCATTTGATATTCAATCAGCTCCCGGGTTAGTTCTTCGGCCGCTCCAGCTCGATATAGTGTCCGTACATTCCATGTTCCAAATCTCAAAAGTCCTTTAACGTTCCAAGGTCGTTGTCCAGATAAGTCAGTCCGATATCGAGGCTCATGTATTTGTTTCGTAACAAAGAAAGGTTTTTACAAAGGTGGGGATGTTAACCCCACGCTTCAACCCCCAACCTGGAGGACCAGGGTGTTTCTCTTTGTCTGTTCTCTACCCTTTGACCTGTCCGGCTTGGGAGGCCCTGCTGGTAGCTACGCTACCGCCGGCATAGCTCTCAGGGTCATTGAGAAACTCAAGCTCCCCCACCACGACAAGGTGGAAACACCATCGGGGGAGAAGAAAAAGAATGCCAGACATTTATGGTTAAATGACATCAACAACATCCAAAAGGAAGAGCATTATAGAAATGAATGTAAAGAGGCTACAAAAATAGTCAGACAGCAGAAGCGAGAATATATGAGTAATATAATCAAAGATATGGAAACTAATCACCAGAAAAATGAATCCAGAAAGTTTTTTTTAAAGAACTGAAGTCAATGAAACGAGGGCACCAACAAAACACATATGGTTTAAAAGACAAAAATGGGAAATATGATAAATACCAATGAGGAAATGTGCAACACATGGGAAGAATATTTTGTTGATTTACTAAATTGTGAAGCTCCAAGTAACACTTTCCCACAGGAAGAGGTTCTAACATGTGAACCACAAATTGAAGAACCTACATTTGAAGAAATCCTATATGTAATCACACGACTTAAAAACAATAAGGCAACTGGGACTGATGGAATTGCTGCTGAATTTATAAAGGCAGGTGGCCATGCATTACATCTAAAGCTATACGAACTAATAATAAAAATCTGGAGGACAGAAGAAATACCCCATGACTGGAAAGAGTCATTATTGATACCTATCTTTAAGAAAGGAGACAAGTTCCAATGTGGAAATTATAGAGGAATATCACTACTGTCCACAAGCTATAAGATACTATCCGCAGTATTACTAAACAGACTAAAACCACATTCAGAAGACATATTAGGTGACTACCAGGCGGGTTTTAGACAAAACAGATCAACAATAGATCAGATATTTATCTTACGACAAATAGCCGAGAAAAATTGGGAATATAAAAGAGATCTCCATAAAGTTTTTGTAGATTTTAAAAAGGCTCATGATAGGGGAATAGTCTATGGAATGCTATACAGGAATTTGGAATACCGAGGAAGTTAATCAACATGACCAGACTATGCATGGAAGATACTTATAATATAGTAACATATAAAGGCAGGAAATCAGACCCTTTCCAAATAACATCTGGCTTAAAACAGGGTGATGCACTATCGCCGCTACTCTTCAATCTGGCTCTAGAGAAAGTTGTAAGGAAGGTAAAGGAGGAATGTGATATTGGAGGAACATCCAAGCTGCTTGGTTATGCAGATGATATAGATATTATAGGGCAAAGTGAACAAAAGACATTGGAAATATTGACTCACTTAAAGGAAAAAGCCCAACAGATGGGGCTGCTTATCAACCAAGATAAGACAGAATATATGGTAATTTCAAGAGACGGAATGGCTAAAAACTCTAGCCACATACAAATAGATAATATGACCATTAAAAGAACGGAAACATACAAATACCTGGGTACAATCTTCAACTGCTCCAACATCATAAGGGAAGAAATACAAACTAGAATCAACTCTGGAAATAAGATATACTATGCACTACAACATCTTCTAAAATCAAATGCGCTATCTCGTAACACCAAAATCACAATATACAAAACACTGATCAGACCAGTTGTGCTGTATGGCTCTGAAACCTGGAGTACAACGAAAGGAGGCGAAGCCTTGTTACAAACCTTTGAGAACAAAATTTTAAACGCATCTTTGGACCCATTAGGGATACACAAAGTGGAGAGTGGAAAAGAAGAAGTAACAAAGACATTTATGATCTGTTTAAGTCCCCGCTAATCACTGGTATCATGAAGGCTAATAGACTACTATGGCTGGGGCATATAGAAAGAATGGAAGATAATAGGGAAACAAAACTCGCCTACAATCAGGAAATAAATGACCGTAGACACTGAGGTAGACCAAGAAGACGGTGTAGAGATAATACATATACAGACCTACAAGCACTTGGAATCAACGACTGGCAAGAGAAGGTCCACCAGAGAGACGAATGGAGTTGGATTGTATCTGCAGCAAAGAACCTCAATGGCTCGAAACGCTGAAGAAGAAGATTCTTTTCCTTTCGTGAATGTCTCAGGCGTTAGCCATGCTTTGTGGTTTCGTTCCCTTCTTCCAAGAACGTCCATACACAAGTCACACCAAGATGTTGCCATCTCTGGTCCATGCTTTTATCGTCAACTAAGGGATGCAAAACCTGGTTCTTTTTATATACTGTGACCATAAATTGTAACTTGGTTTCTGGGATATCCTACATTATATTGAATGTATTTAAGATGCTATATCCCCTCTGCTGTGTCTGCACCGTACCGAGGTAGAAGTGTTTGAGTGTTGCAATGACCCCAAGAGATATATTGAAAATAGCACAGCTATTGATAGGGTCTCCCATGTCGGACAGTTCAAAGGATAGGAACCAGACGAAGCGAGCAACAACCTTTTTTGCCTTGTAGGTAGACTGGGAACAATCAAAGGCTAGGGAGAGCACACCCGAAAAATTATTGTCGAAATAAGATGTATTGAGCCACAATCTTGACAAAGCAGTGCAACGTGACTTAATCAATCCATGGTGCCCCAGATTACTATTAATCAGAATGGTGCTAATCCCGTGAAGTCCCATCAGGCGGTGATAGTGCCGAATCCCTTGCCTCGAGGGCGTCCACAGAATGCTACTTGTGGTCACCTTCCCCTGTGCTGTAGAGTCAAGGTACAGAGGAGTAAGGTGAGAGCTACTGACTAAACTCCCCGGACACTCAACATACTACAGTAGAATGCCGAAGGAGTTTTCAACAAGAAAGTCCCCATAACAAATCGTCTTCATAAAGATAGAATAGATGTGGCATGCATTCAAGAGACACACCTCAGTGCCAATCGCAGATTCTCAGTCAGAGGATATGGGGCCACACATCTCGACCGCGAAGGACACAAAGAAGGAGTTCTAATACTTACACGAAATACGATACCTTGCAGCGAAGTATATGTGTGGTTTCTGAAAACCAAACCGAAATTATAAGTGTTGATATAATGGTATAGGACGTGAAAATAAGAATTTACAATCTGTATAGCCCAGTAGATAAGGGCCTTACACTTTCAAACATGAAAATAACTGACACAAACTGCATTATAGTCGGAGACTTTAATAGCCGTTCAGAAAGATGGGGATACCCAGATACTGACAACAGAGGAGATGAAGTGGGGGACTGGGAAATAGACTCAAATCTACGTTTACTTAGCAAAGCAGATGACGCCCAGCTTCTGTTCTAGTAGACGGTTTACCACTTCTACTCCAGACTTAGCTTTCTGCACAAGAGACATCCTCCACAAAATCGATTGCCATGTGCTTGACCAATTAGCAGGCTGTCACCACCGACCAATCAAACTTGTAATGAATACGTTCCACATAAGGAAAAGTCGTTGCCTCGCTGGAATTACAAACGAGTTCATTGATATAGGTTTGCCACACTAACAGACACATGCTGTGAAAACAAAAACACGACATGGCAACATGAAGCAAATGGCGGAAAGTCTAAACAAAGCAATAATACAAGCGGCCACTTAGTCCATTCCACGAGGAGCGAGGAAAAATTACAAACCGTACTGGACTTAAGAACTACACTTTTTGGAGGACAAAGTTGAAGATGCTAGGAAGAAAGCAGAGAGAGAGAGAGAGAGAGAGAGAGAGAGAGAGAGAGAGAGAGAGAGAGAGAGAGAGAGAGAGAAGAGAGACAGAGACAGCTAGAGAGAGAACAAACAACTGAAGCGAACATCTCTCTCAAAGCCAGCTCAGCAAAGTATAAAATATTCTTAAATCAAACAGCAAGAGATTATTGAAAGGGGGGGGGGGGGGACAGAATACCTGAACTTTGATAGGGATGAAAACAAACCATGGCGACTAGTGAAAGCCATGAGTTCTTTCACCAAAATTATTCCTGGCATATATAAATGACATCACAGATAATTTTCCAGCCAGAGTACACAGCCAGAGCCCTTTGCAGATGACCAAGCCATATGGACATCTGAAGAATATATTAGTACCGCTAACAGTAGAATATTACATATTTATATAATATTGACGACCTGTATTTTTCGTGGACGACTTTTGTGTTGGCATTCTGGCGGCGGCATTATGCACAGTGCTGTTGGCTTGCCGAGACTCATCTCTGTTCCATTTTTCACACTGGGCAGTGAGGAACATTTTGTGTGACATTCAATGGCACAGGAAGGAGCATAATGGGGACGACACGTTGCCGTGTTGTTGGAACCGCGACTAACTAACTAACTAACTAACTAACTAACTAACTAACTAACTAACTAACTAACTAACTAAATAACTGCTGACTGACTGACTGACTGACTGACTGACTGACTGACTGACCGACTGATTACCTAAGTAACTAACTAAATAACTAATTGACTGACTGACTAACTGACTGATTGACTGACTGACTAACAGTAGAATGCAGCAAGCCGTATTAGCGCTAGAGGACTTGCATGGCTAGTGAAGATAAGTGAGGAGAAAACAACAAGCACAGGTGTTCTCCCTCTCAAATAAAACTCGGCAACCTAAGCTGGTATTGAATGGAAAAATATTGCTCCATGAAGAATATCCAAACTATCTAGTCGCCTGACATGGAAGGCACGGGTTGAGTAAAATCGAACAAGAATAAAGGCAAAGATTGGCAATTATGAAACAAATCTTGCTGATACAACGTAGGGAGCAGATGAGAAAGTTCTCGGGAAGTTATATATACTGGACGGATGAGGCCAGTACTGGAATATGGCATTGCAGCTTGGACAACAGCAGCAAGTCAAACTTTAACAAAATAAGAAGAGTCCAAAATCAAGGAATGCGGATCGTAGCTGCCTGAAGACAACGCCTATTAACGAACTATAAAAGATCACTTGTTTACAACCAATGGAGGATAGAAGAGATAGTAGAGCCGATCAAGATGCAGAAAAAATTAAAAGATTGAAAGACCACACCATTAACGAATGGTATAATGGCCTTGGAAAGGGAAGACTGAAGAGAAGAAACCTTGTAGAAACTACAAAAGGAAAGATTAGGACATATCTTATACTTAACATAACAACAGTTAAACCCATTTACAATGCACTCAAGTTCCCAACCTGGAGACAGCAGCAATTGCCCGAGATGATAAAAACATTCTTGGTTTTGCGAAAAAGAACACTCAGAATCAAACAGAAAGGAGAAAAATAGCCTCAAAATACACAAAAGAACATTACCCAAGTAACACTTGGTCTCATGCATATACAGATGGATCAGCCAAAAATGCAATAGAAAATGGAGGAGGGGGGATTCTCCTATATCTAAACAATGGAGCGAAAAAACCCAGTCAGTGGCTACTGGAAAATTCTCAAGTAACTTCAAAGCAGAGATATAAGCTCTGAAAATTGCAGCAGAAATGCTCTTGATGGAAGAAGATAAAAAGAGAAGTTTACAGCTATCTTCACAGATGCAAAGCCAGCTGCCTCAATGCTGAAGAGCAAAAAACAGCACAGTGGATCCCATCACATTGCAGTATACCTGGAAATGAAGAGACTGACAGATTGGCAAAAGAGGTCGGACGACTATCCCAGCCTCACATAAACATATAATGAAAGAGGTTTATAAAAAGCACTTATAGAACCAAGCGGGAATAAGAGCACCCAGGCCACCAGAAGGATGATGAATATTACCAACTTGACGACGTAAACAAGTAGCAATCTTCAGACTCCGCACAGGACTAAACAGGCTGAAATACCACTTGTTCAATAAACTAAAGATAGGAGATACTGATGAATGTAAGTGTATAACTGGTAAAATGACAGCTAAACATTTGCTGCAGGAGTGCCCAATGTATGCAGAACAGAGAAAGATATTTTGGCCCACATCTGCTTCTTTTGAAGACAAGCTTTATGGAGATGTCAACCAGCTCACGTTGACCACTGCTTTCGTTAACTACATTCAGGTTAACATCTGAAGATGCATGAAGATGTTGTTAGCCTGCCACACTTCGTACCACAGGCATGTCGGTGGCAAAAGCGTCCCAGTGGCACGAAATGGAATATTGCTTGGATAGCAAATCCATTACGTGGAAAGTCCGAATCGACAGTTCACTGTGTGGATGTCATCTGCAGACTGCATCCTGCTGGTTTCCAGGGGAACAGCCTATTGTGAACGGAAGATCCAATATACGGAAGTGATACTGAGGAGTCATGTGCAGGACGTGACGATCCTTTGGTGAGCCCAGTACCAGAGCGCTATGTGTCGGTTCTGCAATTGGATGGCAGGTAATTCCCATGGTCTGCCTCTGCTTTCCTCTGAGTGTTGACCAGGATGTCTTCAGCTGTTCTAACTGGCAATCTGGGATGGAGATAACACCACAACAGTGAGAGTCGTACGTCCTACGAAACATCTGATAAGGTTAACCCGGTCAACAAATGCCCAAAGTAGTCGGATGTTTCGGCCGAAAGGTGCAAATATCGCAGCTCTGCTATAAACGGGCACAACTCAATTACGTCCAAAAGAACATTACGGACGAACGAATGAAGAAGAAGAGGAAGAAGAAGAAGAAGAAGAAGGAGGAGGAGGAGAAGGAGAAAAGATGCTTAATTCGTTGTGTATCTGAAGTCTTTCGAATGACGTTATTTTGCAGATCTAGTGCTTTATTTTCAAATAGAGCATCACAACCTATTGTACTGGAAGTTGTTCTAAGGCGGGAAGTTGAAGGGCAACTAAATCATGTCGGTACACTTATAGCCTCCAAGCAGGCAATTGACGATCTGATGGTCATGACATTACTATGACCATGGCATGGGTGCTGTCGGACGAGGGTTGGTTATCAGCTCTCGACGTTCGCTATGGGAAGAAATGCCTGGCTACCTATTCCTCCGTGCACCTACAGTTATATGGTGGTCGCTTCACATACCCACATCACTACAAATATGTGGTTGTCGCTTCACATACCCACATCACTACAAATATGTGGTGGTCGCTTCACATACCCACATCACTACAAATATGCGGTGGTCGCTTCACATACCCACATTACTACAAATATGTGGTGGTCGCTGCACATACCCCCATCACTACAAATATGTGGCGGTCGCTTAACATACCCACATTACTACAAATATGTGGTGGTCGCTGCACATACCCACATCACTACAAATATGTGGTGGTCGCTGCACATACCCACATCACTACAAATATGTGGTGGTCGCTTCACATACCCACATTACTTTTCTGTTCCGGAATGTAGCAGCTTCAAGACAATTCTGACATTAACAATCAATTTTTTCGCCGGCATGGCGTTACTAAGAGGGAAGAAACGACGCCATTTTGCAACTGTACACTGACGTGACTTGTATGGCGCGCGCGCACACACACACGCACACACACACACGCGTAATGATTTCTGCACAAAATAAGCTTGCACCACTCGCTTGGCTCTCGGCGAAACCACAGGAGGCGTGTCTTGTTTATTTGCATACTTTTAGTTCCCCCCAGACACGCTTAGAAATCTGACGCGTGTGACTTGATAGAAACAAATGTGCTTACTCACCGGCGCTTTCAATTGCTTTCATAAAAACTGGAGGGCAAAGGTCGGGTTGCTGATCAGCGATGTCAAAACGAAAAAAAAAAAAAAAATGAAAACCGTGATACAAATTGTTAAGGACTTGAACGTAAAAATCTACAACAACAATGAATAATGTAACGATACCAACGAACGAAGAGAAGAAATAGATGTGTTTTTTCATGTTTTGATGGGTCTAAGTCAGCAGCAAAAATAGCATTTTGTTTGTGATTTGTGACTTCACGCTGCCGGGATACACACGGAAATGTCGGATTGAAATCACTGAAACCCATTGTTGGCATGGTTGCCGTAGGGAGCCGTGGCTGAGAGGTCACAGCGATCTCACAAGATACCGAGTTCCATCTTAGCACAGGACGTGGACATTTTCCCAAGAACCATCGGGACCTAGAGATATCACACCTCGCCCCCCCCCCCCCCACGCCCCTCCCTGGATACCTTCTCTGATAAGGGTGAAAAATAGCACGTCAAACTGCACGTTAAAAATCGGACGCGGTTGGACATAATAGGCCGCATAGCCACCGCTGTGACAAAATGGTTTGGAAAGAAAACGTGCTCACGTGTAGATAGAGCCCGTGATCTTGGGTGGAATCTGTCTTGAGGAATCAAACCTTGCCCAAATGCTTGCCCTAGTCGGACACTTTGAGGTGTATTATGTAGGCATAACTTACTTCCCTCGGAAGTGGAACAAAACACAAGTAGGTATGATGGCGTGTGACATTTCGTATATATCCATCATTCTGTGGGGAAGATAATATAACTATAAATTAGAGTGACGGAATAAAAACGACACCATAGGCGCACTCACTAACGAGATTTTTATTGTTGAAGTCTTTGTTTACTGTCAGTTAACGTCGTCCTTAGACTCTGATTTGTGAAATTCACGATTTCTTGGAAGATAATGTGTTTTTCTTTGCCTTCCACGTCCACATGGGGGAGTTTTATTTCTACCTTTGACAACCATTTCCTGACAGTCAATTGATTGCACTAGACAGCCTAGAGTTGTCCATTTATCCCAGCTTTCTCTCTCTCTCTCTCTCTCTCATCTCTCCTCTCTCTCTCTCTCTCTCTCTCTCTCTCTCTCTCTCTCTCTCTCTCTCTCTCTCTCTCTCTCTCTCTCTCTCTCTCTCTCTCTCTCTCTCTCTCTCTCTCTCTCTATTTTGAGTTTTGCTACAAAATCACTTTCATTGCACAAGGATATCTCGATTAGTGCTCCATTGTCCTCACATAGATCCCACGATTAGTCTCAGTGCAGTGCACGGACTCCACACCCCTGGCCAGGTCTCCAAATGAGCTTGGAAGTATTTTGTGTGTCTTTTTTTTGCGCTCTCTCGCTTTGAACCCAAGCGTAGTCACACACACTATTTATAGTAGTGGTGGATTGAATTTTGGGTGTAGATTAGCTTTCACTATTAACAGTGTCCCTCGCCATCAGGCGAACCCACTCCGACTTCAGAGATACTTGTAATTTAGTCCCATAGTCAAAGAAGACATGTCAACATTTTAGTCCAGCTGTCCGGTGTAGGGGTTGAACCGCTTACCTCGGCATCAGCACACCGGATGTTTAAGAATACGCGTTCTTATCCATTCGGCCATGCTGACCTGCGGTGTATATGTTAATATAACACTTCTCGCCTTCGCCTGTTTCAACGTGTCTGTGTCTATATGTTATTCTATCCCGCCGTTTCCTTATGGCGCCCAATCTGATTTCATCTGCAGTGACATGGGAACAAACTCTGACACGACAGGGTCAGATACCCCCCCCCCCCTTTTCGCCATTTCATTTGGTCGTGTACACGGTTTTTAAATAAAGAAGACGCAATAATTGTATCCTGACACGTGACTGACAAAGAGAAGAGCTTCCGTGTGCCAGACGTTACCAACGGTTATTGAAATTAGCAGAGGTGGTTGTGATACACTCCTGCACAACACGGCGTGTTGCGTATTTCAGCAATAAGAGTGTATTCCATTGCTTTGTTATATGCTGAAGCATTTCAGTTTCTATAGTATGCACCTGGCGAGACACAGCATAATATGCCATGCATTAAGCTGAGCAATTATTGTTTTCTTGATTTAGATCAACACGGAAAAAGTTTGTTTACAACATTGGGTTTGTTGTCATATATTTATCACTGTTTCTATGGGAACTAGCGCAGCAGCAGACACGTCACCACATCGATGACTGGGTTCAAAGGTCACTTTCACAGAAATTTAATTCTACCCGGCTGCTCTTTCTTTCGTTGACAGAAGTTAAAGGCGCACCTGCCATGCAAACAACAAACATTCACACATGGCATGCAAACAACAAACATTCACACCTGGCATGCAAACAACAAACATTCACACCTGCCATGCAAACAACAAACATTCACACCTGCCATGCAAACAACAAACATTCACACCTGGCATGCAAACAACAAACATTCACACCTGCCATGCAAACAACAAACATTCACACCTGCCATCCAAACAACAAACATTCACACCTGGCATGCAAACAACAAACATTCACACCTGGCATGCAAGCAACAAATATTCACACCTGCCATGCAAACAACAAACATTCACACCTGCCATGCAAACAACAAACATTCACACCTGGCATGCAAACAACAAACATTCACACCTGCCATGCAAACAACAAACATTCACACCTGCCATGCAAACAACAAACATTCACACCTGCTGTGCAAACAAAAATCATCCACACTTGCCATGCAAACAACAAACATTCACACCTGCTGTGCAAACAAAAATCATCCACACTTGCCATGCAAACAACAAACATTCACAGCTGTCGGGTAAACAAGGTCATGCCTCGCGCATCATCACAACGTGTGATCAATAGTTCTCATGAACTAAGACATGAAATAATCTCCCTACCCAGACAACAGAGCCACAAGGTCTCTCGACTATTTATGTAACCGGCTCTTTCCTCATTCGTTATACCATTACTCCTAGCCCGTTCAACCTCAGAAGAGAAGTTATATTAGGGTCCATCCTTGGCTCAGATTAATAATCTTGTGACCGAGTCAGCCACAAATAGGATATTTATTTGAAGGTGATTGCTGTCCAAAGAGAGTAATGGCATAGTCAGCCGGCACCCTTCCCATTGAAATGGGAGTCTGTAGCCACGCCCCAATCCCTTTCAATCTGATTGTAGTGCTCCCGCCACCCGTCTGTAGCCACCCCTTCACACTGGGTGATTTCCTACTGGGGGAATGTTACCACAGGTGTCAATAGATGGTGCTGAAGTCACTTTACATATCTATACTGGCACTTTACGTAACGGTCACATTTACGTGTCTTTCTTCTGCTGTAAATGCATGACCTCTTGCCTTGAACTATATGCACACGTGACTGCGCTACACAGTCGTCTGCTTGTTTACCCAGGGAGGAAGCAGGGTCGTCGGCTAGTCTCTGTCGCCATAATTAGCTAGTCCTGTAGACAACAATGGGTAAACACACAAGAGTGGGGGGGGGGGGGGGGCTTTCATATCATTAGGAAATTATTGGATTAAGATTGTAGACAAAGAGTTGGTGTAATGGTTAGGACTTTGTGCTGAAGATGGCATCAGGGCGGTAGGTTGAGGGTTCCATGCCAGCTCTCGACGCGAACGTCGAGAGGCAAAGACTGGCCACCTGTTCCTCCGTACGCTCAGGCCTACAACATCTGATGGTCCTAAACTTCACATGTAGGTCCGCATGGCCAAATGGATAAGAACGCGTGTTCTTAAACATCCGGTGTGCTGATGCCGAGGTAAGGGGTTCAACCCTTACTACGCTTGAATTCAAAGCGAGCGAGCGCAAAACAAAACAAACAAACAAAGAAAATGCACATACCCACAGCAGGTCCGTGCTAGGGAACTTGTTCTCATACCCACAGCAGGTCCGTGCTAGGAAACTTGTTCTCATACCCACTGCAGGTCCGTGCTAGGGAACTTGTTCTCATACCCACAGCAGGTCCGTGCTAGGGAACTTGTTCTCATACCCACAGCAGGTCCGTGCTAGGGAACTTGTTCTCTCAGTATTATTCTTGGGAGCCGCCAGGGCGCAGTGACTAGGCGCTCACCCACCGGTCCAGTTATTGGTTCAAATCTGCGTCGGGGGCGGACTAGAAGTTTTGACATGGACCCGGTCAGCGTAGGGCACCAGGATGTGTCTTGGCAAGTAAAGGGGGTGGGTGGGATGCTGACCTCATAACCCACTGAGTGCCGATGCCTCTATACACATGTGGGCTTAGCACCATATACCCAATGAGCCTAAGGCGTGTTAATGGGTCCTTTGTTAATGTTTTTGTTTTACTTACCATAGACTCAGTGCTACTCAAGGTATAAGTGCGGTGTCATGGGGTGTTGGTTGCAGCTAAATAAAGTTGGGGTCTTGTGCATACCAACTGAACATGTCACCTGTGCTTCTGCAGGACGTTGCCATCAACCTCTGCCCAGGTTGATTTACTAGACAATTTTACCTTCAGTAGTTTGCCATAGCGCGCTCCGTGGCGAAGAAGTTACGGATGCAATTCGTGGTCCCGCATACCCGCTTTCCAAACATAGCTGCAGACGATTTGGCAGCAAACTGTTTTGCCGAAATGGTATGGGTGCCAGTCATTCAGAGAGCAACGACAAACTATTGAACGTAAACTTGCCAAGAGATCACAACAGCAAAAAATGTTGGTGTTGACTGCAACGTCCTGTAAAGTATATGCAACTAACTAGTTTGCCATTGATTTCTGAACGTGAACTCAACGTTCCAGTCCAAGCGACCAGTGTAACTAGTAATATTAGTAATAGTGATAACACAGATGCGGCCGATGACGCTGCAGATGATACAGATGCTGTCCACGACGCTTCACATGAGGGTGATATTTGTAATGAAGTCTGCCAGTTATATGAAACTTTCACTTCCGTTAATTGTGTGAACATAGAAATGTATGAATTACATCCCCTGGCATGTTGCATGTCCTTGGTAGCACCGCCAGAACAATAAAGTCAAGGACACTTGTATACGCACACAGTACACAGGGCCTATAGTATTTGAGGCATGTTTGTATAGACCGGGGAGGGAATGAGGGAGAGTGGTCTCGAGGTAGGGTGTCCGCCTCGAATGCTGGAGGTCCTGGGTTCAAGCCCAGGTGAGGGCCGGGATTTTTTTTTTTTTTCACGTGGACTTCTAGTAACAAAAACCTCCCTGGCCACTGAGTAGCCTAACGGAGCTGCCCGGGCGACATTTCGAGTTAAAAGTCTACCCAAAGTATTTCAGGATCCTCACCGGTGCTACGGAGCAGTTCGTGCACTGAGCTGAGATTCTCTGCACTCAGGATTGCATTAGGAGTAGAACGGAGCACTTGTGGGTTAAACCCGTGTGCCGTGATGTTGATCCGCCGACTAAACTAAACTGGTATAGACCAACCTCAAGGTGGGTGGTGTGGTCAACTCACATCGGCCGCCTTTACTTGCGGAGACATTTACTGGTACCCATGTTAGGCTGGGTCGTCCGGGGAGGTCAGGTCAATGTCACACATCCGTCCCACTGTGGATTGGAACCTATAACCACCGGGATGACAGAGGTGCATCCGTGTTCCAGCCCCGAGTAGAGAGATTCATTATCCATTCAGCTCCACCGGTTGTACAAGCGTGTATGGTGAGTTTGTTAGCTGCATGTTCTTTACAGTACGTCGCAATCAAACCCAGAATATATTGATGTTTGTGATTTATTTCTTTTTACAGGACATCGCAGTCAAAACCAGCATTTCTGCCTCTGTGATCTCCTGGCAAGTGTACGTTCAGTAGTTTGCCATTGCTTTCTGAACAACCAGCACTGAAAGCAACGCGAAACCAACGTAACGGGATCTGCTGCCGAATCGCGCTCAGCTGTGTTTCAAAAGCGGGTAAACGGGATTGCGAACCGCATCCACAATTCCTTCGCCACGATCACCGGCTTACGATTTACTAGGTAATTTTTATGTTCAGTAGTTTGCCATTGTTTCGGAACGAACGACGCTCACACCAAAACAATACATGCATTGCTTCCAGATTGTCTGCGGCTGACCTCGAACACTCAATTCGGTGTGTCGGGGAGTTGTGAAACGTGTTCACTGACCATATCCATGGCGAGGTAATATGTGTGCATGTGAGAAATACATCAGTAATGCGTACACTTGTTACAGTAAATGTTTACATTCTCTGTCCTGCTATAATAAACAATGTTACTCTGAAAGTGTTAGATAATACGAATGTGAAATATGACGCGCTATAGCAAGGAACCTAACCTGAATGATGCAACCCAGGCTATCTTTAATACAAACGCAATACGCAACCAAACACGTCAAACGTCGAACGCCTAATTCCCCAGTTCCCCACGACAAAGTACATTCCATTTATTGGTTGCACAAGTGTGATGTTTCTTAAGACAGCAGACATAACTGTTCAGCGTGGAGTAATTTTATGTGTAAGAATGTCTGAATACGTATTATTATTCTTATAGTCAATGCCGGGTGGCGTGGGTGATCATGTCTGTCCACAGCTTTCTATCTCTTGTGCTGCAAATTATTTCTGGTACCGACGTTCCTCCAGGCCATGATGTCAAACTGTCCAGCATCTTCTCTCTTGGTCTTCCCCTGCCTCCCTTTCTCTCAAATCTTCACAATGTGACAACATACCCTATTTTTCCTCTTCTCGTGACATGTCCAAATATTTTGGACGGTCTTCTGTTGACGCGAGTAACAATTTCTCTTTGTGAGTGAACTTCTGTCAAGATATCTTCAGTGCTCTGTCTCTCCGTACACGATGTTCTCATCATTCTTTTAGAACAACACATCTCCGCAGCTTTTGCATTATTTCTCACTTGTCTGCTAATACAGCTAAACACGTGACCTCATTTGTCTGCTAATACAGTTAAACACATGACCTCATTTGTCTGCTAGTACAGCTAAACACATGACCTCATTTGTCTGCTAATACAGCTAAACACGTGACTTCATTTGTCTGCTAATACAGCTAAACATATGACCTCATTTGTCTGCTAGTACAGCTAAACACATGACCTCATTTGTCTGCTAATACAGCTAAACACGTGACCTCATTTGTCTGCTAGTACAGCTAAACACATGACCTCATTTGTCTGCTAATACAGCTAAACACAAGCTCTCACTTGTCTGCTAATACAGTTAAACATATGACCTCATTTGTCTGCTAATACAGCTAAACACGTGACCTCATTTGTCTGCTAGTACAGCTAAACACAAGCTCTCACTTGTCTGCTAATACAGTTAAACATATGACCTCATTTGTCTGCTAATACAGTTAAACACATGACCTCATTTGTCTGCTAATACAGCTAAACAAATGACCTCACTTGTCTGCTAGTACAGCTAAACACAAGCCCTCATTTGCCTGCTAATACAGTTAAACACATGACCTCATTTGAAAAAAAAAAAAACCCACAACAGCACGTTGCGCTTTGGTTGTACACTCCGTAAGTACAGTCGCCATTTTGTTTATGCGCTGCGCATGAGACACCTAGCACCACCTGACAAACTGGAATATAAAGTTCGATGTTGCTGTCACCTAATGAAACTTGTAGAAAACACAGAACTGTGACTTACTTATTGACTCGCCCTCGTATCTATATTGTAAGTCACTATCATTGCATGCAAATACTGAAAGGTGTTATAGAACCAGTTCTGCTTCATGTCAGTGAGTCGTTGAATGTTAACTAGCAAATTATGAAGAGGAAGTGTGCTTTTTGAGACTTATGTTGAGAATGTCTTGGACTGTCACAGTAGCTAACAAATCATACCTGGTAAAGGTAAATAAAGATAGAACATTATATGCAGATATAAGATGGAGACAGTGTTCTGCTGTCATGATTTAACAAGACAGGCTTTGAAAGACATCGTGACGACTAGACAGATCAGCGAAAAAAGAGGCATGGGCGGACCGAGAGAAATAAAACCATCAACAGAACTAGCACAGGGCATCAGGGACTCAGATTTGTGCAGATGCACAAAGGCTTAAGTATGATGATGATGAATATAAACGATGTGCATATCGAAGAACACAGGCCCATAAACATCACCATATCGCTGGGTCTAAACTAGTGTGGCCACGTGAGAGGTCACGGTGGTTGAGAAGGACACAGCGATGGAAGTCCTGTGTGGTGGGGTGGGGGGGGGGTCGAGACGGGCTCCTGCCGACACAACGTTGGTCACGTGACATTACAGACATACTGGGTATGAGCATGTCTGCTGGAAGAGAGCTGGCCAAGATCCAGAGTCTACCTGACGGCCTATGATGAGAGCAACTGGGCATGAGCATGTCTGCTGGAGGAGAGCTGGCCAAGATCCAGAGTCTACCTGACGGCCTCTGATGAGAGCAACTGGGCATGAGAATGTCTGCTGGAGGAGAGCTGGCCAAGATTCAGAGTCTACCTGACGGCCTCTGATGAGAGCAACATTCTGCACTGGTCTTGCTCCATGATGATGTGGTGAGCGCGCTCTGTGCGTGCGTGTGTGCGTGCGTGCGTGCGTGTGTGTGTGTGTGCACTCGCAGATGGCGCCTTAAATCGTGCAGGTTATCCAGGAGGTTCGTGGCCATAAAGCAAAGATAAAGATTAGAAGGTATGCTTAGCATACTTATAGTAACCACACACATGCACACACACACACACACACACACACACACACACGCACACACACTCACTCACTCACTCACACAAGCACATACATACACATACACTCACATGTGCACGTAAAGAACCCGTGTAAACGTCATAAGTTGTATCGGGCATATGGTTCGACACCCATATATGTATCAGACATGTCCGCACTCGGAGGGTGATATATTCAATATCACACTGGCACCTTTACTTCCCTAGGTAACACATTTTAGGCTGGTCGACATGGGAGACCAACATTCTCTTCAAGGCTGACTCGAACTCGGTACCACAGGGCCGATAGCCTAGGAACTAACCATTACGCAACAAGAGCTTCTGGTGACAGATTTATAAATTTGTGTGCTACTGTGATAGGAATGCAGCACTATTTGGAAAGAGGGGATTCTTCAGACCGCTTCTGTGCAGTGTCTACAATTCGGACAAGTCAGTCCTAGACATTATAAAGAGATGTGAAGTATATTTATTTAAGAATTTTTACGCAAGATAAATTTAGGAAACAACACCAACCCCATTATGGGTAGACCAGGAAGTGATCTGGTTCAGACACTTATCCATGACGTAGTGTCGAGGTTTTCTCTGCACGAGAGTATGTCCCACTTCCTAGACATCCGGCTGCTTATCACAAGCTAGCTATATCAACAAGGAATAACTACAAGAAGCAACAATACAAACACATAACTAAACCCTGACATGCGGGTCAGTACAGGACCGTCAGCTTGTATTCTAACTTGGCGTGATATGTTTAGACAGAAGTAGCACGGGAAGGGAGAGACCAAATAAAAATATGAACAAGACCAACAAGAAACAGGTAGAGAAAGTAGGGGAGAAAAACGAGTTAATCAAGTGAAACCAACCGTAGAACAGGAAGAGGAATCAGAACAAGAAGCACATACCTAGCAGCGCGCTCTAGTTTTTGTGTTTATGTATTTGGTGGTTTCATCGGTGGTCACACGAAGCCAGCATCCATGGCCAAACTTTGTGTTATCCTGATTTCGCGAACATATTTATGTAACTAATTGATGTTATTCTGGTTTACCTGGCATTCTAAACTACATCAGGAAACATCCTTATTGGTTTACCCGACATTTCAAACTACATCATGATAGTCTTCTTGATTTGTTATCCCGTCCAGCGTAGGTTGTATTTTTGGGGGAAACCATAATGGCTCTTTCCTAATTAGGATTGTCAGACGTCCCCGGTTTTCAGGAACAGTTCCGGTTTCTAAGTAAATAAATCTGTCAATACTTTCATACACTGCCTACAGTACCTTGTAGTGTAGAGCGAGGGGGAAAAAAGCAGGGGGGGGGGAGGGAGGAGGGGTATTGAGCTTGAGGAATTAAGGCCTTCTGGTTAGTGCAGTCGCGCGAACTGTGCAGGTTAGGATTTTCTTGTTACCTCCGGCAGAAAAAATACACAACCTACCGAGATTGGAACCTGGGTCTCCCGAAGGAGAACCCGGGCCTCTTAGCAACTCGGCCAGCCGCTCCCTTATAAATAAATCAGTATATCGAAAACTGAATTCGGGATGCCCTTTTGTTCCAGTTCTTCTCCAGTCAAATGAAACATTTAACTCTCTCTCTCTCTCTCTCTCTCTCTCTCTCTCTCTCTCTCTCTCTCTCTCTCTCTCTCTCTCTCTCTATCTCTCTCTCTCTCTCTCTCTCTCTCTCTCTCTCTCTCTCTACCCCCCCCCCCCCCCCAAACAAAAGCAGTTGCAAACGTGATAATTTTATTTTCATTGTGACTGTTAAGCTGTTAGCGTTGTAACCATATAATCTATGTGGTGCGTGACAGGTATCACGGCCGTGTCTTGTATTTGTATAACAATTGTTACGTTTTAATTACGGCATGAAGGGGTTTCACAATACGAAGTGTTCCTTTGTGAGCCACCCAAGGCGACTTAGGCTTTCTAAGAGTTAGTTGCATATCCTTTACAGGACGTAGCAGTCAACCCCAGCATTTTATGACTGTTCGTGATTCCTGGGCAAGCTTTTTTTTTTTTTTTTTTAGCATATCCTTTACAGGACTTAGCTGTCAACACCAGCATCTTTCAGCTGTATGTTGATCTCTTGGCAAGCTTACGCTCAGTAATTTGCCATTGCTTTCTGAACTACAGGTACCTATACCATTTCACAAAAGTCGACACTGCTGTGTTTCGAACGTCGGTATACAGAAAAAAAAAGTCTTGTGGCAGAAGGCTGCTGTGAGTGCGTGAAGTGTTAGGATCGTCGCATGTTTGTAGTTCTGGGTACAAGAACCAATAGATAGCCAGATTTTCCCCCCGTAGCAACGACGAGAGCTGTCATCAAGCCGTGTTCGGGGGGCAGATGTCATTGTCAGGCGCGTATTGCATTTACAGTTTTACATCACATAAATATATGTGCTGGCCGCACGGTTCCAAGCTTGCCAAGACCTAAAACACCGTATCCCAAATACACTTTCAGGAGTTGAGAGATCCAGAACTGTCCAAGAGTTGAGTGACCGACAACAGTTTCCACTAGTTAAGAGACCCAGACCCTTTTCGATGAGTTAAGATGGCCGGTAATACATTTAATATGCCCGGCAATACACTAAGCACATCATATACCAAGTGCGGTATGACCAGAAATAGGCGCCTTGACTGCCAGTGTCGCTTGTCGTCCCGGGAGGAACGTGGAATCAACAAGCACACCTTTAAGCTTATTATACTTTGGGATTATTGACAGACTTCTGTCTACACTCCTCCCTTCTGTCTTCTATTCCATATCTCTCTCTCTCTCTCTCTCTCTCTCTCTCTCTCTCTCTCTCTCTCTCTCTCTCTCTCTCTCTCTCTTATTCCTTCATCACATACTCCGACAACAGTTTCCTTCAACAATTAATAAAATATTTATTAATCAAAACTATGTCTGGTGTATGTATGGACTGTGTATATGTAGTTGGTAGTGTCTTCTATTGTGGGTGCAAGATAGGACTCTGAATGTTTAGTCTCCGTATCGCTTCTCGTTTCGTCATACGGCCAAACCACAGGACATAAAACATAGAAATGGACAGCTCTCACCCTGGATGTTCCGTTCTGCTTGAGTCTGGACGTAATCCGATATTGGGAAAATGTTCACAGTCTAATCACCCGAAAATAATGCGATTAATGTAAGTCACTGAAAAAACACATATTTCCTGTTTATGGAAGTTCGTATAATCCATCACGGGAAACACATCATCACTGTCTATCAATGTCTATTGCTACTGTAACCTTTCTACACACGGTCTTCCGGTAGTTTATGAACACCTTTTTCTCGCCTGGAAACTCTTCATGAATTATTCATTTGTTTCTTTATATTAATTTACCGTGTCAATATATTAAGTTCTAGGTCATCCTGCCTTTTTACAATGACAATTCTTTCCATGGTTTTCTAAACTTTCTCTGCACAAGTGAAGTGCCTTTATAAATTGAAAGTCCTTTCCCTGGTTTATCAACAAAGCTTTCTCTGTACAAGAGACGCAATTGTCTATCTTCTCTGATAGGTCAGGAGGTGTATTGGAACCTGTGGGATATATATTTAATCAGGTGATATGAGTCTGCTTCATACTACTTCTTATGTGAGTGCCTTTCTCCAGCCGTAATGAAAAGCTTCCGAAAGATACTCTGACATAAGACAGAAGAATTCACTAAAGTCTAAACTATTCGCTAATAGAAAGAAATGGTAAACTTTAAGCACAAACACCTCTTTCCCTATGCTAAACTATTACGCTAAGGTTAGATTACCTTATCACTTCTATGTTTATCCATGAATTGAAATATATATATAAGCACATATGCAATAATATCCCATCTCAGTTAAACAATAAGGGACTACAATTTCTTTCCACACACAGGATGCATAGATATCTCTGCCCAGTTTGGGAACACACACTAACTCCAAAACAAGTTGTCCATCCATTTATACCGAGTGTCCAATTTTCCGTTGTTTTAGATCCACAATCGAATTTGCCGTAAGTCCCCACGTCAAACGTCTGTGAAGTCACGTATTAGTTAGTGGCGCTCCGTCTCGTTTCTCCGCTGGTTCCCCCCGTTCACCAATCGTCGCACATCAAAGAGTTTTAACTCTTAGATCACCGTCTTCTTGCGTTTTCCCGTTCCCGAAGTCTCGCGTCGTTTTGTCCGTTAACATCGCTGGTCAATGACTCCTCACACGGTATCCTATTTTATACCAGTCGGTCAATAACCTTCAATTTATCCTCATCTCAGACTGAAGTACTCGATTGTTATTCTGACTCACGGTCCATAATTTTCCATTCTCATATATTGCCATTTTATATGTAAGTTATCAAGGAATCACTAAACTAACAGTTTCCCGTGACAGCCAGTATACAACGATGGCACGAGAAATGGGTGAATATCTGTGGATGTCTGTCATAGATGTTATCCTGCATAATAATGTCTGTGGTTGTCTGTCATAGATGTTATCCTGCATAATAATGTCTGTGGTTGTCTGTCATAGATGCTCCTCTACATAATAGTGTATGTGATTCACTGGATTAGACATTAGTCAACATAGTAGTTGTTAGAGTCTCACATGGAGTCGGTAGGAACATAAAGATAGAAGGGAATTAGAGAAGGGACATAACCCCAATACAAGGGAACTAAAGAGACCCACTCGAATGCTCGAACAATCTAGAGCCTTCGAGAAGGATAGGTCAGTTCGCCTACAGCTCCGTGGACACAGGTGGAACCCGCTGACCGCGTGCCAGGACCTGTTCCACGAGAAGCTCGAGGAGCGTTACAGCCCGTGTCCGAGACACGTTATAGGGCAGACGCCGACTGGACATCAAAGAAGCAACAGGGCTTAACTTAAGGGGAACTTGATAAATTGAACCCAAGTGTATTTAGGGGTGTTACTTATAAGATAGATAATAGAGTTTGTTGTAATGATTATGTATGATTGCTTTGTTATGAACTCCTGTGATATGCTACTCCAGTGTAACTGGCTGCGAAAATCATTCTTCGCCAGCTTACTGTAAATACATTATATTAGATAGTATCAGAACGGAGTTTGTTGCCTGTATGAACCCGAGTTTCATTTCCCTAGGTCTCTAGGACGTTGACAGTAGTTTATGTGCTTCACGGTTGTAGATGTTAATTAACATGCATACTAGTTTATGTGATTGTCTCTCGTGGATGTCATTGTGCGTAATAGTTGATGTCCTTGTATGTGGTAAACGTAATAGTTGATGTCCTTGTATGTGGTGGATGTAATAGTTGATGTCCTTGTATGTGTTAGACGTAATAGTTGATGTCGTTGTATGTGGTAGACGTAATAGTTGATGTCCTTGTATGTGGTAGACGTAATAGTTTATGTCCTTGTATGTGGTAGATGTAATAGTTGATGTCGTTGTATGTGTTAGACGTAATAGTTGATGTCCTTGTATGTAGTAGACGTAATAGTTGATGTCCTTGTATGTAGTAGACGTAATAGTTGATGTCGTTGTATGTGGTAGACGTAATAGTTGATGTCGTTGTATGTGGTAGACGTAATAGTTGATGTCCTTGTATGTAGTAGACGTAATAGTTGATGTCGTTGTATGTAGTAGACGTAATAGTTGATGTCCTTGTATGTGTTAGACGTAATAGTTGATGTCGTTGTATGTGTTAGACGTAATAGTTGATGTCCTTGTATGTGGTGGATGTAATAGTTGATGTCCTTGTATGTGTTAGACGTAATAGTTGATGTCGTTGTATGTGTTAGACGTAATAGTTGATGTCCTTGTATGTGGTAGACGTAATAGTTGATGTCCTTGTATGTAGTAGTCGTAATAGTTGATGTCGTTGTATGTGGTAGACGTAATAGTTGATGTCGTTGTATGTGGTAGACGTAATAGTTGATGTCCTTGTATGTGGTAGACGTAATAGTTGATGTCCTTGTATGTGGTAGATGTAATAGTTGATGTCGTTGTATGTAGTAGACGTAATAGTTGATGTCCTTGTATGTGGTGGATGTAATAGTTGATGTCGTTGTATGTAGTAGACGTAATAGTTGATGTCCTTGTATGTAGTAGACGTAATAGTTGATGTCGCTGTATGTAGTAGACGTAATAGTTGATGTCCTTGTATGTGGTAGACGTAATAGTTGATGTCCTTGTATGTAGTAGACGTAATAGTTGATGTCCTTGTATGTAGTAGACGTAATAGTTGATGGCCTTGAATGTAGTAGCCGTAATAGTTGATGTCGTTGTATGTGGTAGACGTAATAGTTGATGTCGTTGTATGTGGTAGAGGTAATAGTTGATGTCGTTGTATGTGGTAGACGTAATAGTTGATGTCGTTGTATGTGGTAGACGTAATAGTTGATGTCGTTGTATGTGGTAGACGTAATAGTTGATGTCGTTGTATGTGGTAGACGTAATAGTTGATGTCCTTTTATGTGGTAGATGTAATAGTTGATGTCGTTGTATGTCGTAGACGTAATAGTTGATGTCGTTGTATGTGGTAGACGTAATAGTTGATGTCCTTGTATGTGGTAGATGTAATAGTTGATGTCCTTGTATGTGGTAGATGTAATAGTTGATCTCCTTGTATGTGGTGGATGTAATAGTTGATGTCGTTGTATGTGGTAGACGTAATAGTTGATGTCGTTGTATGTGGTAGACGTAATAGTTGATGTCGTTGTATGTGGTAGACGTAATAGTTGATGTCCTTGTATGTGGTAGATGTAATAGTTGATGTCGTTGTATGTGGTAGACGTAATAGTTGATGTCGTTGTATGTGGTAGACGTAATAGTTGATGTCCTTGTATGTGGTAGATGTAATAGTTGATGTCCTTGTATGTGGTAGATGTAATAGTTGATGTCGTTGTATCTGGTAGACGTAATAGTTGATGTCCTTGTATGTGGTAGACGTAATAGTTGATGTCCTTGTATGTGGTAGACGTAATAGTTGATGTCCTTGTATGTAGTAGACGTAATAGTTGATGTCCTTGTATGTGGTAGACGTAATAGTTGATGTCGTTGTATGTGGTAGACGTAATAGTTGATGTCGTTGTATGTGGTAGACGTAATAGTTGATGTCGTTGTATGTGGTAGACGTAATAGTTGATGTCGTTGTAGTTGGTAGACGTAATAGTTTATGTCCTTGTATGTGGTAGACGTAATAGTTGATGTCGTTGTATGTAGTAGACGTAATAGTTGATGTCCTTGTATGTGGTAGATGTAATAGTTGATGTCGTTGTATGTGGTAGACTTAATAGTTGATGTCGTTGTATGTGGTAGACGTAATAGTTGATGTCCTTGTATGTGGTAGATGTAATAGTTGATGTCGTTGTATGTGGTAGACGTAATAGTTGATGTCCTTGTATGTGGTAGACGTAATAGTTGATGTCGTTGTATGTGGTAGACGTAATAGTTGATGTCCTTGTATGTGGTAGACGTAATAGTTGATGTCGTTGTATGTGGTAGACGTAATAGTTGATGTCGTTGTATGTGGCAGATGTAATAGTTGATGTCCTTGTATGTGGTAGACGTAATAGTTGATGTCATTGTATGTGGTAGACGTAATAGTTGATGTCGTTGTATGTGGTAGACGTAATAGTTGATGTCGTTGTATGTGGTAGACGTAATAGTTGATGTCCTTGTATGTGGTAGACGTAATAGTTGATATCGTTGTATGTGGTAGATGTAATAGTTGATGTCGTTGAATGTGGTAGACGTAATAGTTGATGTCGTTGTATGTGGTAGACGTAATAGTTGATGTCCTTGTATGTGGTAGATGTAATAGTTGATGTCCTTGTATGTGGTAGACGTAATAGTTGATGTCGTTGTATGTGGTAGACGTAATAGTTGATGTCCTAGTATGTGGTAGACGTAATAGTTGATGTCGTTGTATGTGGTAGACGTAATAGTTGATGTCCTTGTATGTGGTAGACGTAATAGTTGATGTCGTTGTATGTGGTAGACGTAATAGTTGATGTCGTTGTATGTGGTAGATGTAATAGTTGATGTCCTTGTATGTGGTAGACGTAATAGTTGATGTCATTGTATGTGGTAGACGTAATAGTTGATGTCGTTGTATGTGGTAGACGTAATAGTTGATGTCGTTGTATGTGGTAGACGTAATAGTTGATGTCGTTGTATGTGGTAGATGTAATAGTTGATGTCCTTGTATGTGGTAGACGTAATAGTTGATGTCCTTGTATGTGGCAGATGTAATAGCTGATGTCTTTGTATGTGGTAGATGTAATAGTTGATGTCGTTGTATGTGGTAGACGTAATAGTTGATGTCCTTGTATGTGTAGACGTAATAGTTGATGTCGTTGTATGTGGTAGACGTAATAGTTGATGTCGTTGTATGTGGTAGACGTAATAGTTGATGTCCTTGTATGGGTAGAGGTAATAGTTGATGTCCTTGTATGTGGTAGACCGTAATAGTTGATGTCGTTGTATGTGGTAGACGTAATAGTTGATGTCCTAGTATGTGGTAGACGTAATAGTTGATGTCCTAGTATGTGGTAGACGTAATAGTTGATGTCCTTGTATGTGGTAGACGTTAATCTACATTATATTATTTTGTTTTCTTCGCTCGCTTTGAGCTTAAACGTAGTCCACACATGTGCTACTACTGGGGAATTATTGTTTTGCGTGTGGATTAACTTTCCCTATTACCAGTGTCCCTCGCCATCAGGCGAACGCACTGCGACTTTTGAAATTTACGTTCTCAAGTCGAGGCCGCGAAGTCAACTTTTTAGTCCAGCTGACGGTGTAGGGGTTGAACCCGCCTACATAACAATTTATGTGATTATATGTATAATAGTTTTAAGTTGAGTGTTAGTCCAGAACAGATATCACAGCACTCGGTGCCAAATGTTGTACCAGAGAAACCGGGACAATTCTCTTAAGCATAAGGAAAATAAAAGAATCCTGGAATTGTCGCGCTATCTACAGTATTTTTTAAACCCTTAATACTGCCATTAAAACGCAACAATTGTTATACAAATAACACAAAACCATCGAACTCGTGTCACCCACCACAGAGATCACAGTGCTACAATACCATCTACGCTTTCCCTCCCTCATCGTCAACAGCAAGTGAAGAGTCCCAATATTAATGGTACCAATTTGCAGTCTGCTTATGTGCCCTTCTGACCTTTGCCCTATTGAGTGTCAGCCAGATCCTCTGTCGCACAATTCTCTCGAGGCTACTTCATACTTTATGCGATTGTCTGTCGTAAACGTTGATGGAAATAATAAACTATGTGATTGTATTTTATAGACGTTATCTAAATTAGCATAATGTATCAGTCTTTTACAGACGTATATCTAAAATAGCATTATGTTATTGTCTTTATAGACGTATTTCTAACATAGCATTAGGTGACTGTCTATCATAGACGTTAATCTAACATTGCATCATGTGATTTTCTTTTATAGACGTATATCTAACATAGCATTATGTGACTGTCTTTCATGGACGTTAATCTAACATTGCATCACGTGATTGTGTTTTATAGACTTTATTGTAAAATAGCATTATGTGACTGTCTGTTATAGACGTATATCTAACATAGCATTATGTGACTGTCTGTTATAGACGTATATCTAACATAGCATTATGTGACTGTCTGTTATAGACGTATATCTAACATAGCATTATGTGACTGTCTGTTATAGACGTATATCTAACATAGCATTATGTTATTGTCTTTTATAGACGTATATCTAACATAGCATTATGTGACTGTCTTTCATGGATGTTAATCTAACATTGCATCGTGTGATTGTGTTTTATAGACTTTATTCTAAAATAGCATTATGTGACTGTCTGTTATAGACGTATATGTAACATAGCATTATGTGACTGTCTTTCATAGACGTTAATCTAGCATAGCATCACGTGATTGTCTTTTATAGACCTTGATCTAAAATAGCATTATGTTATTGTCTTTTATAGACGTATATGTAACATAGCATTATGTGACTGTCTTTCATAGACGTTAATCTAACATTGCATCATGTGATTGTCTTTTATAGACTTTATTCTAAAATAGCATTATGTGACTGTCTGTTATAGACGTATATCTAACATAGCATTATGTGACTGTCTGTTATAGACGTATATCTAACATAGCATTATGTGACTGTCTTTCATACGTTAATCTAACATTGCATCATGTGATTGTCTTTTATAGACTTTATTCTAAAATAGCATTATGTGACTGTCTGTTATAGACGTATATCTAACATAGCATTATGTGACTGTCTGTTATAGACGTATATCTAACATAGCATTATGTGACTGTCTTTCATAGACGTTAATCTAGCATAGCAACGTGATTGTCTTTTATAGACCTTGATCTAAAATAGCATTATGTTATTGTCTTTTATAGACATATATGTAACATAGCATTATGTGACTGTCTTTCAAAGACGTTAGTCTAACATAGCATTATGTGACTGTCTTTCATAGACGTTAATCTAACATTGCATTGTGTGATTGTCTTTACAGACGTTAATCTAAAACAGCATCATGTGATTGTCTTCTACAGACGTTAATCTAAAATAGCATTATGTGATTGTCTTTTATAGACGTTAATCTAAAATAGCATCATGAAACATTGTGAGGTGTAAACATGTTCACACCAGTTTTTAAAAAAAAAACATGACTAATTGGACATTCTAAGGAGAAAGAAATCCCACAATGTAATATACGGATGCCGGTCTCCGACCTTGCGGACGCGATTCGTAAGCCCATTTACCCGCGTTCGAAACACAGCTGCGACCGATTTGACAGCAGACCGTGTCGCGGTGGGTTTTAACGTGTTAGTAAAGGAGTCGGTCGTTCAGAAAACAATGGCAAACTACTGAACGTAAACTTGCCAAGACATCAACAACAACAGTAAAATACTGGTGTTGACAGCGATGTCCTGTAAATAGGATATGCGAAAAAACAATATAGCCTAAGGTTTCATGGGAATATTCTTAAACAAATGAACGGGTACAACTATCCCGGAACAATCATAGCATGTGATCGCGGGTGCCTTGAAGAGATTAGAACAAGAATCATAACTTGTGACGGGAGGTGCCGTCAAGAGATTAGAACAAGAATCATAACATGTGACGGGAGATGCGTTGAAGAGATTAGAACAAGAATCATAACTTGTGACGGGAGGTGCCGTCAAGAGATTAGAACATGTGACGGGAGGTGCCGTCAAGAGATTAGAACAAGAATCATAAAATGTGACGGGAGGTGCCGTCAAGAGATTAGAACATGTGACGGGAGGTGCCGTCAAGAGATTAGAACATGTGACGGGAGGCGCCGTCAAGAGATTAGAACATGTGACGGGAGGTGCCGTCAAGAGATTAGAACAAGAATCATAACTTGTGACGGGAGGTGCCGTCAAGAGATTAGAACATGTGACGGGAGGTGCCGTCAAGAGATTAGAACATGTGACGGGAGGCGCCGTCAAGAGATTAGAACAAGAATCATAACATGTGACGGGAGGTGCCGTCAAGAGATTAGAACATGTGACGGGACGTGCCTTGAAGAGATGTGAAAAAGAATCACCATGGCAAAGGTGGACTTAATCATGCGTGCAGTTAACAGGGAGTACAGGAGGTATAGTATGTACCATGGTGATTTGTGATCTTTACTTGCCCTTGTGATATGATTGTTTTCTGTATCTTTTTCCTTGTGATGATACACACCAGTTTTTGTTTCTTGTTGTGAGATGGTACTCAAGTTGGTATGGTGTGGTACTTTGGTTTGTTCATCATGTTGTTGTATGATGAGTGGTGTAGTTAAAGCAGTGCTTGTTGTGGTGTTAACTTTCTGCCATGTGTGTGTTTTGGAATCTGTGTCGTCTGTCACATTCAATACATTTCCAATTAATAAATCACAGCATGGATTGTCTAATAAGGCACAAGTTACTCTGCCTGATAGGAAAGGTGATTTTATATTGGCCCATGCCATAGGATATTTCTCTACTGTTCCTGAAACAGTTCTGCAATAGATGTACTCATCTAGGTAGTCTTTAGGATCAGCTAGGGTCTTTCGAAGACCGACAAGACAGGAACCTGTATCGCGTACACATATGCATGCCGTGTCATTGATGTATCCCTCATGGAATGTTAGTTTTCCTAACGACAGATTTGAGGTTTTGTTCATTTCCTCAATTTCTTGTTTGGTAATGCTCTCTTTACATAATGAATGAGGCTGAGTGATGTTAACAACATTATTGAAATATGGTACAAAGTCTGATGGGTAAAACTCAGATTGTTCTGACTTTGCAGTGTTTGGTCTTGTTTTCGTCTTAGTGATGTTTACTTTTTCTAAGTTCTTTGCCGAAATGTCTGTTGTAATGTTTATGGCTGCATTTGCTTTTGCTTTCTGTATTCTTTTTACACCTTCACATTCGAAACGCCTGTGACCATACGCAAGGCAAAAATGACATTTTGTTCTATATTTCCTTTGATTTACCTTCCCCAGCTTTTGTGCTATAATAGTATTCAGGTATTCTTGATAAGTGGGATTCTTATCGCATATTCCAGTTTCTGTATGTGGGGTGCTACAATGTTTGCACAGTACTGGTTTTGTTTTCTGTGGTTTGTTATGACAATCTGTGGCTGCAGATCCCGTTGCTTTCATAGTACTTTTCTGTTGAGTGTTCTTAACCAGGTTTAAACTTTGGTTGTAATATTCGCGGCATTTTTCTAGTAAGTTTTTGATAGGTTCTGTGTTGTGTTCTTCTAAATATTTTCCGCATTCGGCTGGTAGTGTTGCTTTTAGTTTTTCTATTAGCAAGAAATTTATTACTTGTTGATTGTTGTCTGAATATTTAATTAACAACATTAGTTTTCTGAAAGATTCCTGTAATTCACTTATATACTGGGTGAATGACTTGTCTGTGGATGGCTTTAACTTTTGTACTTCTACTTTTAGAGTCTCGACAGAGAAAGAGGTTAGATAGTGTGTTAATATGTTTGTTTTACAATATTCATAGTCTGTACTTGACATATTTGGTATGATATCCCATAGTATTCCTCTTTTTATTGGTACGTATAAGTTGTACCATGCATACCACCTATTTTTTTGGATGTTGTAGTCTTGCATTTTCTTTTCAAATTTCTGTAGCCAATCACATATTAAATCAGGTTTTCTATTGCAATTTGCTTTGTCCTGTGCCTGTGTACTCTCGAAATAATCATGCAACTTTCCGCAATGTTTTGTGCCCCAAACTTCTGATCGAGCTGCAAGGTCTTCATCATCTGAACTCATTTTCTGTTAATTAATATTCAAATCTATTAATGATGGTATTTATACAAGCAAATCAAAGAATGCAGATTTGGGTATTTAGCAATCAAAATTAATCAACTTATCTTTATCCGCTGACTACTCGAACGCTTGATGTACAGGAACGTGATTCTCGTGCTAGTTACCGTCGACCTGTTCTGGTTACGTCGGTCGATTTGTAGAATTGAAACCTGCTGTGGAAAGAAATGATGTTATTTTCGTTCTGATTTTGTTCACAAATCTCCAATTTATACAAAATTATGACTTGTTCTTCTTCTTTTCAAAAGTAGCGTTCTTTTATGCCATTTGCATGGGACTGTGGTTCATGTGTACTTCTGACACCATCATACCTGTCAGCGTCCTGACTACTGGCTCCGTCTAGCCCACTGGACTTGGACAGGCATATTATAACATCTACGATACATCTACTAATAACACATGAATGCAATCGGAAACTGGCATTTATTACACTATATTACAAGTTGACAATATGGTCGCACTTCACGCTCAAACAATCGTTCACCACCAACAACCACTCGCTAGCTCACAATGGCGATCTTGACACTGTCGCCCGTATGATCATTCACAATCACAACTTCACATCATCCCGCACATATCACAGTTCGCACATTCCTCGAATATCAATACACAACGTTCATCTCCATCTATGCATCACAATACACTATCGTTCTATCGTTCTATCGCTCTATAGCTCTCCACACGTCCGTCCCTGTTCGCTGCCTCACACACACTGCCTCTCTCCTCGTTGACCTTCCCACATCACGTGGCTCTATTCACGGGCTTCTTGCCTGACCGTCCACTAGCCAAGCCGGGGTGTCTCTTACTGCCCTTTACCTCAGCTATGCTTACACTGACTCTCGCTTACATACATATAAGACCATGACACGCTCCCCCTTCCCCCGCAGCGAATGTGGCACTTTCTCTTGGAAATGTGACACATTCTGGTGTTATCACTCTTGGTCCATCTTCCTAACCTTGTCAGGGGATTATATGATACTAAGTACGCGCTTGCGTCCCTTTTCGCTCTGATCTTTTTCGAGATTCACTATAACCATTGTTCTCTCTTTTTCAGTACTGAGGTTTCTCTCAAGGTTTTGTCGTGGTCTGACAAATGTTGTGGTTGGGTCTACTTGTCATACCTCGTTATATTATTCAACCACCAATCCGTGACATTACATTCTGTTCATATTTCTCAATCGATTGTCTGTGCATTCTCATCTCATAGTTAATGTGGCTATGCTGGTTTAAGGATTCTCCATTGGTTTATGCCTCAGATAAGGCTACAACTTCCTCTTACAGCATTCTTAAATTTTCTCTCTATGCAGACGTGGTTACCCTCGTCTCTATTTAATGCACTTACATCGATTCTTTATGAACACACTATGTCAATGTTGTGGTCATGGTTCGAATATAATTCATGTATGTCATAGTCCCCCTTACCTCATCTTAGGTCGGACCGTGAGTTGTTTCCCTTTTTGAGCACACCTCGTTTACTGTTATGGAGATTTGTTATTAATCTCTTTGGTTAGCATCACCCTGTTGGTATGTTCATTCTTGTTACAATATTATGATGTTACTCATGTACCACTATTGCTAAGCGTCATTCGTCGGGCCATCCACCATACGCGACGGCAAGTTTGGTAACACTCGCGCATTGGGACTGCCAGGCGTTGATTCTCAGCATTACAACTTATTCTATTCGCCACTATACTTACGCTCATATGTACATATCACATTATAATATATAACATATCACCTTAAAAAAAATAAAATTAGACATTCGATGTCATACAGTTAATACATATACAATAAAATATACATCATCGTTGTCTTTATGCACGTATAGTTCTTATCCTGTGGAAGTTACGCACACGCAATTAAATTAACAGTGTTCAATGTTCATTTCCGTGCTGGAATGTTTGGCATGTCTTCTTTCTCACCCGATTATTGACGTCTTCTGCAAATCATGCTATTGTCCTTCCTTCTGTATAGTATTTAAGACTGCACCACATTTGGATAATTTCTAAATACATAGTTCTATAAAATTACTGGAATTCACACGTATAAAATGAGAAATAATTTTGAGTGTGGCCATGGTGCGTCCGTCTGTGACTGTCTTTGCCATAGTTTATAGGTTGGCATCTGGTTCATTAAACTGGTCCATGGAAATGACTGTCTGTGCTGTGACGTCCTTGTTGTTGTTGGTCGATTTCAAAAGGTAGATTCTGTAGATACTCGTTTGAAACAAAGTCAATATGGGTAAATGTTACTGTTTGATACTTGAAACTGCGTGTTGCGTCTTACTGTTCCGCTGGTGACACTTTTCACGTTGGAGGACCTTTCATGTTGGTCTATACAATGGAATGCGGTAGTATCATAGCGCTGGAGTCGTACAGCAGACAAGGCAACCCTGTAGTTACTGGATCTAAGGATATAAAGTGGGTTACGGTTAGAATTTTCCGAAGGGTGGGGATTTACAAATTTCATGTTGAGATCATTTTGAGTGCTATCTCCAAACCTGCACTCGTACATGTGTGTATACATTCAATAGTTCAAATAATAATAATACACCATGTATAATTTTGAAATGTGATCGTGCATGTTTGTATGCGTTTCTGCAATTTGTGTGTATTTTCCAAAATATGTAGGATAATTTGTTGATGATTTTTGTCAGTAATTCCACTGACTGATGATTTGCATTGTTTAGCATAAATATGTGTCTGAGTTGATTTGACATAGAGTTTATCAGTGGTAAAAACAAACTTTGGTTCAACAGTAATGATATAAGTAACAAAGTTTGCTGGTTTGTCATGAGTAATATCATCTGTGTTGCGTCATGATGTTGTGTGAATAAAACTGTCTGTGAAGACATTTGTTTTGTATTTACAATGAGTAGTGCGAGTATAACCATCCACTGTGTGGACTTAATCATGCGTGCAGTTAACAGGGAGTACAGGAGGTATAGTATGTACCATGGTGATTTGTGATCTTTACTTGCCCTTGTGATATGATTGTTTTCTGTATCTTTTTCCTTGTGATGATACACACCAGTTTTTGTTTCTTGTTGTGAGATGGTACTCAAGTTGGTATGGTGTGGTACTTTGGTTTGTTCATCATGTTGTTGTATGATGAGTGGTGTAGTTAAAGCAGTGCTTGTTGTGGTGTTAACTTTCTGCCATGTGTGTGTTTTGGAATCTGTGTCGTCTGTCACATTCAATACATTTCCAATTAATAAATCACAGCATGGATTGTCTAATAAGGCACAAGTTACTCTGCCTGATAGGAAAGGTGATTTTATATTGGCCCATGCCATAGGATATTTCTCTACTGTTCCTGAAACAGTTCTGCAATAGATGTACTCATCTAGGTAGTCTTTAGGATCAGCTAGGGTCTTTCGAAGACCGACAAGACAGGAACCTGTATCGCGTACACATATGCATGCCGTGTCATTGATGTATCCCTCATGGAATGTTAGTTTTCCTAACGACAGATTTGAGGTTTTGTTCATTTCCTCAATTTCTTGTTTGGTAATGCTCTCTTTACATAATGAATGAGGCTGAGTGATGTTAACAACATTATTGAAATATGGTACAAAGTCTGATGGGTAAAACTCAGATTGTTCTGACTTTGCAGTGTTTGGTCTTGTTTTCGTCTTAGTGATGTTTACTTTTTCTAAGTTCTTTGCCGAAATGTCTGTTGTAATGTTTATGGCTGCATTTGCTTTTGCTTTCTGTATTCTTTTTACACCTTCACATTCGAAACGCCTGTGACCATACGCAAGGCAAAAATGACATTTTGTTCTATATTTCCTTTGATTTACCTTCCCCAGCTTTTGTGCTATAATAGTATTCAGGTATTCTTGATAAGTGGGATTCTTATCGCATATTCCAGTTTCTGTATGTGGGGTGCTACAATGTTTGCACAGTACTGGTTTTGTTTTCTGTGGTTTGTTATGACAATCTGTGGCTGCAGATCCCGTTGCTTTCATAGTACTTTTCTGTTGAGTGTTCTTAACCAGGTTTAAACTTTGGTTGTAATATTCGCGGCATTTTTCTAGTAAGTTTTTGATAGGTTCTGTGTTGTGTTCTTCTAAATATTTTCCGCATTCGGCTGGTAGTGTTGCTTTTAGTTTTTCTATTAGCAAGAAATTTATTACTTGTTGATTGTTGTCTGAATATTTAATTAACAACATTAGTTTTCTGAAAGATTCCTGTAATTCACTTATATACTGGGTGAATGACTTGTCTGTGGATGGCTTTAACTTTTGTACTTCTACTTTTAGAGTCTCGACAGAGAAAGAGGTTAGATAGTGTGTTAATATGTTTGTTTTACAATATTCATAGTCTGTACTTGACATATTTGGTATGATATCCCATAGTATTCCTCTTTTTATTGGTACGTATAAGTTGTACCATGCATACCACCTATTTTTTTGGATGTTGTAGTCTTGCATTTTCTTTTCAAATTTCTGTAGCCAATCACATATTAAATCAGGTTTTCTATTGCAATTTGCTTTGTCCTGTGCCTGTGTACTCTCGAAATAATCATGCAACTTTCCGCAATGTTTTGTGCCCCAAACTTCTGATCGAGCTGCAAGGTCTTCATCATCTGAACTCATTTTCTGTTAATTAATATTCAAATCTATTAATGATGGTATTTATACAAGCAAATCAAAGAATGCAGATTTGGGTATTTAGCAATCAAAATTAATCAACTTATCTTTATCCGCTGACTACTCGAACGCTTGATGTACAGGAACGTGATTCTCGTGCTAGTTACCGTCGACCTGTTCTGGTTACGTCGGTCGATTTGTAGAATTGAAACCTGCTGTGGAAAGAAATGATGTTATTTTCGTTCTGATTTTGTTCACAAATCTCCAATTTATACAAAATTATGACTTGTTCTTCTTCTTTTCAAAAGTAGCGTTCTTTTATGCCATTTGCATGGGACTGTGGTTCATGTGTACTTCTGACACCATCATACCTGTCAGCGTCCTGACTACTGGCTCCGTCTAGCCCACTGGACTTGGACAGGCATATTATAACATCTACGATACATCTACTAATAACACATGAATGCAATCGGAAACTGGCATTTATTACACTATATTACAAGTTGACAATATGGTCGCACTTCACGCTCAAACAATCGTTCACCACCAACAACCACTCGCTAGCTCACAATGGCGATCTTGACACTGTCGCCCGTATGATCATTCACAATCACAACTTCACATCATCCCGCACATATCACAGTTCGCACATTCCTCGAATATCAATACACAACGTTCATCTCCATCTATGCATCACAATACACTATCGTTCTATCGTTCTATCGCTCTATAGCTCTCCACACGTCCGTCCCTGTTCGCTGCCTCACACACACTGCCTCTCTCCTCGTTGACCTTCCCACATCACGTGGCTCTATTCACGGGCTTCTTGCCTGACCGTCCACTAGCCAAGCCGGGGTGTCTCTTACTGCCCTTTACCTCAGCTATGCTTACACTGACTCTCGCTTACATACATATAAGACCATGACACACTAGCCTGGCGGCCTTAATTCCTCAGGCTCAAAGGCCCCGCTGCCATACACCACAAGGTACTATGTTGGCAGTAAATGACAGTTATTAGAAAGAGGTATAGACGTAGAAACAAATCTGTACTCATGCTCACTCATGTGCACTGATAAGAAATTTGATTTTTCACAATAAGAATCAAGAACCTTCAGTACCATTTCAGTGTGTAAAGAGAGCTGTCGGACATGAATGTCTAGTGTCTCCGGTTGTGTTTGGGTTATACGGTGACGTATAACAAGATCTATAGGGTTTGCAATTGGTGGTCATAATACAAATGACAAATGACAAATGACTAATGATACCGCCTTGATAGCAACAATGTTGAGGGAACATCAAACAGTGATCGCTGCAGTGTGAAAGAAAGTGAAAAACCGTTCCAATACCAAGAAGACAGAAGTAATGATAATATCATAGTAAAAGACCATTTCTAAATGTTCAGTTAAAGTCAACGATATTCATTTGTGACAATTACAGCAATTCAAACATTTATTTGCACAAATAGCAAATGCCTAAATGTTTTAAGATGGTGCACATAAATAAAGAGCAGCATATTGCAGGCACACTCCAAAAAAAAAAAAAAAAACATAAATGCTTAAAACGTGTGTCGCCCTTTTCCTGGCTGTTCATTTGCTGCGTAGATTTGTCCTGTTCATTTCTGAACATCGCATCACCCACATATGTTTAGTTGTTCCACTTGTTTTGTTCGCGAGGCAGTTACGTGTGAACATGAGTGTATCTATTTGAGTGTTCAGATGACGGCCATGTTTAACATCTGCAGCACAAAGATAAAACTTGTATAAAACAACCAAATCAAACACCACGCGTACATTCTCTCTCTCCTGTAATGACAACAATAAAATAAACTGAGACATTTTTTTTTTTCAGAATACAGAAATTAGGCTAGGGTAAATGCGCCACAATTGAGCCGTCTGCGTGCTTCTGTTCCTCATGAAGCCAGGATACTCCGTGTAGCATGACATCAGCCGCGATGACATGCACGCAGTTTTATATCTGCTGTTAGCAACTGTGATAAAGCAATGGTTAAATCACTAGCAAGCCAAAGCAGTTGTCCAGGTTCAGAACAGAGCAGTGACAACATCTCCAATGACCTGTACCCTCATTTGTCTCCTGTTAGTCATGAACAATATGGATCTAATATCATATTTCCAACAATGGTCCTACTACCATATTCCCGAGAGCCGTGGTAGCGTAGTAGCTATACGCCCATCTTTCAGCCCCGTTCTAGCGTAGTAGCTATACGCTCGTCTTTCATCCCCGTGCTAGCGTAGTAGTTATACGCTCGTCTTTCAGCTACGTGGTAGCATAGTAGCTAGATACTCGTCTTTCAGTTCCATGGTAGCGTAGTAGCTAGACTCTCGTCTTTCAGATACGTGGTAGCATAGTAGCTAGACGCTTTTCTTTCAGCTCCATGGTAGCGTAGTAGCTAGACTCTTATCTTTAAGCTTTGTGGTAGCGTAGTAGCTAGACTCTCGTCTTTTCAGCTCCGTGGTAGCATGGTAGCTAGACGCTTTTCTTTCAGTTCCATGGTAGCGTAGTAGCTAGACGCTCGTCTTTCAGCACCGTGGTAGCGTAGTAGCTAGACGCTCACCTGCCAGCCCTGTGGTAGCGTAGTAGCTAGTCGCGCAATGCCAGCGCCGTGATCAGAACTTCGTATCGGCATCGTCGCGGGTGTTACACCTGAGCCAGCCTACAATGTGTCTTGGGAAAAAAAGGCGCCTGGCATGGTGCGACCACCTTAGCCACCTAGTGCCGTCTGGTCTATGAAAATACTCGTCTAGCACCATATGTCAGCCGGCTTCCTGGCCTAGAGGTTAGCGACTTTTTCTCCGTAATCTCGTATACTCTCGTAAGTAACGTGACGACGATGAGCATCAGCGGTGGTTCGAATCGCGTCGGTAACTTACGGGATGTGTTAGCCGGCCGCTCAGAAAGCAATGGAAAACTACTGAGCGTAATCTAGCCAAGAAATCAACAATCAGCTGAAAGATGCTGATGTTGACAGCGATGTCCTGTAAAGGATATGCAAACATTTATTTATTACCATATGTCAAGTGCCCTTAAGGGGTGTAACATGGCATTTCACGCAATTATCATGTTTCCAAATATAGACCTTGCATTATATTCCCAAATATAGACCTCCATTATATTCTCAAATATAGAACTTCCACTATATTCGTAAATATAAACCTTCCATTATATTTCCAAATATAGACCTTTCTTTATATTCCCAAATATAGACCTTCCATTATATTCCCAAATTAGAGACTTATAACCATATTCCCAAATACGGACATAAAAGCACATTTCAAAATTGGGATCTAAACCTACATATCAAAATATAGACCTACCAACCTATCCCAATATATAGACCTACCAACTCATCCCAATATATAGGCCTACCAACATATCCCAATATATAGACCTACCAACATATCCCAATATATAGACCTACCAACCTATCCCAATATATAGACCTACCAACATATCCCAATATATAGACCTACCAACATATCCCAATATATAGGCCTACCAACATATCCCAACAACACCTACCAACATATTTTCAGGTATGGATCTAACACCATGTCCCCAGATATGGATCTAACAACACATACCCAAATATGGTCATAACAACATATACCCAAATATGGTCATAACAACATATACCCAAATATGGCCATAACACCTTGTCCCTAAATATGGATCTAATACATTGGCCCCCGATATACGTATGTCTTCTTCTATTTACAAATATGTCCCGTCGACAGACGGTCGGTTATTTCCTTTTGCCAACAACTACACATCTCATCATTATGTGAAACTGCTCGGTCACGACAGACACAGACAGTGACTATGCAACTTAGGTTGTGCTAGAAAATCCCCAGCAACTCGTGCGCCCCCCCCCCCCCCACCCTTTTCCTCCCACACCCAACCACCAACTATCTCCCTTCCGTGGCCATGGCAACCGATAAACATGCAAATCTACACCCGTGTGCTCTGTTTCTCTTTGTGTTTATATTTACGCGTGAACTTATGTGTTGTTTTTGATTTCTTTGCAAAGTCCGTCGACAGCTGCCGACTGCTCCTGGCAACCGTCCAATGTCCCACCTGTTGAAAGAGAAGGGTAATTTATGTCCGCTGGATTTGATGGCACACATGCATAGAACACGGACAGCAAATAGAGAATACAAGAGACGGTAAAGGAATGAGAGCGATCGGCGCACAGACAAGTATATTTATATCTACGTTGCACTATAAAAAGACAAAGATAACAAGAACTGGCATTTGGACATCAGCAGTAACGACTCTGTTAGCTGACACGATAGTGATACTGTATTGTCAATGTCAACCTCAAAATCCACGCTCGCTCTTAAACTTCCGGTGCGATGATGACGACACGAAGGTGGTGGGTTCGCTTCCCGACTCCGACATTCGGTTCACCTGTTTGAAGTGTTTACTGAGACCCTTGAGGGTGTCCAGTGGAGAACGACGTTAGTGCCCGGGCCCGGTACACGGATGTCCACTCTTGTAACTGTCAGCCCATGTGTGTTATAGTAAGACAACCGCAGTGTTATAGTGAGTGATTGTACACAAGACAGTGGTAGGGGTTTGACTGTAAGCACGTGTGTGTTATAGTAAGACAACCGCAGTGTTATAGTGAGTGATTGTACACAAGACAGTGGTAGGGGTTTGACTGTAAGCACTTGTGTGTTATAGTAAGACAACCGCAGTGTTATAGTGAGTGATTGTACACAAGACAGTGGTAGGGGTTTGACTGTCAGCCCTTGTGTGTTATAGTAAGACAACCGCAGTGTTATAGTGAGTGATTGTACACAAGACAGTGGTAGGGGTTTGACTGTCAGCCCTTGTGTGTTATAGTAAGACAACCGCAGTGTTATAGTGAGTGATTGTACACAAGACAGTGGTAGGGGTTTGACTGTCAGCCCATGTGGTGATATAGTAAGACAACCGCAGTGTTATAGTGAGTGATTGTACACAAGACAGTGGTAGGGGTTTGACTGTCAGCCCATGTGTGTTATAGTAAGACAACCGCAGTGTTATAGTGAGTGATTGTACACAAGACAGTGGTAGGGGTTTGACTGTCAGCCCTTGTGTGTTATAGTAAGACAACCGCAGTGTTATAGTGAGTGATTGTACACAAGACAGTGGTAGGGGTTTGACTGTCAGCCCATGTGGTGATATAGTAAGACAACCGCAGTGTTATAGTGAGTGATTGTACACAAGACAGTGGTAGGGGTTTGACTGTCAGCCCATGTGTGTTATAGTAAGACAACCGCAGTGTTATAGTGAGTGATTGTACACAAGACAGTGGTAGGGGTTTGACTGTCAGCCCTTGTGTGTTATAGTAAGACAACCGCAGTGTTATAGTGAGTGATTGTACACAAGACAGTGGTAGGGGTTTGACTGTCAGCCCATGTGGTGATATAGTAAGACAACCGCAGTGTTATAGTGAGTGATTGTACACAAGACAGTGGTAGGGGTTTGCCCATGTGTGTTATAGTAAGACAACCGCAGTGTTATAGTGAGTGATTGTACACAAGACAGTGGTAGGGGTTTGACTGTCAGCCCTTGTGTGTTATAGTAAGACAACCGCAGTGTTATAGTGAGTGATTGTACACAAGACAGTGGTAGGGGTTTGACTGTCAGCCCATGTGGTGATATAGTAAGACAACCGCAGTGTTATAGTGAGTGATTGTACACAAGACAGTGGTAGGGGTTTGACTGTCAGCCCTTGTGTGTTATAGTAAGACAACCGCAGTGTTATAGTGAGTGATTGTACACAAGACAGTGGTAGGGGTTTGACTGTCAGCCCTTGTGTGTTATAGTAAGACAACCGCAGTGTTATAGTGAGTGATTGTACACAAGACAGTGGTAGGGGTTTGACTGTAAGCCCTTGTGTGTTATAGTAAGACAACCGCAGTGTTATAGTGAGTGATTGTACACAAGACAGTGGTAGGGGTTTGACTGTCAGCCCATGTGTGTTATAGTAAGACAACCGCAGTGTTATAGTGAGTGATTGTACACAAGACAGTGGTCTGGGTTTGACTGTAAGCACTTGTGTGTTATAATAAGACCACCGCAGTGTCATAGTCGTTAGTGTGCTTGTCCCCAAGACTGTGGTCAGGGTTCAACCCCAGTAGTGGCAGAAGTATGTTCCCGCCAGTACAACTCCGGGGTGGAGTAGCTACTTATAATGGTACCGGATAATTTTCAGACTGTTTTGGTCATTGTCATGGCAGAAAGTGGCCTAGTATATATGGAGACCTAACACTTCACCCCGATGGCTGCCATAGCACTGCCTTTATTACTTTTATTTATAGAAAACAACCAGCAGAGCCTACAATAGTCAGCACGGAAGTATGACAGCGTCGGACACACTGGGCGTGCTTGTCGTAAATGTAAATGTACTCCTACAACACATACGGCACTGTCTGTCTCTACGCATGTAAAGGTACTCCTACAGCACATACTGCACTAATACTTTAGACCACAGCATATGACATGATGTGGTCAGTTCCTTTCCTCGTCCCAATGGTTTAGAGAGAACAGCAATAAAAAGCAGAGCTCCCGAACTGTCGTGTGTTTCTTTAAAGTGTCATCCCTGGAGTGAGGGGAATCAACACCCACATTATAGTTTAACCCCTTATCATTATCCTGGAGAATCCACTAGATTCCGTCCACCACACTCCCTCAGTTTATGGACATCTCTTTCTCTCTCTCTATCACTACTGGATCATGCCCCCTCTCATTCTTCCCCAACGCAACATACTCAACAACTCTAGCTTCTAAAAATTAATAACAATTAAATTTATTCAAAGAAAAGTGTAATGTATGTAAGAAGTGTATGCGAAGAATGTGTGTCGTGTACTATAATGTGTGTAGAATCGGACCATCAGATCAGTAGCCCAGTCAGATCATCCTAGCAAGGTCACACCACAGCACGTTAGGTCAGCACAAGAAAACCTCACCCAGTGATGTATCTCTCCTGCCAGACGCTGACTTTCTTCTGTAGCTACTTGGTAATCCATCTACATGATCATCCGAAATAGATACAGTCCATAGTTTAACACTGATCACGGATCGGTTACACACTGCGTCCTATAGGTCCCTATAGTACTTAAATGTTCAATCCTTGTACTTGTGAATATAGGTATCACTGTTATTGGTAATATACTTGATCCTATCTATTGTCTATATTGTCTCAAATACAATGTCCCTTGTACTATTCCAATGGACTCTACAGCTCCATGTGAATGCTACCTTTAATGTTCCTTTTTAGTCACTATTGTTCAAATGATATGTGGTGTATCAACGAACATCACCCATCCTAGGTGAACCTTATCACACAGGAATCGTTATATGCTTTTGCTCATCTGGGCCATGTTCTGATGGACCCTCCTGATCATGGGCCCAGGGTAAACACTATTGTACAAACTTTCTTCTCGGACATTATTCATTTCCTTAAAAAACATTGACTGTTCCTCTTGTGTTCTTCCTCATCGGAGTAGAACTTCCTCAACACCAGTGTAGAGCTTCCTCGTAACTGGCGGGGAACCTGTTAGAGAAATAACACACCTGGTGAGAGCACTAGTTACTGATCCTACTAGCTGAGTGTAGGCCTACGGCCTCGCTCAGATATTTATCAGCGAACTAAACTCTGTCATAGAGCAGAGGAGCTCATCACCTTGGTCCGAATCAGGCTAAGACAAGGAAAGACCAATAGACAGAGTGCAGAACCCCAGTAGGCACCCCACTGGAAGATCCCACCATTGGACATTTCCCCTATCTCCCAACCCATTCTCAATCTCTCCAAATATCACCCAACTACACTATTCTCACTAGCAGAGCTAATTATCACTTCACTACGTTAAAGTCCTAAACTCTACTATCACCAGTCTATCCCACATTAATTATACCTAAATATAATCTATGGAGTACCTTATGTAACACTGCTTTACTCCTGATTCACATCTACAGTTTGCCATGACAGGCACGTGTAAATTAAAGTTAATTAATCCCGCACACAGTAGATGTTTTTTTTTTCAAATTCCAACAGAGCTAGCGAAAACACCGCCCGTCTTAGGCCAACTCTCTTGTTTACAATCGATGTAACAAGCTTGGTTTTTCAAACAGTCTTCGATTGTTCTAGTGACTTCCTTTGATGTCAACACAGGTGTCCTCAAGGGCAACTAACTATTTCAGAATTATTTTCTCCCCCTTGTTTAACCAATCCAAAAGTTGTCAGTAGTGTATTTCGGGCTAAAGCCTCTCCTTTTGAGGTGCACATTGCTTTTGCACCTCAAAGGGCGATAACTCTGGTTAATTTCCACCTCAAAGGGCGATAACTCTCCGGGTTTTTTAAAAAGTCAAGGGTGATAACTCGTTTTTTAAATAGGTGTGTGTCCGAGTAGGTGTGGTCTAGTGACACTAGGTACTATAACAACATAAAAAAATACAAAATAACAAACGACTCAAGTAAGGTATATGTTTTTTTTATTAAACCATGTATAGACAATACAATGCATATTAAATAAGTAATGGCATAGTGGGAAAGTCTGGCAGGTAGTACCGGGGAGTTATACGTCGGCAAGTGTGGGAACGGTTTTTTGACGGGTGATGGCGGGTGTCTGTGAAAGTAATTAAGGTAAAAGTAGTCGTGTCTATGTTGGTTGGTTCTGGAAATAGAAAGAGAGGGTGTGAAGGGGAAAGTTATTTTGGTTACGTAGGGTATATTAGTATGGGTAGTGATGTATAAACAAGGGTGTGATGGGTCGTGGTTTCTACTCATGGGTTGGATATATGGTGGTGGCGTAGACATAATGTATTAGTATGCGTGGTGAGTAATGTATAAACAAGGGTGTGATGGGTCGTGGTTATACTCGACAACTCATGGGTAGAGGTGCAGATGGTTACTATCATCTGAACAGTGTGATAGTAGTGTCTAAGTGAAAGTAAAGGGTGGTATGTAGCTTATTCACTACCATCATTACAAAGGAAATCTTATAAAGTTATAATGGGTGTCATTTGATGGTAAGGGGTGGATATTAGTGATCAAGTAGGAGTGATATAGGGGTGGTCATAAATGTAATAAGAGGTGTTCGCAGTTACACACTGGTCAACCAGTGGTCAAGCAATGGTCAAGTAATGGTCAAGTAGTCAAGTAAGGACATTTTAAGGAAAAGTGGTTGTAATGATATGGTGATGAATAAAGGGTGATAAATTAGTGGTCAAGTAGTGGTCAAGCAATGGTCAAGTGGTCAAGTGACGAAATTTTAGGGAAAAGTGTTTGTAATGATATGGTTATGCTTAAAGGGTGGTAAATTAGTGGTCAAGCAGTGGTCAAGCAAGGGTCAAGTGGTCAAGTACGGAAAATTTTAGGGAAAAAGTGATTGTAATGATATGGTGATGCTTAAAGGGTGGTAAATTAGTGGTCAAGTAGTGGTCAAGCAGTGGTCAAGTAGTGGTCAAGTGAGGAAATTTTAGGGAAAAGTAGTTGTAATGATATGGTGATGATTAAAGGGTGGTAAATTAGTGGTCAAGCAGTGGTCAGGCAGTGGTCAAGTGAGGAAATTTTAGGGAAAAGTAGTTGTAATGATATGGTGATGATTAAAGGGTGGTAAATTAGTGGTCAAGTAGTGGTCAAGTAGTGGTCAAGTAGTGGTCAAGCGGTGGTTAAGTGACGAAAATTTTAAGGAAATATTAGGGAAAAGTGGTTATAATGATATGGTGATGATTAAAGGGTGGTAAATTAGTGGTCAAGTAGTGGTCAACCAATGGTCAAGTAGTGGTCAAGTGAGGAAATTTTAGGGAAAAGTGGTTATAATGATATGGTGATGATTAAAGGGTGGTAAATTAGTGGTCAAGTAGTGGTCAACCAATGGTCAAGTAGTGGTCAAGTGGTCGAGTGACCACTTAAATTGTAGAGGACGATGTCCCTAAGATTATGGTAGTGGTTAAAGTGATCGATGACATGGTCAAGTAGCGGTCAACCAGTGGTCAAGTGGTCGAATGAACACTTAAAAGGTAGAGAAAAGTGGTTGTAATGATATGGTGATGATTAAAGGGTGGTAAATTAGTGGTCAAGCAGTGGTCAAGTAGTGCTCAAGCAGTGGTCAACCGCTCAAGTGAGAAAATTGTAGGGTATGGTCCGTGTAGTGAAACAGAGATGGATAAATTAAGTAGTGACGTTGTCAAGTAGTGATCAAGTAGCGGGCAAGTACTGGTCAAATGGTCGAGTGACCACTTAAATTGTAAGGGAAAGTACGTGTAGTGAACCTGTGTTGGTTAAAGTGATCGATGACGTGCTCAAGTAGTGGCCAAGTAGTGGTAAATGGTCGAGTGACTACTTAAATTGTCGGTGAAAGTAGGTATAGTGACATGGTGATGATCAAGAGTTGGTCAAGTGGTGTTCAAATAGTGGTCAAGTAGTGGTCAAGTAGTCGAATGACCACTTAAATTATAGGGTATGGTACGTGTAGTGAAACGGTGATGGTAAAATAAGTAAGGACAAATAGTGGTCAAGTACTGGTGAAGTAGTGATCAAGTGGTCGAATGATCACTTAAATTGTAGGGTATGGTATGTGTAGTGACATGATGATGGTTAAAGTGATCGATGAAATGATCAAGACGTTATGCCGACTGCTAAGCTCAGAAAGTAATGTCCTTACTATCGACAATTTCCCTGACAGGAGTGCCTCGAGCACTGATTTTGTATTGATCAATAGCACCTAGTGGTACAGTCGACACACATGGACAATAGTTACAGCCGGTCAAAGATGGCGTCGTACCCTATCACACATGGGTAATTGCTACAACCAGACTACGTCTCATTCGCTAAACTGGTCAAATATGGACTTGCAGTCGATCCCATGTGTAATGGTACATCCAAGAAAAGGCTCACTGACTAAAACAATCAAAGAATTCCCTGCTTCCGATAACATGTATAATGGTACAGCCAGAACACGGGGTTAATGATTCAACCGGTCAAAGATGGCGATGGATCCAGTGACACGCATAACGATACACGTGGAACACGTCGCTAATAACTGAAATGTTCAAAGACGGCGGCGAAGCCGGTCACAGGGGTAATGGTACAGCTTAGACACGTGGTTAAGAGGGAAACTATAGAAAAAGGGTGTCCTATCGGTTGTCGAGTCAAAGAACCTAACGTATGATGATCACTGTGTATAGGAGTGAATACACTGCATCATCAACATTGCATCCGAAAGCTAAAAGGGTCACCCTTCCCTCTCTCTCCTTTCTATAACCGTGTAGTCCTAGTGTTATCCGGTTACACCAAAGGACACTCGGGCATCAATACAACATAAACTGGTCTCGAAAACCCCATACGCGCATGTAAACAAATCACCACAGTGTCCGACTAAGCCTTTCTCATATTCATAGTACAGAGCTGTGATCACCGAGACTAGTCGGGGAAATCGTATCTGTACGTAACAACTATCGGGTCATACAGCGACGAGTGGGTAGTGGGTGTTAACAGATGCATACAAACACAACAAACTGCCCCGATTCAACCTTAGGCAATGCACGTCACATGTCCCCCGTCATAATCAGCGACGTTATCACGTATCAAATTAGATAGCCACACTTTCATTTCCTTTCTATGTGTCCATAGTGTCTTTACATCTTTCTCCAGAAAACCATTTCCAAGACCACTATATGTTTTTTGTCAGTGTACCTGCTCAGTGCCACACTTCACAACCAGACAAAAGTACACGTTCTATGTACCACTTCAACCGTCAAATAAGAAAATATGTTAGACAAAATACTAAAATTATTGGTCAAATACAGAAATATATCACCCAAACTTATAAAAAGTAGGAACATATGTTAACCAAATGGAAAATATCTTAGCCAAATAGGAAAATTTGTTAGCCAAATAGAAAAAATATTGACCACGTAACGATATATCTTGTCCACACTTATGAAAAGTAGGGAAATTTGTTAGTCAAATGAGAAAAAAGATTGACCAAGTAACGAAATACCCAAACCAAACTTATGAAAAGTACGAAACTTTGTTAGGCAAGTATGAAAATGTATCGACCAAACAGAGAAATATATCACCCAAACTTATAAAAAGTAGGAACATATTTTAACCAAAGGGAAAATACCTTGGTCAAATAGGAAAATTTGTTAGATAAAAGGAGAAAAAAGATTGACAAAGTAACGAAATTCCCCAACCAAACTTATGAAAAGTACGAAACTTTGTTAAACAAGTATGAAAAGGTATCGTCCAAACAGAGAAATATATCACCTAAACTTATAAAAAGTAGGAACATATGTTAACCAAATGGAAAATATCTTGGGCAAATAGGAAAATTTGTTAGCCAAATGGGGAAAATATTGTCCAAGTAACGAAATATCCCCCAACAAACTTAGGAAAAGTACGAAACTTTGTTAAGCAAGTATGAAAAGCTATCGACCAAGTAGAGAAATATATCACCCAAACTTATAAAAAGTAGGAACATATGTTAACCACAGAGAAAATACCTTGGCTAAATAGGAAAATTTGTTTGCCAAATTAGAAAAAAGATTGACCAAGTAACGAATTACCCCCCAACAAACTTATGAAAAGTACGAAACTTTGTTAAGCAAGTATGAAAAGGTATCGTCCAAACAGAGAAATATAGGACCCAAACTTATAAAAAGTAGGAACATATGTTAATCAAATGGAAAATATCTTGGCCAAATAGGAAAATTTGTTAGCCAAATGGGGAAAATATTGTCCAAGTGACGAAATACCCCCCAACAAACTTAGGAAAAGTACGAAACTTTGTTAAGCAAGTATGAAAAGGTATCGACCAAATAGAGAAATATATCACCTAAACTTATAAAAAGTAAGAACATATGTTATCCAAATGGAAAATAGAAAAAAATATTGACCACGTAACGATATATCTTGTCCACACTTATGAAAAGTAGGAAAATTTGTTAGCCAAATGGGGAAAATATTGACCACGTAACGAAATACCCCCCAACAAACTTAGGAAAAGTACGAAACTTTGTTAAGCAAGTATGAAAAGGTGTCGACCAAACAGAGAAATATATCACCCAAACTTATAAAAAGTAGGAACATATGTTAACCAAATGGAAAATATCTTGGCCAAATAGGAAAATTTGTTAGCCAAATAGAAAAAATATTGACCACGTAACGATATATCTTGTCCACACTTATGAAAAATAGGGAAATTTGTTAGTCAAAGGGGGAAAATATTGACCTCGTAACGAAATACCCCCCAACAAACTTAGGAAAAGTACGAAACTTTGTTAAGCAAGTATGAAAAGGTATCGGCCAAACAGAGAATTATAACACCCAAACTTATGAAAAGTAGGAAACTTTGTTAGCCAAAGTGAAAAAACCTAGGTCAAGTAAGAAAATTCTGATAGCCAAATGTGAAAAGTGTCGGCCAAATACAGAAATTGCTCAACCAAACTTATAAAACGTAGGAAAATTGTTATTCAAACAGGAAAGCTATTGAACAACTAGGAAAATGTAATAGTCAAAGAAGAATAATATTGAACAAGTAATGAAATATATCATTCAAACTTATGAAAAGTAGGAAGCCTTGATAACCAAATGTGAAAAATATCACTCAAAGAGAGAAATAGCTCGCCCCAACGTATAAAAAGTAGGAAAATTGTCGGCCACAGGGGAAAAAGTTAGACCAAATACAGAAATATCTCGACCAAACTTATAAAAATCTAGGAAAACATAGTACCCAACACAACTAAAAGGCTGACTAAAGTTATAAATCCAAACTTATAAAAATAACCAAATAGGAAAACATATTGACCAAGTACAGACATATATCAATCAAACTTATAAACTTGTCGTCCAAAGTGATAAAAAACAAAGAAAGGCTGTCAGCCAGTCTAAGAAATAGGTATGGAAAAGTAAGTCGACCAAGCTCAGAAAAAAAAAAGAAAAAAAAAGAAAAAAAGAAATAAAAATATAACTTCTGTAGTCTTGGTCGACTTACTTTTCCATACCTATTTCTTAGACTGGCTGACAGCCTTTCTTTGTTTTTTATCACTTTGGACGACAAGTTTATAAGTTTGATTGATATATGTCTGTACTTGGTCAATATGTTTTCCTATTTGGTTATTTTTATAAGTTTGGATTTATAACTTTAGTCAGCCTTTTAGTTGTGTTGGGTACTATTTTTTCCTAGATTTTTATAAGTTTGGTCGAGATATTTCTGTATTTGGTCTAACTTTTTCCCCTTTGGCCGACAATTTCCCTACTTTTTATACGTTGGGGCGAGCTATTTCTCTCTTTGAGTGATATTTTTCACATTTGGTTATCAAGGCTTCCTACTTTTCATAAGTTTGAATGATATATTTCATTACTTGTTCAATATTATTCTTCTTTGACTATTACATTTTCCTAGTTGTTCAATAGCTTTCCTGTTTGAATAACAATTTTCCTACGTTTTATAAGTTTGGTTGAGCAATTTCTGTATTTGGCCGACACTTTTCACATTTGGCTATCATAATTTTCTTACTTGACCTAGGTTTTTTCACTTTGGCTAACAAAGTTTCCTACTTTTCATAAGTTTGGGTGTTATATTTCTCTGTTTGGCCGATACCTTTTCATACTTGCTTAACAAAGTTTCGTACTTTTCCTAAGTTTGTTGGGGGGGTATTTCGTTACTAGGTCAATATTTTCCCCCTTTGACTAACAAATTTCCCTACTTTTCATAAGTGTGGACAAGATATATCGTTACGTGGTCAATATTTTTTCTATTTGGCTAACAAATTTTCCTATTTGGCCAAGATATTTTCCATTTGGTTAACATATGTTCCTACTTTTTATAAGTTTGGGTGATATATTTCTCTGTTTGGTCGATACATTTTCATACTTGCTTAACAAAGTTTTCGTACTTTTCCTAAGTTTGTTGGGGGGTATTGCGTTACGTGGTCAATATTTTCCCCATTTGGCTAACAAATTTTCCTACTTTTCATAAGTGTGGACAAGATATATCGTTACGTGGTCAATATTTTTTTTCTATTTTCCATTTGGTTAACATATGTTCTTACTTTTTATAAGTTTAGGTGATATATTTCTCTGTTTGGTCGATACCTTTTCATACTTGCTTAACAAAGTTTCGTACTTTTCCTAAGTTTGTTGGGGGGTATTTCGTCACTTGGACAATATTTTCCCCATTTGGCTAACAAATTTTCCTATTTGGCCAAGATATTTTCCATTTGATTAACATATGTTCCTACTTTTTATAAGTTTGGGTCCTATATTTCTCTGTTTGGACGATACCTTTTCATACTTGCTTAACAAAGTTTCGTACTTTTCATAAGTTTGTTGGGGGATTTCGTTACTTGGTCAATCTTTTTTCTCATTTGGCTAACAAATTTTCCTATTTGGCCAAGGTATTTTCTCTGTGGTTAACATATGTTCCTACTTTTTATAAGTATGGGTGATATATTTCTCTACTTGGTCGATACCTTTTCATACTTGCTTAACAAAGTTTCGTACTTTTCCTAAGTTTGTTGGGGGATATTTCGTTACTTGGACAATATTTTCCCCATTTGGCTAACAAATTTTCCTATTTGCCCAAGATATTTTCCATTTGGTTAACATATGTTCCTACTTTTTATAAGTTTAGGTGATATATTTCTCTGTTTGGACGATACCTTTTCATACTTGTTTAACAAAGTTTCGTACTTTTCATAAGTTTGGTTGGGGAATTTCGTTACTTTGTCAATCTTTTTTCTCCTTTGGCTAACAAATTTTCCTATTTGACCAAGGTATTTTCCCTTTGGTTAAAATATGTTCCTACTTTTTATAAGTTTGGGTGATATATTTCTCTGTTTGGTCGATACATTTTCATACTTGCTTAACAAAGTTTCGTACTTTTCATAAATTTGGTTTGGGTATTTCGTTACTTGGTCAATCTTTTTTCTCATTTGACTAACAAATTTCCCTACTTTTCATAAGTGTGGACAAGATATATCGTTACGTGGTCAATATTTTTTCTATTTGGCTAACAAATTTTCCTATTTGGCTAAGATATTTTCCATTTGGTTAACATATGTTCCTACTTTTTATAAGTTTGGGTGATATATTTCTGTATTTGACCAATAATTTTAATATTTTGTCTAACATATTTTCTTTTTTGACGGTTGAAGTGGTACATAGAACGTGTACTTTTGTCTGGTTGTGAAGTGTGGCACTGAGCAGGTACACTGACAAAAAACATATAGTGGTCTTGGAAATGGTTTTCTGGAGAAAGATGTAAAGACACTATGGACACATAGAAAGGAAATGAAAAAGTGGCTATCTAATTTGATACGTGATAACGTCGCTGATTATGACGGGGGACATGTGACGTGCATTGCCTAAGGTTGAATCGGGGCAGTTTGTTGTGTTTGTGTGCATCTGTTAACACCCACTACCCACTCGTCGCTGTATGACCCGATAGTTGTTACGTACAGATACGATTTCCCCGACTAGCCTCGGTGATCACAGCTCTGTACTATGAATATGAGAAAGGCTTAGTCGGACACTGTGGTGATTTGTTTACATGCGCGTATGGGGTTTTCGAGACCAGTTTATGTTGTATTGATGCCCGAGTGTCCTTTGGTGTAACCGGATAACACTAGGACTACACGGTTATAGAAAGGAGAGAGAGGGAAGGGTGACCCTTTTAGCCTTCGGATGCAATGTTGATGATGCAGTGTATTCACTCCTATACACAGTGATCATCATACGTTAGGTTCCTTGACTCGACAACCGATAGGACACCCTTTTTCTATAGTTTCCCTCTTAACCACGTGTCTAAGCTGTACCATTACCCCTGTGACCGGCTTCGCCACCGTCTTTGAACATTTCGGTTATTAGCGACGTGTTCCACGTGTATCGTTATGCGTGTCACTGGATCCATCGCCATCTTTGACCGGTTGAATCATTAACCCCGTGTTCTGGCTGTACCATTATACATGTTATCGGAAGCAGGGAATTCTTTGATTGTTTTAGTCAGTGAGCCTTTTCTTGGATGTACCATTACACATGGGATCGACTGCAAGTCCATATTTGACCAGTTTTAGCGAATGAGACGTAGTCTGGTTGTAGTAATTACCCATGTGTGATAGGGTGCAACGCCATCTTTGACCGGCTGTAACTATTGTCCATGTGTGTCGACTGTACCACTAGGTGGTATTGATCAATACAAAATCAGTGCTCGAGGCGCTCCTGTCAGGGAAATTGCCGATAGTAAGGACATTACTTTCTGAGCTTAGCAGTCGGCATAACGTCTTGATCATTTCATCGATCACTTTAACCATCATCATGTCACTACACATACCATACCCTACAATTTAAGTGATCATTCGACCACTTGATCACTACTTCACCAGTACTTGACCACTATTTGTCCTTACTTATTTTACCATCACCGTTTCACTACACGTACCATACCCTATAATTTAAGTGGTCATTCGACTACTTGACCACTACTTGACCACTATTTGAACACCACTTGACCAACTCTTGATCATCACCATGTCACTATACCTACTTTCACCGACAATTTAAGTAGTCACTCGACCATTTACCACTACTTGGCCACTACTTGAGCACGTCATCGATCACTTTAACCAACACAGGTTCACTACACGTACTTTCCCTTACAATTTAAGTGGTCACTCGACCATTTGACCAGTACTTGCCCGCTACTTGATCACTACTTGACAACGTCACTACTTAATTTATCCATCTCTGTTTCACTACACGGACCATACCCTACAATTTTCTCACTTGAGCGGTTGACCACTGCTCTAGCACTACTTGACCACTGCTTGACCACTAATTTACCACCCTTTAATCATCACCATATCATTACAACCACTTTTCTCTACCTTTTAAGTGTTCATTCGACCACTTGACCACTGGTTGACCGCTACTTGACCATGTCATCGATCACTTTAACCACTACCATAATCTTAGGGACATCGTCCTCTACAATTTAAGTGGTCACTCGACCACTTGACCACTACTTGACCATTGGTTGACCACAACTTGACCACTAATTTACCACCCTTTAATCATCACCATATCATTATAACCACTTTTCCCTAAAATTTCCTCACTTGACCACTACTTGACCATTGGTTGACCACTACTTGACCACTAATTTACCACCCTTTAATCATCACCATATCATTATAACCACTTTTCCCTAATATTTCCCTAAAGTTTTCGTCACATAACCACCGCTTGACCACTACTTGACCACTACTTGACCACTACTTGACCACTACTTGACCACTAATTTACCACCCTTTAATCATCACCATATCATTACAACTATTTTTCCCTAAAATTTCCTCACTTGACCACTGCCTGACCACTGCTTGACCACTAATTTACCACCCTTTAATCATCACCATATCATTACAACTACTTTTCCCTAAAATTTCCTCACTTGACTACCACTTGACCACTACTTGACCACTGCTTGACCACTACTTGACCACTAATTTACCACCCTTTAAGCATCACCATATCATTACAATCACTTTTTCCCTAAAATTTTCCTTACTTGACCACTTGACCATTGCTTGACCACTGCTTGACCACTAATTTACCACCCTTTAAGCATCACCATATCATTACAAACACATTTCCCTAAAATTTCGTCACTTGACCACTTGACCATTGCTTGACCACTACTTGACCACTAATTTATCACCCTTTATTCATCACCATATCATTACAACCCCTTTTCCCTAAAATTTCCTTACTTGACTACTTGACCATTACTTGACCATTGCTTGACCACTGGTTGACTAGTGTGTAACTGCGAACACCTCTTATTACATTTATGACCACCCCTATATCACTCCTACTTGATCACTAATATCCACCCCTTACCATCAAATGACACCCATTATAACTTTATAAGATTTCCTTTGTAATGATGGTAGTGAATAAGCTACATACCACCCTTTACTTTCACTTAGACACTACTATCACACTGTTCAGATGATAGTAACCATCTGCACCTCTACCCATGAGTCGTCGAGTATAACCACGACCCATCACTCCCTTGTTTATACATTACTCACCACGCATACTAATACATTATGTCTACGCCACCACCATATATCCAACCCATGAGTAGAAACCACGACCCATCACACCCTTGTTTATACATCACTACCCATACTAATATACCCTACGTAACCAAAATAACTTTCCCCTTCACACCCTCTCTTTCTATTTCCAGAACCAACCAACATAGACACGACTACTTTTACCTTAATTACTTTCACAGACACCCGCCATCACCCGTCAAAAAACCGTTCCCACACTTGCCGACGTATAACTCCCCGGTACTACCTGCCAGACTTTCCCACTATGCCATTACTTATTTAATATGCATTGTATTGTCTATACATGGTTTAATAAAAAACATATACCTTACTTGAGTCGTTTGTTATTTTGTATTTTTTATGTTGTTATAGTACCTAGTGTCACTAGACCACACCTACTCGGACACACACCTATTTAAAAAACGAGTTATCACCCTTGACTTTTTAAAAAACCCGGAGAGTTATCACCGTTTGAGGTGGAAATTAACCAGAGTTATCGCCCTTTGAGGTGCAAAAGCAATGTGCACCTCAAAAGGAGCGGCTTTAGCCCGAAATACACTACTGTTGTCTCCCTTGTTTCGACAACCAAAACAAGCCAGCGTGTTTCCTGCATTCTCCCGATCGGGCCACAACAACATGCCTACAATTTTCTGTCTTGTGGGGAACTCTCAAAGACGGCTGTACCGTTTGATCTCACCGACTCCAGGAATAAACAACTTGCAGCTGCGAATCAGACTGTCGCTGTTATTTGTATCATCTGATCGTTAATTCACAGTGATTTCGCGACACGAACAACGAGGCAGAGACCCACCGGCACAGGGGCAGGCATTAAAGTTACACAGGCATGAGCACACGGGCATGAGCACACTGGCATATATGTGTTCTGTAATGAGATGCCCACCAGTTATAAATGTTTGGGTACACGGAATCAAAGCCGTGGCTTACAATGCCAGTGCCAGTCAATACCTGTCAATGTATTTCTTATGTTTTGGTTCCGTTTGTCTGTGGCAATCTTTCTATCTGTGTTTGTCTAACAGGTCTAACCTTCCGATATGGGGGGGGGGGGGGGTATTTGGAAGATGGTTGGAAGAATGTGGGGGTTTGGGAGAGTGTGTAGGGAATGTGTATTTGGGTGGGTGTGTGAGGGATGGGTGGGTGAATGGGTGTGTGGGAGATGTGTGTGGGTTGGGGGATGGGTGTGTGTTGGGTGTGGGGATGTGTCTGTGAATGGGGGATATGTCTGTGTGGGTGAGAGTGTGTGAATGTGGATGGGGTAAATGTGAGTGGGTGGTGAGCGTGTTTGTAGGTGGGGTGTGTGGGTGCGTGGGAAGATGTGTGTGTGTGTGTGTGTGTGTGTTGGGGGGTGAGATGTGTGGGCGGGGATTGTATGAGGAATGCATGTGGGGGATGTGTGTGTGGGTGGGGGAATGTGTTTATGGGTGGGGTGTTGTGTGGGAGGGTAGATGTGTGAGAGTGAGGGGCGTGTGGGTGGGTGGGGGAAGGTGTTGTGGGTAAATGAAGGATGTATGCGAGGGTGGAGGATGTGTGTTTGGCTGGGTGGTTGGGGCTGGTGTGGTTGGGTGGGTAGATGGGAGATGCATTTGTTGATGGGTGGGTGGGGGATGCGTGGGTGTGAGTGGTTGATGGATAAGTACGTGAGTGGGGGATGTGTGTGAGAGATGCGTGTATGGGTGTAGGATGTGTAGGTTGGTGGGAAGATGTGTGTGGGTGGTGTATATGTGGTTGGTGGGGTGTATGTGGGTGGGAGGTGTGTGTTTTTGGATGGGGAATGTATTGGTGGGTGGGGATGTGAGTATGGGTGGGGATGTGTGTATGGGTGTGTATGGGGAGATGTGTATTTAAGGGATGTGTGATTGGGGGATTTGAAATCGGGGGAGGGGGGGTGGATAGCGGTTGGGTGAGTGGGGGATGTATAGGAGGGTGATTTTGTGTAGGTTGGGGTGGGTGGTGGATGTGTGTGTGTATGTGTGGGTGCGGGATGTGTGGGTGGGAGATGTATGTAAGTGGGAGATGTGTGGGTGGGTGCGGGTTATGTGTGTAGGTAGGTGCGGGATATGTGAGTTGGCGGGAATATGTGTGTGTTTGTGGGTAGGGGATGTGCGGCTGGAGGATGTGTGTTTGGATGGGTGGTTGGGTGTATGTGGGTGGGTGGTGGAGGATAAGTGGGTGGGTGGTGGAGGATATGTGGGTGGGTGAGTGTTGGTAGGTTATGGGATGGGTGGAGGATGTGTGTGTGGGTGGGGAGATGTGTGAAGGTGGGGATGTGTGGGTGGATGATGTGTGGGTGGGTGCATGCATGTGTGACTGGGTTTGTGTGTGGGTGGGTGGGGGTGGGTGGGAGATTTGTGTGTGTGTGTGTGTGTGGGGAGATAGTGTAGGTGGGGGTGTGTGTGGGATATGTGGGGGATGGATGAATGGATGGATGGATGGGGGAATGTATGTGCCTGAGAATATGCGTGTGGTTGGGTGGTGGATTTGTGTGTGTGGGGGACGCGCGGATGGATAGGGGATGGGTGTGTGGCTGGGGGATTTGTCTCATAACATGGTAACATGTTTATGTTTACAACATTCATTTGACAATGTTTTTTTTCTTTTTTTGTCATATGTGAATGTACTATGCACTGATGAACGAAAGATGAGTGGTTGGAAGGACCGAATGTAAGTCGGGCCTGCCTGCCCAGTTTGTTACCCTTCGAAAATAAAGTCCGTTCGTTCGTTCGTTCGTTCTTTCGTTCGTTCGTTCGTTCGTTCGTTCGTTCCGTCCGTATATTTGTTATCTAGCTTTGCTGTAAAGGTTGCTATTTCCTTAGTATTTTTTTAAAAAAAATGGATTTATTAGACTTATAATATTACCTGTCATGCAAGTTTTATTGAATTAAGTGGTTTGTTTTAAACTGCATTACTGTTATTTGACATTGACAATAATAATAATAATAATAATAATAATAATAATAATAATAATAATAATAATAATAATAAACATCTCTTAAGTGCTTCAACTCCAACTCCCTTTATTTTGCCTCTTCTTCTCCCATGCCTGTAGTTAGACGACACAAGCGAGATAGCATCACAGATTAACCGCTCTAGCACCGGTGATGGCCCTTGGTTGAAAACCGTGGTCATGTGATCAGGCTCAAGGTGGCACGTCCACAGGTGAGAGATCCCACAAATCTCACGTAGCTTTCACACGGCAAGCATTGCCCAGACTAGGCCACTGTCAGCCGGCACGTGTGTGCCTCCTGGCCCCACGTAGTCACCGTCGGAATGGGAAATAGAGCTGTAATAGAGGACAGGTCGCAATAGACCTGGTTGTGTCGAATATTGATTGTGAATGCTGTGAACAAGAATGACATTTGTAGATATTATATAGATTAACGTTATTGTATTGTATGGTTCACTATCTCGGGTTCACGCACCCATCTCTCCGAAGCCTGATATATTATATCTATCTATCTATCTATCTATCTATCTATCTATCTATCTATCTATCTATCTATCTATCTATCTATCTATCTATCTATCTATCTGTCTATCTGTCTGTCTGTCTGTCTGTCTGTCTGTCTGTCTGTCTGTCTGTCTGTCTGTCTGTCTGTCTGTCTGTCTGTCTGTCTGTCTGTCTGTCTGTCTGTCTGTCTGTCTGTCTGTCTGTCTGTCTGTCTGTCTGTCTGTCTGTCTGTCTGTCTGTCTGTCTGTCTGTCTGTCTGTCTGTCTGTCTGTCTGTCTGTCTGTCTGTCTGTCTGTCTGTCTGTCTGTCTGTCTGTCTGTCTGTCTGTCTGTCTGTCTGTCTGTCTGTCTGTCTGTCTGTCTGTCTGTCTGTCTGTCTGTCTGTCTGTCTGTCTGTCTGTCTGTCTGTCTGTCTGTCTGTCTGTCTGTCTGTCTGTCTGTCTGTCTGTCTGTCTGTCTGTCTGTCTGTCTGTCTGTCTGTCTGTCTGTCTGTCTGTCTGTCTGTCTGTCTATTCGTCCGTCCGTCCGTCGGTCGGTCGGCCGGACGGCCGGCCGGCCTGTCTGTCTGCCTGCCTCCGTCCGTCCGTCCGTCCGTCTGTCTATCCAGCTCTCCAACCCTCCCTCCGCCAGCCCGCCCGTCCCTCCTGCCCTCCCTCTCTCTCTAGGTACTCTCTCTCTCCCTCCCTCCGTCCGTCCATCACTCCCACCCTTCCTCTCTCCCTCCCTCTCCCCCCTACCTTTCTGGCTAGCTAGCTGCCTGCCTGCCTGTTAGATTTCATATATCAGATGTGTGCTATTAAGATAATTAAAATAGGCACGTGCCAGGAAAGACAGGGATGGTGCTGGGTCAGACACACATTGAGAAGATTGTTAAATGTATAACTAGAGATCCTTGTCACGGGAAGCCACAGTAGACAGTGATACCTATAACATACGGAGCCGAGAAGTAGAAATACAGGTGAATGCAACTGCAGGAAATAGAACAGTACAGGTGGGCTTAGAGTGAATTGGTTGAAAGCACGTGCTCCATTGTGGGATAAAATTGCAGAAGAAGAAGACTGAGGAGGAGGAGGGGGGAGAAGAAGAAGAAGAAGAAAAAGAAGAAGAAGAAGAAGAAGAAGAAGAAGAAGAAGAAGAAGAAGAAGAAGAAGAAGAAGAAGAAGAAGAAGAAGAAGAAGAAGAAGAAGAAGAAGCAGCAGTAGCAGCAGCAGAATTTCCTAACAGTTGGCCTGGTTCCCAGGACGAACAAGCCTAAACTTAATGTAGGGAATGTATTGGGAAGTAAAGGCGGCCAACATGATAATAACATGGTTCATGGAGTGCCCCAGTGCTCTAACACCAGTGTGTGGCTGGCACTATAAACCCCAGTGCTCTAACACCAGTGTGTGACTGTCACTATATACCCCAGTGCTCTACCACAAGTGTGTGACTGTCACTATATACCCCAGTGCTCTAACACCAGTGTGTGACTGTCACTATATACCCCAGTGCTCTACCACAAGTGTGGGACTGGCACTATATACCCCAGTGCTCTAACATCAGTGTGTGACTGTCACTATATACCCCAGTGCTCTACCACAAGTGTGTGACTGTCACTATATACCCCAGTGCTCTACCACAAGTGTGGGACTGGCACTATATACCCCAGTGCTCTAACACAAGTGTGTGACTGTCACTATATACCCCAGTGCTCTACCACAAGTGTGTGACTGTCACTATATACCCCAGTGCTGTACCACAAGTGTGGGACTGGCACTATATACCCCAGTGCTCTACCACAAGTGTGTGACTGTCACTATATACCCCAGTGCTCTACCACAAGTGTGTGACTGTCACTATATACCCCAGTGCTCTACCACAAGTGTGTGACTGTCACTATATACCCCAGTGCTCTACCACAAGTGTGTGACTGTTACTATATACCCCAGTGCTCTACCACAAGTGTGGGACTGGCACTATATACCCCAGTGCTCTACCACAAGTGTGTGACTGTCACTATATACCCCAGTGCTCTACCACAAGTGTGTGACTGTCACTATATACCCCAGTGCTCTACCACAAGTGTGTGACTGTCACTATATACCCCAGTGCTCTACCACAAGTGTGTGACTGTCACTATATACCCCAGTGCTCTACCACAAGTGTGTGACTGTCACTATATACCCCAGTGCTCTACCACAAGTGTGGGACTGGCACTATATACCCCAGTGCTCTAACACAAGTGTGTGACTGTCACTATATACCCCAGTGCTCTACCACAAGTGTGTGACTGTCACTAAATACCCCAGTGCTCTACCACAAGTGTGGGACTGGCACTATATACCCCAGTGCTCTAACACCAGTGTGGGGCTGCCACTATATACCCAATATACCCCAGTGCTCTAACACAAGTGTGGGACTGCCACTATATACCCCAGTGCTCTAACACAAGTGTGTGGCTGGCACTATATACCCCAGTGCTCTAACACCAGTGTGTGACTGTCACTATATACCCCAGTGCTCTAACACCAGTGTGTGACTGTCACTATATACCCCAGTACTCTAACACCAGTGTGGGACTGGCACTATATACCCCAGTGCTCTAACACCAGTGTGGGACTGGCACTATATACCCCAGTGCTCTAACACAATTGTGGGGCTGCCACTATATACCCAATATACCCCAGTGCTCTATCACAAGTGTGGGGCTGTCACTATATACCCCAGTGCTCTAACACAAGTGTGGGGCTGTCACTATATACCCCAGTGCTCTAACACAAGTGTGGGGTTGTCACTATATACCCAATATACCCCAGTGCTCTAACACAAGTGTGGGGCTGTCACTATATACCCCAGTGCTCTAACACAAGTGTGGGGCTGTCACTATATACCCCAGTGCTCTAACACAAGTGTGGGGTTGTCACTATATACCCAATATACCCCAGTGCTCTAACACAAGTGTGGGGCTGCCACTATATACCCAATATACCCCAGTGCTCTAACACCAGTGTGGGGCTGTATATACCCAATATACCCCAGTGCTCTAACACAAGTGTGGGGCTGTCACTATATACCCCAGTGCTCTAACACAAGTGTGGGGCTGTCACTATATACCCCAGTGCTCTAACACAATTGTGAGGCTGCCACTATATACCCAATATACCCCAGTGCTCTATCACAAGTGTGGGGCTGCCACTATATACCCCAGTGCTCTAACACCAGTGTGGGACTGGCACTATATACACCAGTGCTCTAACACAAGTGTGGAGCTGCCACTATATACCCAATATACCCCAGTGCTCTAACACAAGTGTGGGGCTGCCACTATATACCCAATATACCCCAGTGCTCTAACACCAGTGTGGGGCTGTATATACCCAATATACCCCAGTGCTCTAACACAAGTGTGGGGCTGTCACTATATACCCCAGTGCTCTTACACAAGTGTGGGGCTGTCACTATATACCCCAGTGCTCTAACACAAGTGTGGGGCTGTCACTATATACCCCAGTGCTCTAACACAAGTGTGGGGCTGTCACTATATACCCAATATACCCCAGTGCTCTAACACAAGTGTGGGGCTGTCACTATATACCCCAGTGCTCTAACACAAGTGTGGGGCTGCCACTATATACCCAATATACCCCAGTGCTCTAACACAAGTGTGGGGCTGCCACTATATACCCCAGTGCTCTAACACAAGTGTGGGGCTGCCACTATATACCCAATATACCCCAGTGCTCTAACACAAGTGTGGGGCTGTCACTATATACCCAATATACCCCAGTGCTCTAACACAAGTGTGGGGCTGCCACTATATACCCAATATACCCCAGTGCTCTAACACAAGTGTGGGGCTGCCACTATATACCCAATATACCCCAGTGCTCTAACACAAGTGTGGGGCTGCCACTATATACCCCAGTGCTCTAACACAAGTGTGGGGCTGCCACTATATACCCAATATATCCCAGTGCTCTAACACAAGTGTGGGGCTGCCACTATATACCCAATATACCCCAGTGCTCTAACACAAGTGTGGGGCTGCCACTATATACCCCAGTACTCTAACACAAGTGTGGGGCTGCCACTATATACCCAATATACCCCAGTGCTCTAACACCAGTGTGGGGCTGCCACTATATACTCAATATACCCCAGTGCTCTAACACAAGTGTGGGGCTGCCATTATATACCCAATATACCCCAGTGCTCTAACACAAGTGTGGGGCTGCCACTATATACCCAATATACCCCAGTGCTCTAACACAAGTGTGGGGCTGCCACTATATACCCAATATACCCCAGTGCTCTAACACAAGTGTGGGGCTGCCACTATATACCCAATATACCCGAGTGCTCTAACACAAGTGTGGGGCTGTCACTATATACCCAATATACCCCAGTGCTCTAATACAAGTGTGGGGCTGCCACTATATACCCAATATACCCCAGTGCTCTAACACAAGTGTGGGGCTGCCACTATATACCCCAGTGCTCTAACACAAGTGTGGGGCTGCCACTATATACCCCAGTGCTCTAACACAAGTGTGGGGCTGCCACTATATACCCAATATACCCCAGTGCTCTAACACAAGTGTGGGGCTGTCACTATATACCCAATATACCCCAGTGCTCTAACACAAGTGTGGGGCTGTCACTATATACCCAATATACCCCAGTGCTCTAACACAAGTGTGGGGCTGCCACTATATACCCCAGTGCTCTAACACAAATGTGGGGCTGCCACTATATACCCAATATACCCCAGTGCTCTAACACAAGTGTGGGGCTGTCACTATATACCCAATATACCCCAGTGCTCTAACACAAGTGTGGGGCTGTCACTATATACCCCAGTGCTCTAACACAAGTGTGGGGCTGTCACTATATACCCCAGTGCTCTAACACAAGTGTGGGGCTGCCACTATATACCCAATATACCCCAGTGCTCTAACACCAGTGTGGGACTGGCACTATATACCCCAGTGCTCTAACACAAGTGTGGGGCTGCCACTATATACCCAATATACCCCAGTGCTCTAACACAAGTGTGGGGCTGCCACTATATACCCCAGTGCTCTAACACAAGTGTGGGGCTGCCACTATATACCCAATATACCCCAGTGCTCTAACACAAGTGTGGGGCTGTCACTATATACCCAATATACCCCAGTGCTCTAACACAAGTGTGGGGCTGCCACTATATACCCCAGTGCTCTAACACAAGTGTGGGGCTGCCACTATATACCCCAGTGCTCTAACACAAATGTGGGGCTGCCACTATATACCCAATATACCCCAGTGCTCTAACACAAGTGTGGGGCTGTCACTATATACCCAATATACCCCAGTGCTCTAACACAAGTGTGGGGCTGTCACTATATACCCCAGTGCTCTAACACAAGTGTGGGGCTGTCACTATATACCCCAGTGCTCTAACACAAGTGTGGGGCTGCCACTATATACCCAATATACCCCAGTGCTCTAACACCAGTGTGGGACTGGCACTATATACCCCAGTGCTCTAACACAAGTGTGGGGCTGCCACTATATACCCAATATACCCCAGTGCTCTAACACAAGTGTGGGGCTGCCACTATATACCCCAGTGCTCTAACACAAGTGTGGGGCTGCCACTATATACCCCAGTGCTCTAACACAAGTGTGGGGCTGCCACTATATACCCAATATACCCCAGTGCTCTAACACAAGTGTGGGGCTGTCACTATATACCCAATATACCCCAGTGCTCTAACACAAGTGTGGGGCTGTCACTATATACCCAATATACCCCAGTGCTCTAACACAAGTGTGGGGCTGCCACTATATACCCCAGTGCTCTAACACAAATGTGGGGCTGCCACTATATACCCAATATACCCCAGTGCTCTAACACAAGTGTGGGGCTGTCACTATATACCCAATATACCCCAGTGCTCTAACACAAGTGTGGGGCTGTCACTATATACCCCAGTGCTCTAACACAAGTGTGGGGCTGTCACTATATACCCCAGTGCTCTAACACAAGTGTGGGGCTGCCACTATATACCCAATATACCCCAGTGCTCTAACACCAGTGTGGGACTGGCACTATATACCCCAGTGCTCTAACACAAGTGTGGGGCTGCCACTATATACCCAATATACCCCAGTGCTCTAACACAAGTGTGGGGCTGCCACTATATACCCCAGTGCTCTAACACAAGTGTGGGGCTGCCACTATATACCCAATATACCCCAGTGCTCTAACACAAGTGTGGGGCTGTCACTATATACCCAATATACCCCAGTGCTCTAACACAAGTGTGGGGCTGCCACTATATACCCCAGTGCTCTAACACAAGTGTGGGGCTGCCACTATATACCCCAGTGCTCTAACACAAATGTGGGGCTGCCACTATATACCCAATATACCCCAGTGCTCTATCACAAGTGTGGGGCTGTCACTATATACCCAATATACCCCAGCGCTCTAACACAAGTGTGGGGCTGCCACTATATACCCCAGTGCTCTAACACAAGTGTGGGGCTGCCACTATATACCCAATATACCCCAGTGCTCTAACACAAGTGTGGGGCTGTCACTATATACCCAATATACCCCAGTGCTCTAACACCAGTGTGGGGCTGTCACTATATACCCAATATACCCCAGTGCTCTAACACAAGTGTGGGGCTGTCACTATATACCCCAGTGCTCTAACACATGTGTGGGGCTGTCACTATATACCCAATATACCCCAGTGCTCTAACACAAGTGTGGGGCTGCCACTATATACCCAATATACCCCAGTGCTCTAACACAAGTGTGGGGCTGTCACTATATACCCCAGTGCTCTAACACAAGTGTGGGGCTGCCACTATATACCCAATATACCCCAGTGCTCTAACACAAGTGTGGGGCTGTCACTATATACCCCAGTGCTCTAACACAAGTGTGGGGCTGCCACTATATACCCAATATACCCCAGTGCTCTAACACAAGTGTGGGGCTGCCACTATATACCCCAGTGCTCTAACACCAGTGTGGGGCTGCCACTATATACCCCAGTGCTCTAACACAAGTGTGGGGCTGCCACTATATACCCCAGTGCTCTAACACAAGTGTGGGGCTGCCACTATATACCCAATATACCCCAGTGCTCTAACACAAGTGTGGGGCTGTCACTATATACCCCAGTGCTCTAACACAAGTGTTCGGCTGCCACTATATACCCAATATACCCCAGTGCTCTAACACCAGTGTGGGGCTGCCACTATATACCCCAGTGCTCTAACACCAGTGTGGGGCTGCCACTATATACCCCAATGCTCTAACACAAGTGTGGGGCTGCCACTATATACCCCAGTGCTCTAACACAAGTGTGGGGCTGTCACTATATACCCAATATACCCCAGTGCTCTAACACAAGTGTGGGGCTGCCACTATATACCCAATATACCCCAGTGCTCTAACACAAGTGTGGGGCTGCACTATATACCCCAGTGCTCTAACACAAGTGTGGGGCTGCCACTATATACCCAATATACCCCAGTGGTCTAACACCAGTGTGGGGCTGTCACTATATACCCAATATACCCCAGTGCTCTAACACCAGTGTGGGGCTGTCACTATATACCCAATATACCCCAGTGCTCTAACACAAGTGTGGGGCTTTCACTATATACCCCAGTGCTCTAACACAAGTGTGGGGCTGTCACTATATACCCAATATACCCCAGTGCTCTAACACAAGTGTGGGGCTGTCACTATATACCCAATATACCCCAGTGCTCTAACACCAGTGTGGGGCTGCCACTATATACCCAATATACCCCAGTGCTCTAACACCAGTGTGGGGCTGCCACTATATACCCCAGTGCTCTAACACAAGTGTGGGGCTGCCACTATATACCCAATATACCCCAGTGCTCTATCACAAGTGTGGGGCTGCCACTATATACCCAATATACCCCAGTGCTCTAACACCAGTGTGGGGCTGCCACTATATACCCCAGTTCTCTAACACCAGTGTGGGGCTGTCACTATATACCCCAGTGCTCTAACACAAGTGTGGGGCTGCCACTATATACCCAATATACCCCAGTGCTCTAACACAAGTGTGGGGTTGCCACTATATACCCAATATACCCCAGTGCTCTATCACAAGTGTGGGGCTGCCACTATATACCCAATATACCCCAGTGCTCTAACACCAGTGTGGGGCTGTCACTATATACCCCAGTGCTCTAACACAAGTGTGGGGCTGTCACTATATACCCAATATACCCCAGTGCTCTAACACCAGTGTGGGGCTGCCACTATATACCCAATATACCCCAGTGCTCTAACACCAGTGTGGGGCTGCCACTATATACCCAATATACCCCAGTGCTCTAACACCAGTGTGGGGCTGCCACTATATACCCCAGTGCTCTAACACCAGTGTGGGGCTGTCACTATATACCCCAGTGCTCTAACACCAGTGTGGGACTGGCACTATATACCCAATATACCCCAGTGTTCTAACACCAGTGTGGGGCTGCCACTATATACCCCAGTGCTCTAACACAAGTGTGGGGCTGGCAATATATAACCAATACACCTCAAGACGCGTACTATTGATACTTTACTTTACTTTACTTTACTGGGAATGAAGAGACAGTTGATGAAAGAAATAAAGAGGAGGCAAGTGAAATATTTCGGCCACGTTAAAAGACATGCTTGCTTGCTTGCTTGTGTTCGTTGGCTTGAGCTCCAACTCGAAGTCCTGTATGTCGGATGAAGGCATCCTGTTGTCCAACATCAGTGTGATGTCATACAGGACCTGAGTTTTGCGTGAGTATCCGTTGTCCCATGTCTGGCTTATTGGTGTGCAGACTGGTGGTTCCTCGCCGTACAGGCAGACACTCTCCGACTTCGGAGGAATCGGCGATCCTACTGACTTTAGCCAGGACCCCGAAGGGACCTGTTGCCCAGGACGCTCGACGAGGACGCGTCAATAGGTCTTGGCCAGTATATAACCCGGCCCTGGTGCCTTGGAAACACCTCTGCGTCCCGTTAAAAGACATGATACTCTTATAAAAACCATACTGGAAGGCAAGGTTGAGGGCAAGCGAGCAAGAGATACACAACGATACAAGTGGGAAGATAACATCAATAGATGGACGAACATCAGTCTGGCAGAATGTTCAGTCAAGGAGAGAGACAGACAGTTTTGGAGATCCATTGCAGCCAACCTTCATTGTGGAGACGGCACCTCATTGATTGATTGACTTTACTTTACTTTACTTTACTTTACTTTACTTATATCATCTAATGTCACGTATATACTCTTGCTAATTTATCTGTTTAATTATAGTAAATTGATTGGAGTAGATATATTAACCGACATGTTGAATGATAATAATAGCAGTGGATATTTACCGAGCGACATGTTGAATGATAATAACAGCAGTGGATATTTACCGAGCGATATGTTGAAATCTTTATAGCTATACCAAAAAGACCAGTCACTAATGCAAACATTTTTGTACAATTAATCTCATAAACCATATAATTAAGCTTTTGCTCAGAATTATAATGAGAACAACAAGAAAAAAAATATAAACATGGAAATTAGTGAAGAACAGTGTGGATTTGTGGAAGGAAAGGGTACAAACAATGCAATATATATATCTTGTGAATCTTGGAATGTAAATGAACAAATTTGGAAGAACTTAAAATCAATAGAGATGTAGTTCCTGAGACGAATGTTGCGAATTCCTTGGACTGCCAGAATAACTAACAAAGATTGCCCGAAACAGGCTAATGCAACTGGACCATTATATACAACAATAAGACAGAGACAAACATCTTTCTTCGGTCATGTGATGAGAAGAGAGGCATTGGAGAACATCGTGACAACTGGAAAGATCGAGGGGAAGAGAGGTTGAGGAAGACCAAGAGAAATGATGCTGGATGGATTGAGACGGTGGCATGGAGGAATATCAGCAGCAGAGTTGATCCAGAACACCAAAGACCGAGATCTGTGGAGAGCCATGAACGCCTACGGCAGCTGGCAGGGCACGTGATGATGATGATGATGAAATTTATTACGAGAGATACGAATGTGATGATTAGAGAGGAATGTCAGAAGCACTTCTACAACTAGATTCCCACGGCAGTTTAAATCACCTCCTCAGTCCACCAAATAAGAGATTAGTCGACCCCAGCCTGGGTGGCTTGACTCATAGGCAACTTGTGTGGGACGGTGATTCAGTATTCAACGACTGCCTCACCTGAACCGCACGTCTCGGATGAGTAATTATGTCCTTGGACGTTTAGCTGTCTGACCTCAATGTTATACACCGGAAATGATTGTCATTTTTACCGTCTAGCTACAGACGGAGAAAGGTAAGAGTTGATCAGACGGTGTGATTAATGACCCTGTGTCAGTTATACTGATGTGTGGTTTGTTGGAAATAATTATTCTGCCCCCCCCACCCCCCCACCCCTCTCTCTGTCTGTCTGTCTGTCTGTCTGTCTGCCTGTCTCTCTCTCTCTCTCTCTCTCTCTCTCTCTCTCTCTCTCTCTCTCTCTCTCTCTCTCTCTCTCTCTCTCTCTCTCTCTCTCTCTCGCTCAGTTTGTCAGTTTGTCTACCTACCTATCTGCGTACTTACCTAGTACCTACCTAACTATCTATCCATCCATGCAACCATCCGTCCGTATGTCTGTCTGTCTGTCTGTCTGTCTGTCTGTCTGTCTGTCTGTCTGTCTGTCTGTCTGCCTTTCACACATACACTCGCAAACATACTCTCTCGAACACAAATTCTCTATCTAGCGCGCGCACTAACGCGTGCGCACACACACACGCACGCACGCACGCACGCGCACACACACACACACACACACACACACACACACACACACCCTCGTTCTCCATAGCTATTCAACATTCCTGCCTCGCCCTCCGTTGTTTCTTGTTTCTAGGTAGCCGCTTCATCATAGTGGCTAGGCGCTCGATGGGTCCATCGCACTGAGGGGGGTGGAGGGGGGCGTGGGCGGATTAAAATGTTCAAAATGGACCTGGTCAGCCCGGCCTAAAATAGGTGCTGAGACATGTCTGGGGAAGTGCATGTGACCTCAAATAGGTGCCGAGACATGTCTGGGGAAGTGCATGTGACCTCAAATAGGTGCCGAGACATGTCTGGGGAAGTGCATATGACCTCAAATAGGTGCCGAGACATGTCTGGGGAAGTGCATATGACCTCAAATAGGTGCCGAGACATGTCTGGGGAAGTGCATGTGACCTCAAACAGGTGCCGAGACGTGTCTGGGGAAGTGCATGTGACCTCAAATAGGTGCCGAGACATGTCTGGGGAAGTGCATGTGACCTCAAATAGGTGCCGAGACATGTCTGGGGAAGTGCATGTGACCGGAGTGATACTGTCCCCATCACTCGCCTTGTGCTAATTGGTCTGTGCAATTATGGTCCCGGAACTGCATGTCCAGATTGCCTTATGCGCGCAAGGAGACCTTTGTCTCGCCCTTGTATGGCTTTGATGAGTGATTCTCAACCAACTACAGGTTTCTTCTCTGCCCTGTCACGATCTTCTCTGCCCTGTCACGATCTTCTCTGCCCTGTCATGATCTTCTCTGCCCTGTCCACGATCTTCTCTGCCCTGTTACGATCTTCTCTACCCTGTCCACGATCTTCTCAACATACTTCTCTGTCCTGTCCACAAGCTTCTCAAGATACTTCTCTGCCCTGTCCACAAGCTTCTCAAGATACTTCTTCGCCCTGTCCACGATCTTCTCAACATTCCTCACCGTATGAACAATTCGGCTAATCCTTGATCAGGGTAAACGACCCAGGGCTGATCAAACCTTTCTCGGCCACATGTACTGTTTGTGTTTTGAGTTCATATCGCCTCACTCTGCCAGAAATCATATCTACACGAGACACTTAGATTACCGTATCACTGCTCTCGTGTAATAATAATCTTGCTATCACTATCTGTCACCGAAGATAACAGTGCGATGCGTTCTTATAACAGTCTCCTCCAATGGTTTGTTTTGATTCACTGTTTAAACACTACACGTGTGACTCGTTCCTTGTGCAACGACTATCTTATCAGGTAAAATGAGACCAGGAGCCGAGACATGTCTGATTTGGATCAGGATGCCGATACATGTCAGATTACGTCAAACTTATCGCAAACTAATTGTGGCACGTACACGTTGGTAAGACCAGATAACAACATGTAAACAACTCTTTCTCTTGCCGCGGTGTTGAAGTATGTGATGCTCGCCCAATATTTTTTTTTTTTTGACCAATCGGCACTCGACGGGTGCTGTGGTCAACATCACATCGGTCTCAGTTACTTCCCTGAATATTTCTGGGTACCTTTGTTTGGCTGGTTCAACTTGGGAGCCCTGGTCAATGTAGCACCGGACTGGCAGACAAGAGGGGTAGGTACCCGGCTGATTGATTGATTGATTGATTGATTGATTGAACATTATGATTGCAGACAGCATGTGTAGGCACCAGGCCGGCAGAAAAGAGAGGTAGGCACATGGCCGGCAGACAAGACAGGTAGGCACCGGGCCGGCAGGCAAGAGAGGTAGGCACGTAGCTGGCAGACAATAGAGGTAGGCACATGGCCGGCAGACAAGAGAGGTAGGCACATGGCCGGCAGACAAGAGAGGTAGACACATGGCCGGCAGACAAGAGAGGTAGGCACATGGCTGGCAGACAAGAGAGGTAGGCACATGGCCGGCAGACAAGAGAGGTAGGCACATGGCCGGCAGACAAGAGAGGTAGGCGCATGGCCGGCAGACAAGAGAAGTAGGCACATGGCAGGCAGACAAGAGAGGTAGGCATATGGCCGGCAGACAAGAGAAGTAGGCACATGGCCGGCAGACAAGAGAGGTAGGCATATGGCCGGCAGACAAGAGAAGTAGGCACATGGCCGGCAGACAATAGAGGTAGGCACATGGCCAGCAGACAAGAGAGGTAGGCACATGGCCGGCAGGCAAGAGATGTAGGCACATGGCCGACAGACAAGAGAGGTAGGCACATGGCCGGCAGACAAGAGAGGTAGGCACATGGCCGGCAGACTACAGAAGTAGGCACATAGCTGGCAGACAAGAGAGATAGGCATATGGCCGGCAGACAAGAGAGGTAGGCACCCGGCCGGCAGACAACAGAAGTAGGCACATGGCCGGCAGACAACAGAAGTAGGCACATGGCCGGCAGACAACAGAAGTAGGCACATGGCCGGCAGACAAGAGACGTAGGCACCCTGCCGGCAGACAAGAGAGGTAGGCACATGGCCGGCAGACAAGAGAAGTAGGCATATATCCGGCAGACAAGAGAGGTAGGCACATGGCCGGCAGACAAGAGAGGTAGGCACATGGCCGGCAGACAAGAGATGTAGGCACCGGGCCGGCAGACAACAGAAGTAGGCACATAGCTGGCAGACAAGAGAGATAGGCATATGGCCGGCAGACAAGAGAGGTAGGCACCCGGCCGGCAGACAAGAGAGGTAGGCACATAGCTGGCAGACAAGAGAGTTAGGCATATGGCCGGCAGCCAAGAGATGTAGGCACCCGGCCGGCAGACAAGAGAGGTAGGCACTGTATAAGCTAGAAACGTGGTTTATTTGGTCTGTCCATAATATGATAATCTTAATTTAAAAAAAAAAAATTAAATCGGTGTTGTCTGCTGCTTTGTATTTCTTGGGCAACATTTGTTAGTTAGTTAGTTAGTTGGTTGGTTGGTTGGTTGGTTGGTTGGTTGGTTGGTTGGTTTGTTGGTTGGTTGGTTGGTCGGTCCGTCCGTCAGTCAGTCAGTCAGTCAGTCGGTCGGTCAGTCAGTCAGTCAGTCAGTCAATTAGTTTGTTAGTTTGATAGTCGGTAGTTTGGTTTGTTGATAGTTAGGTTTGTTAATTGTTTTGTTGGTTGATTGTTTGTTTGGTTGGTTAGTTTTTTACTTAGTTAGTTAGTTGGTGAGTTAGGTAGTTGGTAATTGGTTGGTTGTTATTTAGGTTGGTTAGTTGGTTGGTTGGTTAGTTAGTTCGTTTTTTACTTAGTTAGTTAGTTGGTGAGTTAGGTAGTTGGTAATTGGTTGGTTGTTATTTAGGTTGGTTTGTTGGTTTATTGTTTGTTTGGTTGGTTAGTTAGTTCGTTATTTTGTTAGTTAGTTGGTGAGTTAGATCGTTGATAGTTTGGTTGGTTGATAGGTAGGTTGGTGAGTTGGTTGGTTAGTTGATTGGTTAGTTAGTTAGTTAATTGGCTGGTTGGTTGGTTATCAGTTAGTTATTTAGTTAGTTAGTTAGTTAGTTAGTTATTTAGTTAGTTAGTTAGTTAGTTAGTTAGCTGGTTGGTTGGTTGATTGATTGGTTGGTTGATTGGTTATTTGGTTTATTAGTTTGTTGGTTGGTTGGTTAGAAAACAGATCATCCTGATTGCAAATTAACTATGCAGGTCAAGGTTCCAGATAATCAGCACTCTCTTGATTCGTTTAATCGCACTGCCTCTCTGGGGTAATAAGTTCATCAGCCCAGTTCACTAGTTGTTCGCTTTCCACAGTTACAAGGTCCAGCATGAAATGGCCAACATGATGAACTGTGCAACATTATGAAGTGGACAACATCATGAACTGGGCAACTTTATGACCTGGTGTGACAAATTAGGAGTAGTCAGAGGACCTAATTAGTAGTGTTCTCTGGAAATATATCTTGTATAATAGATTGACAAGATAAAGGATATGATTTTGCACGTTTTTGTCTAGAGGTCTCTCAAATGAGATAGATAATCATTCCCGCATAGCTCTTTTGGAGAACCATAACCATTTTTCCCTGGCTCTGAACCCCCACTGTGAGATTCCCAAGTATCTACACAGAAATTTATAAAAGAAGAAAACGATCCCCTCAAAGGCCAAAAGAAGATCTGGACTATTCGCCCCTGTACAACCGAGGATTCAATTCACTCATCATAATGTTGTCAGTGTGCTATCAGTCCGCCACATTAGATCTTCCCTTATTTTATTTGTGTCAAAAGTGACCTATGTCCTTTGTCCAATTAGACCGTAGGACTTTAGGATTCAATATTAGTAGACAAACTCAACAATAACTGTACATAACATCTGTTGAACAAGACATCTACATGACAGGTTCTTGACAAAAGTGGGACATACATTTACATGGAAATGTTTACACCAACAATTGTACAAGACATACATCATGAGAGATACTTGACAACATCTATACAGGACTTTTCACAATATCTGTAACCAACCACAGTAACTTAAGACATTCACCAGGGACAATACTTGACAGCAACTGTACAAGACATTCACCTGAGACATGCACTTAAAACACTGGTTCATTAATACTATTTTATTGTGTTGTTGGTGGGTCGAGTGAAGACCGATAGTTCATCCTTTTGCAATATCTACACTTCAAAAAATATGCAATATCATATATATGTAGAACATGCATGCAGATAAAAGATGGTACAACAACTCCTAAATAATCCACCAGCAGATCAATATACTCTCCTCCTCTACTCTAATCTCTAAACTCAGATGATTCACTGTACCCTCATCACTTCACTGTCATTGGGGAAAATTATGGAATCCTTGTTATGGGAAAACTTACAGAAAGAACTACTGTTCTGGATCATTTGCATCCTGTTATCATCAGTAATTGATGTTGGGAAAGCTCCAGGTAGCAGACATCCTCTAATAAGTCCCATGCAAGATAATTTCCTCTTGAGAACAGAATTTGGGGTGATGATATGGTACTGAATCTCACTGTTGACCAGACTGCCTGTGAAGCTGACAATTGGGGTACTTCAAATGGTTGAGGACATCACTCTCCTGCCAATGGGAGATGTATTCTCGGTACATGCTAATCACGACTTGCTGAAGAGACCCAGAGATATGAACAAAATCCAATATATTGCAGCATCTCACCTAGCTAGTCCAACTTCACCCACTTTTCAAGTCTCAGATGATAATGATATAATCAATGATCACAGCACTGATCACTTTAATGACCACAATAATCCTGATAATGGAATTCTTCAGAACCGTTTTTCTCCCATTTGACTTTCAGCGGTTGGGGAGCTGAGGTAATATTCTCAGAAAAATTCCTGCATTTCGGATTCTAGGAGAATGACTAGGTGTTCCATTGGGGCACAGGTTTAACTTTCCATGAGCCTGACCGAGACAAACTGTAGATAGGGGTCTTCTTTATTAAAGCATTGTTTACTGTGCACCAAGACAGGTTTACCAATGTAGACCAATCCTGCTTCCTGTTCAAAAACAGTAAATTTCAGTTGACTTGGGCCAAGGTATGTCATGAAGATAAAGGCTGGCAAATCAGCCTGTGTACTTCTGTGATTATCCCTGGATTGCACCTATAGGGAGTTAGTTCTGGGTCTGGGACTCTGTTTAGTTGTCCCAGAGAAAATATGAAGGCCTCTCCACCATCCTTTGTTCTCTGTTGATACACAAAATGGTACAACATTTCTTTACATTTGTTTAAAGATAATGTTATCAAACATCAACATACACAGATGGAAATGGGGAGGTAAGGGAGGGTGTTGACCAAACACACCTCTCCTTGTTGATGATGGAGTGTATTCCACTCTGATGGACTGTGGGTGATATGTTTTCATTATTCACCCCTGTTTGTGATAGCCACAAGCCTATATGCTGAGACAGGGTAGCTTAACACAATTACAAGCATTTTATATGTCTAAGTTCTTACAATGTTTAAACCACAGTAGACTTGGGCACAATTGAGGAACAGACAGTAAAGCAAGCACTATAAGGCAAGCAAACATGAGCAAGCATTGTGAAATAGCAACATGAGACAGGCATTGTGAAGTAGAAAGAAGATAGGCATATTTACAACTGCAACATGCAATATGCAATACAATTTGATAAAATGCAAATTAAACAGTAACCAAACCAATGGTGGTACTTTTGTTACATAGATGTCCTTCTCCATACACTCACACAGCACTACCAGACCTCACCCCTCTCAGATCAGACTTGGCTCACAAGTACATCATCATCATGTGCTCTTTCCCCACTGAGTAATGTCCATATCTACTACAGTAGGTAAAAGAAGCCAAATTGCATAAGCAATTGTTCACATATGCACCAAAGCACATATGGGGAAAACATGTTTTTTTCCCTGTAAATTTGCATGAGCCATACATTATATTCAGCCTACTAAGACACAGGTTCGAACACATATTGTCCTTTTAAGAATTAGTTCATATGAACCTACCAACAGTAGAGGTACCAGTGTAATACTTCAGAGAGAAATTGTATTAATTCTCTTGAGCGTAATCTAACCACCAGGCATCACAGGAACTCTGCAATTCTGGCGTGCCATACACGCCCCGCCTACATATGGATATGAAGCATCTATCTTTCTACCAATGTGAGAGGCTACTTATCAAATCACCAGCTCACTCACTCCAACATTCTCAGCATTTACAAAGGAACTTGTACATGTTACATCACACATTCTGATCCAGAACTGCCAAATGTTAGCTCGCAAAAGCAGTGTACAGTTTGGTTAAGAATGAGTCATGATAGGCATTTAGAATGCACAAAGGGTTTGCGAATCTGCATTGAGTGTAATTTACAATCATCAAGCATACGCAACCAGTCACAACACGGGAACGATATGCACTTGGAGTATTACACAACGTGGAAGACCTGACAGGTTGAAGAAGCAGTATTCAGAATACTTGCACACAGAAGTTCTGTTTTCACTTTCACATTTTCTTCATAAAATACTCTTATATTCTTCTCTTTCGTTCACTAGGCATAACCACACATTTAAGTATGTTTTAAAGTGGTACCTTATGTCCAGAGAACAATATACTACGGAATCTTTAAGGGCATTTTGGGTCCCCACATCACAGATAGCGACTGCTCCTGGTGGAATCCGAGCTCAAACTAACAGATTTTTCAAATTTGGCCTAGTGGGTAGCGTGGGCTCCCACGTATTAGCCAATGAAAACAAGGGCGTGCACCACTGCCCTACCTCACCGCGTTCTGGAAGGTTCTATTCTATTAATAACCCTACTATCTGGATGGTCTCCGTTCAAGATTAAAAGTATTATTATGGATGTGGTGGACTGTGAATGTGGATGCCTGATCCATTAGGTCACACCTGGCCAATATTATGAACTGGCTAACATTATTAAATGGGCAACATTATGAACTGGACAATAATATAAACTGGACAGCTTTATGAACTCGTCAACATTATGAACTGGACAATATTGTGAACTGGACAATATTATGAACTGGACAACTTTATGAACTCGTTCCCATTTGGACCAAGATAACATTGTGAACTTGGCAACATTATGAACTAGACAACATTATAAACTGGACAACATTATGAGCTGAAGAACATTATGAGATCACCAACATTATGACCAGAACAACATTACGAACTGGGCAACATTATGAACTGAACAATATTATGAACTGGCCAACTTTAGGAACTCGCCAGCTTTATGAACTGGGCAACATTATGTGGCCAAAAGCTTGCGAACGCGGTTCATGAGCCGCTTACCAGGCGTTTGAAACGCAACCGCGACCGATTTGTGCAGCAGACCGTGTTGCGTTGTGTTATAACGTGCTGGTATGGGAGCCGGTCGTTCAGAAAACAATGGCAAGCTACTGAACGTAAAATTTGCCGAGCACATCAACAGCAGCATGAAAAATACTGGTGTTGACTACAACGTCCTGCAAGGGATATGCAACATTTAAAAAAATTATGCACTGGAATACATTATGAATTGAACAATAGTATGAACTGGACAATAGTATGAACTGGACAACATTATGAAATGGACATTGTAGTTTACATCTTGCAAGTCGCCACATAGTTCTTTTGAATTTGAATTTCCCCGCACTACCCTCCGGTTAGCAACAGCGCCAACAACCACCACCCTTGGGATCAAATTCAAATTTAAAAATGAAGGAATGAGCACCTATATTGTAAGACGAAAGATGAAATGTACATCTTCTTAATTTGAAAAAGAGCGCTGATTCTGAAAGGGGAAGACACTATTCTAAATATAGCCGAAAGGCAGATCTGCCATTGGACACGACTCAGAAAGACATCAGAGCCCAGCCAAGGAAATGCAGCGGGTAAACAAAATCCGAGAGTCTTTAAAATGGAGTGAGGCCGGCAGAAGTTCAGTGTGTGTAAAACGAACAAACCTTCAGCAATCGCTCAAAAGGAGAAGGTTCACGGAACTGACGGCATGGTGTCCTCTACTGAACAATCCATCTGAAGTTTAGCCAACCCCAATAGAGGAAGAGAGAAAAGTGCCAGCCTATTAAGCAGCCAGTGAGCTAGGAAAGCACAAATCCTAGTCTGGAGCCGGAAACCTGAGACGTCATGCGTGAAGAAGACATTCAACAATGTGAAGTTAAGCACACTGTAATATTAAGTTAGTTATGCTCCTGTCCCAGAAAATGGTAAGTTGGTGTGCTGTAAAAATGTGGTTAGTCCTTATGAACTTAATTAAGGAGAGACTAAGCACTATATTCAGATGTCGTAGTTCACAGATGATCTATGTACTAGGTTAACCCATAGTGAGGGGTTTTCTTTTTCTAGTTATGCAGCTTCTATGTAAGCATAAGCATTACGCCTAGGCTGTGCAATTTACTCATTAAGCAGTTAAACTAAGTCAGTAGTGATTTAGGAGTTAGTGATTAACTTAGGATTTAGAAGATTAGAATCCATAGTTCAGTAGTAAGGAACTATCTTAAATGTGCATTCACTAAGTAGGAGGAATTAGTGTAATGATTCGTCCTAGAAACAGTGCATGGGCAAATTACGTGTTAAATAGTTCCCTTTGTGTTATCATAAAATCCTGTATATTCTATGGAAGCATTCATGTGGTGATTAAATTGTGACTTCATTAGTGTTAAATACATGATCTTTTAAATCTTTTAACTTATTGATTGTGAGTCACATAATTATGCCTATTCATCATTCATGCAAGTAGAGTTATGATTTATGTTGAATGATTGTAGATTGGGTGAGGAGAAGTGGGATACCGAGGATGAGTGTGATCAATCAATCAATTACCCGATGGTAGTTAATTTGATGCATGCTGCCAATCTTATCAGAGGAGAAGATTATAGTGGTACCCATGCACTAATTGATCATTTACTGTGCCTCTACGCATGATGCCACTTTGTATTCCATATCACCCATGTTACAATTATATGGTTTTGTTTCATGCATTATGTTTGATGTATGATGATGATGAATCTTATGGATGAGTAAGGTAAAGGCATATACCTACATGTTGAAAAGGAGGGAGGATGCTCCTCCTCAGAGTATTTGATTGGGAAGAACCCACCAGAATGTTGTACAGGCCACCTGAATGTTATACAGGAGAGGATGTCATAATGTACTTATAATGTTTATAAGTAAATACTCATTGCATTTAGCGAAGGAATTAAGACGCTTAATACATGAGGTCTTTTCTTTTAAATGGAGGAATAACTAGGGAAAATAATTATGTACACGGTTATCAAATTCCGAATCGATCAAGATATTACTCAACGTGGAGATCATGGGTGACAGACATGGGCGAAGATGATACTGCTTATCTGGTAGTCTAAACCTTGAGCGTCCTGTGGTGGAGTATTGGGTGGAAAGGAACCAGCTATGGAGTTGATGACTGTTGGGGGACACTAAAACCCTCTTCTCTCTTTGTTTAATTTTCGCTGAGGTCAAAATTCCTTCTGTTTATTTTCCTTTTTTCTTTGTTTTTTTTTTTTTTTGTTTTTTAAATCTTCTTCCAATTATAATGATCATATAGATGTATTGATGATATCAGTAGATATACGTTTAGGGTAGTTGTTAGATCCATCCTGGTCCAGATGACTGTTGATGGGGACACCCGACTTGAGAGATGAAGAAGACTATTCTGAAATAAAGTACCAACTAGAGTTTCATCTCACCACTTAGGACAGGTAAACCTGTATCGCCATAAATAAAACAGGGGACCTTTACTTGGACCTGTGATTTGAGAGAATAATCGAATATCATCCTACCTAGACCAGATCAACACTCACTCTGAGAAATCAATATATTTCATTTTATTGAACTTTGTTTTTACAAATGAGTTCCATGGACACTGGGGTGGATAGACTTGAGTTTACGACAAGTCTTCATACTTAATATAACTGAACTGATATATATATATATATATATATATATATATATATATATATATATATATATATATATATATATATATATATATATATATATATATATATATATCATTTAACCCACTGGGGAATTGAGGTTTATGTTGATTTTTTTTATAAAGTGAATGTTTGGGGCATTAATCAATGTATGTTAAAAATGATACCTTTGGAATGGATTATTTATTTGTGTGTGTGTGTGTGTGTGTGACAGAATGACCAATACCCCAGTTTGTTGTGTTTATTAAATATCCAAGTGATTTCATTTCCACTCTTAAGTGTTACAAGAATTCCTTGAGTGATTACGTTGTTGTTGTTATTAATATACCCTAGATATTAATTAGTTAGCTGAGAGCAGAGGGGCAAGCAAACTCCACAAGATTATTATTAATATTCAAGGAAATCTTTTCGTTGTTCACCTTGAGGACTTCCTTGGCTCTCCTGGACTCTAATTATGGACTCAAGCAATTGAGCCATTGAAGGCTATTATAATCATAACGGGCAGGATCACATTTGGAAAGAGGAACTCTAGTGTCCTCTATCTCTTTGAGATATTCCCAAAACATCCGACAGACGCCATTATGAACTGTGCAGCGTTATAAAGTGGACAACATTCTGAACTCGCCAGCATTATGAACTGGACAACATTATGAACTGGCCAACTTTATTAACTAGACAACATTATGAAATGGGCAACATTATGAACTTGCCAACTTTATTAACCTGACAACATTATGAACTGGGCATCATTATGAACTGGCCAACTTTATTAACTAGACAACATTATGAACTGGGTAACATTATGAACTGGCCAACTTTATTAACTAGACAACATTATGAACTGGGCAACATTATGAACTGGCCAACTTTATTAACCTGACAACATTATGAACTGGGCAACATTACGACCTGACCAACTTTATTAATTAGACAACATTATGAACTGGGCAACATTATGAACTGGCCAACTTTATAAACCTGACAACATTATGAACTGAGCAACATTATGAACTGGCCAACTTTATTAACCAGACAACATTATGAACTGGGCAACATTATGAACTGGCCAACTTTATTAACCTGACAACAGTATAAACTGGGCAACATTATGAACTGGCCAACTTTATTAACTAGACAACATTATGAACTGGGCAACATTATTAACTGGCCAACTTTATTAACCTGACAACATTATGAACTGGGCGACATTATGAACTGGCCAAATTTATTAACCAGATAACATTATGAACTGGGCGACATTAGGAACTGCGAAAGTCTTAGATGGTGCTGTATGTAGTAGTAGGCCTCTTTCAGTCCTGAAGGACTATAGAGTTGTGCCGCTTGGGAGGTGCCTGGCAGCACCGCTGGTGACTGTATAGTCCAATTCGAGAATGACAATCTCTGTCACAGTTTCCGCATCTGTGAGACGAGGCAAGTCCCGCAGTAAGTGACTGCTCTTTGAGCCTGTGCCGTCTCTCCTCAGTTTTTTGGATCTGATTGCGCTCAAAGAGCACCAGTCCGTTTCGTACATCTCTTCTCCAGGAGCATCTGTCTGTTGCAACTCTCTCCCACGTGTCTGGATCTATTCCAATGGTTTTCATATCTTGTTTACACACATCCCTATATCGCATTTGGGGTCTTCCGGTTGGCCTCTTTCCTGTGGCTAGTTCTCCGTAAAGGAGATCTTTGGGAATACGTTCGTCCTCCATTCGAGATACGTGGCCCAACCACCGGAGGCGTCTCTGCTTGAGGAGGGTGTGCACTGTGGTAATATCTGCTCTTTCAAGCACCTGTTTGTTTGTTATGTGGTCTTTCCATGTTATGCCCAGGATACGTCTCAGACATCTTATGTGGAAGGAATTCAACTTCCTTTCCTGTCTTGAGTACAGGGTCCAGGATTCAGACCCGTAGAGTAGTGTGCTAACAACACAAGCTTTATATACTTGAGCTTTTGTACGCTCTGTTAGTCTATTATTCTCCCAAACTCTTTTAGCTAGCCTGGAAAATGTTGTGGCTGCCTTTCCAATGCGTCTGTCGATTTCTGTCTCTAATGAAAGATTATCTGATATTGTCGATCCCAGATACACAAAATCGTGGACGACTTTCAATTCATAATTAGAGATTTTGATTGACGGAGGCGCATCAGCATCTTGTTCCATCACCTGTGTTTTATTTAGGCTAATGGTGAGCCCAAAGTCTTTGCACGCAGCTGCAAAACGATCGATGAGCCTTTGGAGATCTTCTGCTGTATGAGTAGTCAGTGCTGCATCATCTGCAAAAAGTAGTTCTCTTACGCATCTTGATCTTATTTTGGTCTTTGCCTTGAGTCTTGATGGGTTAAAAAGTTTGCCATCAGATCTTGTGTGGAGGTATATGCCTTCAGTGGCAGTCCCAAATGCTTGCCTTAAGAGAACAGCAAAGAAGATACCAAAGAGTGTAGGAGCAAGCACGCATCCCTGCTTTACTCCGCTGCTGATGCTGAATGACTGGGATGTTGAGCCGTCAAATAAAATGGTCCCCTGCATGTTTTCGTGGAATGATTTCACGAGACTAAGAAGGGTGGGTGGACATCCAACCTTTTCAAGGACCTTAAAAAGGCCGCTTCTGCTCACGAGGTCAAATGCCTTTGTGAGGTCGATGAAGGCTATATATAATGGCTTCCTCTGTTCTCTGCACTTCTCTTGGAGCTGCCGGAGTGAGAAAATCATATCGACGGTGGACCTGTTGGGTCTAAATCCGCACTGCGATTCGGGGTAGATTCTTTCAGCAAGAATGTGTAATCTTTTAAGGATTACTCTGGCAAAAATCTTGCCTGTAATGCTGAGAAGGGAAATGCCGCGATAGTTGTTGCAGTCGCTTCTGTCGCCTTTGTTTTATAAAGGGTAACGATGTTTGCGTCTTTCATATCTTGTGGTATTGATTTTTCTCTCCAGCAGAGCTGTAATATTGCATACAGTTCTGGGATGATTGTTTCTTTGCTACATTTTAAAATTTCAGGTGGAATACTATCTTTTCCAGGTGCCTTGCCGGATTTGAGAGAGTCTAGTGCTTCGCTGATTTCTGTGAGGCAAGGTTCGTTATCCAAGGCATGCATGGCGGACTGTTGATCGATGGCTTCCAGAGCTTCTTCGCTGACAGTGTTATCCACTGAGTATAGCTCTGAGTAGTGTTCTACCCAGCGATCCATTTGTTTCGCTCGATCTTTTATGATTACCCCCTCAGTTGATCGTAAAGGGGCCATCTTATTTTTTGATGGACCGACAGCTTGCTTGATGCCCTCATACATTCCTCTTATATTTCCAGTGTCTGCACAAGTTTGAATTTGAGCAGAGAGCTGTAGCCAGTACCTGTTCGCACATCTTCTTGCCATCTGTTGTACTCTATTTCTGGCCGTTCGCAATGCCTGCAGTGTTTTCTCTGAAGGTGATGTTTTATACATCGAGAATGCATGTCTCTTTATCTCCAGGACTGGGAGCATCTCTTCAGAGTGTGCTTCAAACCAGTCGGTTGACTTAGTTTGCTTCTTGCCAAATGTTGATAGTGCTGTATTGTAGATGGTGTCGCGAAAATGACTCCATCTCTCGGTGGAATCTCCGTCTGTGGGGCCGGGCAGAGTATCCGCTAGAGCCTGCATGAATTTGTTGACCTTCTCTTTATTTTGGGTGCCACTGGTGTCAATGCGTGGTCTTCCTTCTGTTCGGCTTCTGTAGATTCTCTTGGGCTTTATCTTCACCTTGATGGAGACGAGTGAATGGTCGGTGTCGCAGTCAGCACCATGATAGCTGCGAGTCATCCGTACATTGCGGAGGTTGCTGCGTTTAGTGAGCACCAGGTCGAGTTGGTGCCAGTTCTTTGATCTGGGGTGCCTCCATGACACCTTGTGTTGAGGTTTCGTGTCAAAGAAGGTGTTGGTCACGCACAGATTATGGTGGCTGCAGAATTCCAAGAGACGTTGTCCATTGTCATTGATCTTCCCAACGCCAAACTGTCCTAGACATGAAGGCCAAGATTCGTGGTCAGAGCCAACCCTGGCATTGAAATCCCCCAGGATAAAAAGATGTTGTTTCTCTGGTGTTTCACTGACTTCTTTGCTAAGGTCGTCATAGAACTTGTCTTTAGATTCTGATGCTGCAGTTAGTGTTGGGGCGTAAACGCTTATAATACTAACTGGGCCTGCCTCTGTCTGGAGTTGGAGCTTCAATATTCTTTCAGTGCCATCACTTGGTGGTATGATGGAATTGAGCAGCTTGTTTCTGATAGCGAAGCCAACTCCATGCTCCCTGGTCTCTCCGCACGGCTTGCCATGCCAGTAGAAAGTGAAGTCCCTCTCCTTGATGCTTCCAGATTCTTGGAGTCTGGTCTCTTGCAGGGCGACAATGTCTATCCCCAGTCTTAGCAGTTCGTTGTTTATCACTGCAGTTTTGCGGGCATCCACAATCTCATTTAGATCGTCTGAGATGCCAGGGGTCATGGTTCTTACGTTCCATGTTCCCAGCCTTAGGGCCGGTTGTTTTGTTTTTTTCTTGCTGTTAGGTGTATAGATTGCGGTCCATGTGTCAGGATTTCCCCCTAAGCTCCACACACCCTCAGGAGCAGATGAACCGTGGCGAGACAACACCTTATTGACTGGGGGCTGCCCAGCTTAGGCGGGCGGTAGCTGTCTAGTGAGATACGATGATCTCTCCCACCGTCGGAAGTAGCCCCTGGCGCCTTGCTCTACGCCAATCGAGCATTAAGACTTATAACCGGCAAATGCTACTTCCCGTGTTGTGTCACCGCTTTACGCCGTGCTGAAGTGACCTCTTCAGGGCACAAGCCTGGGCAATGGAAATCGGAGAACCAGCTGTTGCCCAGTAGCAGGTTTCCCCTCTCCACGTCGCCGATGTTGACCAAGGGAAAGGCAGTAGCCAATGCAACTTGGCATCGGTGCCGTCGCAGGAGTTGCCAGAACTATGTTGTTTACAACATGGAACTGCCTTAGGGACTCCATCTCCGGATTTGTCCTCAGGGTTTACTCCCGAAGCCTTTCCCATATGGGTATACCCGCAAGGCAGCGGAGGTTTGAGCTGTATGTAAGCTTGTACATATAGACTGTTGTTCAGATACAGTGAGCTAGGCATAGCAGTTATTTTGTAATGCCCTTATAGTATCATCTGCAATGCCATAAGTGCACGGTACTTCCCCCACTTTTCTCGCCGAACTCCCCCTCCCCCCTTAAAAAAAATCCCTCCAGCGTTCTCATAGCTCCTGTTAGCCTGGATTTTAATACTGAATTGCCTTCTTTATAGCCAGTTCTTGTATTTTGCCCCTATCATAATTGAAGTGCCACTAATGTATTACTTCCGTCCTTTTAATGTGTCCAATGTTTGGAATAAGACATTTCTCGAACTGTCCTTGATGCAACCACCATCAGTTTTGGGGGGAATGTTTACGTCTGGTTGTTGTTTTTGCTTCCTGGTGTGTATCGCTTGTACCGTGTCCTCATATCTTATCTGTTTTTGTATGTCTTTCATAAGCTGTAACATTTTTTCTGTAATAGAATATGGTTGCATATTTATGTACACATTAAACTGTACTTGTTTGTTTTCTTTGAATGTTTGGGGTTTTCCATGCGTTTTGTTCGATTATATGTCAGCCCACAGACAACACACAGTGATAAGTGTGACAACACAGAGTGGTAAATGTGACTACACACAGTGATAAATGTGACAACACACATAAATGGGAATACACACAGTGATAAATATGACAACACACATAAATGGGAATACACACAGTGGTAAATGTGAATACATACTGTGATAAATGTGACAAAACACCGCGATAAATGTGACAACTGACGGTGATAAATGTGACAAAACACAATAATAAATGTGACAACACACAGTGACGCATGTGATAATACACGGTGATAAATGTGACAACGCACATAATTGGGAATACACACAGTGATAAATGTGAATACATACTGTGATAAATGTGACAATACACAGTGATAGCTGTGACAACACACAGTGATAAATGTGTTTGTGTGTGTGTGTGTGTTTGTATGTGAGTTTGTTTGGGCGCGTGTGTTTCCGTTATTTTTCAGTAATATACATCTGATTAGTTTAAAACATCCCACGTGTTTCCAACATTGTGTACCTTCTGACAGTGTGGCCATAAGTAAAAGTGTGAGAACTACTGGCCCGATTGTTTCTACCGTTGAATGTGGGCGTGGGGTGGGGGTGTAGGGTGGGGAGGCGTGGTGGAAACGTGTACAACTGCGCAGCAGAAATGTCTACCCAGTGGTTAGCACTCTTGCCTGGTAGTCGGGTATTCCGATCCCAATCGAGTCGGGAATTTGTCTTTATTTAACAGATCCTGTGCCAAACAATAAATACAATTGATGGCGGAAAATGACTTAAAAGTTGTTAATATGGTAGCTGACACTTTGTATTATAAAACAAAGACACTATTTCGGCAATATATAAGTCTATGGCATATTCAGGAACTCGCTTACGACGATTAATCTTCACATGACAATTTTTCAGTTAATAAACTGACCCAGCACTCAGGTCCATCCAGCCTAACATTGCTACCAGACATTGGTTTGGGAAGTAAAGGCGATCGATGTGCTATTGACCAGATCACCCCCACTCCTGTAACATTTGGTCTATAAAACAAATTTGGAGTTAGCACATATTGTATATCCAATTCGCTGAAGGCGTGAAATAGAGTCCTTGGGTTTTGATATCTCTTTCAGTGACGTATTGGGAACTTCCCGACAGAGATAGGGAATGTTTAATGTGACTCTATAAAGCGACACGTACTGAACGAAACTAGGAAACTGTTAGAGCTGTCAGTTTCGTCTCGTCGATTCCTGGAAAATCGTTCCGGACATTCGTACCGAAACGGTTACACTTGGCACAGACCAGTGCCTTCCCAATAGCAAGTGTTACCTGAGGACGAAAATCGACAGTCTCAACATCAAGTGCCTTTTTGACGGGCGTGGGCGATAATGTGTCACCACTTCCTGCGATCTCCTACAGCATGTATCATTTCGTGTCCTGCCACCTTTCCGTGCCACGACATAAACCTGTCAAGTATCTTCTCCACTTGTCTTCCTCGGTCTCTCTTTCCACAAATCTCCCCAGTCGTCAGTTGTTCCAGTTTGTCTCTTCTCATTAAAGCAGGTTAGTTGCATATCTTTTACAGGACATCACAATCAGCCTCGGCATTCTTTGACTATTTGTGATTTACTAGTCAAATTTACGTTCAGTAGTTAACCATTGCTGTGTAAAAGACCCACGCTCACACGATTGTTAAACATGAACACTTGGCTGTCTGCTTCTACATGGCCTGCAGCTGGTTACCAACGCGTTATGCGGGATTACGAATCATGTTCGCTACACCTTCACCAGACGTGGTTCTGTTCTTATAAAATGACCAAAACACGAGGATGATCGATTTTTATAATTGTGGCAAGTTGTGTTTAAACACTGGGATGATCGATTTGCGATGATTGTGGCAAGTTGTGTTTAAACACTGGGATGATCGATTTGCGATGATTGTGGCAAGTTGTGTTTAAACACTGGGATGATCGGTTTGTGATGATTGTGGCAAGTTGTGTTTAAACACTGGGATGATCGGTTTGTGATGATTGTGGCAAGTTGTGTTTAAACACTGGGATGATCGGTTTGTGATGATTGTGGCAAGTTGTGTTTAAACACTGGGATGATCGGTTTGTGATGATTGTGGCAAGTTGTGTTTAAACACTGGGATGATCGGTTTGTGATGATTGTGGCAAGTTGTGTTTAAACACTGGGATGATCGGTTTGTGATGATTGTGGCAAGTTGTGTTTAAACACTGGGATGATCGGTTTGCAATGATTGTGGCAAGTTGTGTTTAAACACTGGGATGATCAGTTTGCGATGATTGAGGCAAGTTGTGTTTAAATATTGGGATGATCGGTTTGTGATGATTGTGGCAAGTTGTGTTTAAACACTGGGATGATCGGTTTGTGATGATTGTGGCAAGTTGTGTTTATACACTGGGATGATCGGTTTGTGTTGATTGTGGCAAGTTGTGTTTAAACACTGGGATGATCGATTTGCGATGATTGTGGCAAGTTGTGTTTAAACACTGGGATGATCGATTTGCGATGATTGTGGCAAGTTGTATTTAAACACTGGGATGATCGATTTGCGATGATTGTGGCAAGTTGTGTTTAAACACTGGGATGATCGATTTGCGATGATTGTGGCAAGTTGTGTTTAAACACTGGGATGATCGGTTTGTGTTGATTGTGGCAAGTTGTGTTTAAACACTGGGATGATCGGTTTGTGATGATTGTGGCAAGTTGTGTTTAAACACTGAGATGATCGATTTGCGATGATTGTGGCAAGTTGTGTTTAAACACTGGGATGATCGGTTTGTGTTGATTGTGGCAAGTTGTGTTTAAACACTGGGATGATCGGTTTGTGATGATTGTGGCAAGTTGTGTTTAAACACTGGGATGATCGGTTTGTGATGATTGTGGCAAGTTGTGTTTAAACACTGAGATGATCGGTTTGTGATGATTGTGGCAAGTTGTGTTTAAACACTGGGATGATCGATTTGCGATGATTGTGGCAAGTTGTGTTTAAAGAGGAGCGGCTAGCCGAATGGCTAGAACGCCGGATTCTCCTTCGGGAGACCCGGGTTCGAATCCTCGGTAAGGTCTGGGATTTTTTTTCTGACGGAGGCAAAAAGAAAATCCTAACCTGCAGTTAGCGGCGACTGCACTAACCAGGCGGCCTTAATTCCTCAGGCTCAAAGACCCCGCTGCCACACACTGTAAGGCACTATATTGGCAGTAAATGACAGTTTTTTTGACAGTAACAGTTGTGTTTAAAACACTAGGATGATCGATTTGCGATGATTGTGGCAAGTTGTGTTTAAACACTGGGATGATCGATTTGCGATGATTGTGGCAAGTTGTGTTTAAACACTGGGATGATCGGTTTGCGATGATTGTGGCAAGTTGTGTTTAAAATACGAGGATGATCTGTTTGCGATGATTGTGATTTATTTTGCAAGAAAATATTAAATTAAAAAGTGTTTTGCTGTTATAAAGTATTCCCACATTTAACATGTTCAAATTAATTTATTTGTTGCAGTAGTCTTGATACGTTTCAGAAATTTAGTGCGAGTTTACTCCTTGTTTCATGCAAATTTCAACAAGTAAACTTGCTCCAGATTTAAAGTATATTGTCAAAAATTGCAAGCAGTTACATACATCTTCTTAGAAATCAACCATTGTAGTGACAATGTAATCGGTTTGTGTCTAAGTTTAAAAAAAAAAAAAAAAAAAAAAAAAAAAAAAAAAACTTTATTATAATAAAAAATTTTAAGTTTTTGTCCATATTGTAAAATATAATGTATAAGTGTATAAGTAAAATAAAATTGCAATAATTAGTTATTTATACTGTTTAATAACATATAAATAATTCACAATTTCTCGTACTTATTGTGATAGGTTGCTGTAAACAAAGTGTACATAATATATATGCAGCTCCCCTGTCACATAAAATCTTGGAGGTCGATCGATGACAGAATGTCGCACCAAACGTCTACAAACAGTCGGCATTCTTTAATGTGTGGTTGATCGAGGGAAGACTATCGCGCCATATATCTGCAGGCGGAAGCCATCCTTTGATGTGGTAGACGGACTGTCTGGATGTAAGTCGGCAGGTTCATTTGTTGTGGGGACAAGAATTCTCTAGATTACAGACCGGTAAAACTTTTTGAAGTACCGGTGACAAATTCCCAGATGAAAGGGACAACCAGCCAGTTGTTGACATTAAGTCGAAAACGGAGAGAGAAAAATAGCTTCTAGACTGTCTAGTGTCTGGACAGTTTTGTGACATCACTCAGACCCAGTATTAAAGCCGGTGAGATAAATAACTTTGGGGAAGTCGATCAAATGTTGTGAAACAACTAAGACGTGTGTGTTATTCTGAGTTCTATTCTGGAGAGTGACTACAGTGTCTTCTGTCGATTTACATTGGCGGACATGTTACCTTCGTGTGATTTAGTAGTCCCAATTTTCAAACCGGAATAAATATATGATTCCACTAGGTTTACCAAGAAGCTAGAAGAAAAGTCATGGCTTGAATATTGAAGGCAGAGTTTACTAAGAGGCTTTTGCACTGGGCCCATAACCCAGAGGATCTGCAGGAACCTGGCCTCTGCTGAGCAGGAAACGATGGTTATTTAAGTGTGTTTCCTGAGTGATAGTTTACATCACAGTAAAATCAAGACACTGACAATAACACCAGTACCAGGAACACTAGTAGATATAAATACCGGGAAAATTAACATTGTGAGTTACAATTGGTGAATTCCTATCATTACCAATTAACAAAGTGTGTTACAATTGGGGAATTCCTATGAACAGTAAAATACTAACATTGAGTTTTCCAAAGTGACAGTAACAATATTTTTTAGGATTCTCTGATCACCGAATTTTTATGAACAGAGTAGTTACACTGTGTGTGTTAGATTGATGATCAATATTGGACTGTTTCCACTATTGATGACCAAGCATCCGGATTATCCAAGAGCTATCGGAGGAAGTCGACACTTGGCCTGAGAGACACATCATTTGGGTGAGGTCTTCTGTCCATCATATATGGTGCTGTTGTGTGGCCAGTACAGTGATGAAACAGACTTTGCTCCTGATCTATTCGGTCTGACTCTACATACACACTAGATTATGCGACAGACATTCTACACATACACTTTGCACATACTTGACACTTTTCTTTATTAAACTAATTTGTTGTTTTTGTTAGAGCCAGTGTAGTGTAGTGTGTTTTGGGAAAAGAATGAGAGGGGGCTTGGTTCAGTAGTAAGAGAGAGAGAGAGAGAGAGAGAGAGAGAGAGAGAGAGAGAGAGAGAGAGCCAGGGACTGACGGGGTGTTGTGGACAGAAAGCTGGGAGATCCTCAAGATATTGATATGGGGTTAAAAGAATGTCGGTGTTGATTCCCCTCACCCCAGGGACGACATATATATATATATATATATATATATATATATATATATATATATATATATATATATATATATATATATATATATATATATATATATATATATATATATATATATATAATACGACCCCCCCCCCCCCAATAACTTTACATTTGTCAATGTGGCCCTACGCACAACAAGTTTGCCCACCCCTGATTTAGGAGTTAAGAGTGCTTTGTGTGACGCTTTCGCCAGTTCGCTGCGGAAAGAGACTGAGCCATGTGGGATCAAACCCGGTGCAATGAAGTCTACCCTGTCGGCTTTTAAGCGACTTTTTTTTTAAAGAAAGGAATAGTCTAGATGCTTTGGGGGAGGGTAAGTGTCAACAACCCATGTGTAAGGCATTATCAGATTACTTCTCCCACACCACACAAGAAACTTGCAAGTCGTGTGAGAGGAAATAAATGATACATTTTATTGCCGTTGGCTCTTTACAAGTACATAACAGTCGCTATCAAACCACACACAAAGCCACATAATTGCCTATCACTAGTTTTCTAAACCCTAATGCTAATTCTGTCTATTTGGTTACACAAAACTCCTATCAACACTAAACGAGGTGCTCGCTACAAAGTCAGTCCCCAGTCTCACTTTCTTACTCGCGTGGCCACACAGCACGCGGAAGGACCTTGAGGTGTCCTTCGGCTTTTTGCGTGCCGTTGCCCCTGGCACGCTTACATTAGCTGTCTTCTGTTGAGTGGCAATCGTGGCTATCACGTAGGCGTGATTCTGTCGTGACCAGAGTGCTAACCCTCTGGTCAACGTCTCCGTGTCTTATGAGAGAACTAGTTAATAGTCCCCCATTCTATCACCTACCCTGCCCTGATATCGGGGCAATGTATCACCTCTAATCTATTTGAGGTTGACCACTCTTCCCGGTGGTCTTCTATCTTGAGGCAGACCTCCGGCCCTTATGTTCCAGTCTTTGACACACACCCTCCCCTCCTGTATTGCGTCATCAACTTTGACTCATTGGTTGTGACGCAAGGGGTTTCTAAAAAATTAGTGTCTCTAATTTTTGTCAAAGACTGTAGATAACCTGGCTTTGGGTAACTCCATAGACTTCTACTGACTAATGTCACAATGTAGTATCACTTTACTTGGCTACTGGCAATCGCCACAAACTTGTCTGGTTGGCGTGAGCCCTATTCTCAATCGCAATATTATATTAATTAGAGGTATGTCTGAACCGGACCGTTGTCTTATAAGACCTGCCCTCCCATAGTAAATTAACTTACTACCCATACAAAGTTGACTTTCTTAGGGTCAACACATGAATTGCTTCATGTCCCCCATATAATATTAAACAACCATTATCCAAGCTGTGTGCGACAGGCTTTACCTATCTCGCTTCCGCGTGTAAAGTCTATCTTCCACTGTTAAGTTAGTGTTTCGTTGTCTATTATGTCCCCTGACCCGGAGTTATCTCCCTTTGATCTACACAATATGTATGCAATTTATATGTTTGTTTTTCTGGCTTTTTGCGTGTTTGGATGTAATTAATAATATAATCTAACTTCTAACATGTGTATCTACCTATCATGTGTATGTAAGTTAGTTTTCAAGTGCCATAATTCGGTTGAATGAGGCCACAAACAAGTGTATAACACTAATTTGTGACTACATTTCCGTCTTATGGGACTTAAAATACTTTTTCTAATATCTAAACTAAACTACACACAATACATTCATCACAGCACGTTTTCAACAAAGAAAGCACACACTTGACGCAGACAAAAAATAAAAAGTCGCGTTGAGCGGCAGAAAAATCCGCTGACCGATCTCACTCTCCCTTGTATAATTTACATTCGCTCTCACTTTCACACTTCTGTCACACCTCTTTCACTTTCACACTTCTGTCACACATCTTTCACTTTCACACTTCTGTCACACATTTTTCACCCTCCCAATTATTTAAAAACTTTGGAGTGACACTGTACACGTTTGGCTCAGTTTGCAAAAAGTTGAGCTCAATGACTGTGCGAAAAATCGCTGCACGAGTCATGTATATACAACATATTTACATGTAAGAGCAAGGGTTGATGGTTTATACCCTGGTATTATGACTAACTATATTTTACTGTAATAATATTCTAAATACTGACATACTAATACTACTTCTATAAATGTGTATTTAATGTGTTAACTATTTTAATCTATATTGCCACATTAATCCTAAGATATGCTTACATTAATCTTAATATTTATCTAATTTAAGGGATGTAATCTAATTATTTAAAATGGCATTGATGTGAGATGAGTTATGTACCTTTCTGAAATGGGTAATCTAAAATGTAATAAAATTATAACTAATGTTTTTAGATGCAAAAAAAAAAAATAATATATATGAATGATATTCTTATCTAAATGGTGTAAATGATGTATGTTTAACTCTTTCACTACCAAACAAAAACTGGGCTGTGACCAAACAGAAATTTATGGCAGAAAATTGGAACTAGGGGTGTGTTACAATAATGCTTTTAAAATGGTTAAGATGGTAGCAGATCTATTGTATTACATATCAAATTAAAGAGGATTGCACAAGGAACATGACAGGGTTAATAATTAATTGATAGGTTACAAATATTATGACAATAATGAGAGGTTTAATAATAACAACTGAAATTAAAGAGGTAAAAATTATTTTAAAAACTGCACTTATAAGGTGTTTTCTACACTCCTATACTGCTAATCATGTTTAATTTACTGAATAATCAAACAAACACCAATTGTCTTCAAGAATATAAACAGTATTGCTCATTAAAGTAACCCAAAAAGAAGTTTTGGTTCATATTCTGAACCATGTCTTTTTAACAAAAAATGACAAAAAATAATGGCTGAAATCTGGAAGGTGGGGTCTCTCACAGTAAAGTTATGAAAATGGTTAAAATTGTAGAAGAAATGTTGTATTATATATCAAAATAAAGGGGATTGCACAAGGAATATGTTGGTAGGAGAATTTCTGCTTTAGGTTGTAAATAAATTAAAAATAATAATATAATTTGTAAAATAATTGGACAAAAGTAGGTAAAAATAATGTAAACATTGCACTTAGAATGTGTTTTCTACACTCCTATACTGCTAATAATGTTTAATTTACTGAATAATCAAACAAACACCACTTGTCTTCAAGAATATAAACAGTATTGCTCATTTAAATCAACAAAAAGGAAGTTTTGGTGCATATTCTGAACCATGTCTTTGTCACAAAAATGAAAAAAACTAATGGCCGCAATCTGGAAGTTGGTGTATGTCGCAATAATGTTATGAAAATGGTTAGAATTGTAGCAGAAATGTTGTATTATATATCAAAATAAAGGGGATTGCACAAGGAATATGTTGGTAGGAGAATTTCTGCTTTAGGTTGTAAATAAAATAAAAATAATAATATAATTTGTAAAATATGTGGACAAAAGTAGGTAAAAATAATGTAAACATTGTACTTACCAAGGGGGCGTTGTTATCCAATATCCTGATCACTGCTAATCCTGTTGAATTTACTGCACAAACAACACTTTTCTAAACTATAAATACAATTGCTCCGAATCAATCATCCGAAAAGAAGTTTTGCCGCAGATTCTGAATCATGTATTTTTCTTTTTTCAGACAAAAGTTAGGAGAACACTTGGCAGATTTACATTTAATTGTCATGTCTGTTTGTTTTTATTTACTATATGTGGCAGTCTATTTGTGATAGGCTGCAAAGCAAACTTTGGCGCACAAGTCTGGTCTATTAGTGCAGCCGGAGCAAACAAAAGATGATATGTGTCGTTTAGTTCGAGTGCTACAAAAAACACAGTCTCTATTGACACCGACAAATTCTATTATTTATATTATATTATTTCTATTATAATTCATTAAATTAAATGCTTGGCTCATGTAAATCTTTCGGCTTAATTTCCTGCAACAGACTGAAATTCTTCGGCAGGCAGAGTGTCAAACTTTCAGGAATACTCTGAGCTACTTTGCGATGAGCACTTTCCTTTACTTGAAATCCTTCTATAACAATTTTTATCCTCCTTTCTCTGTTTGCCATATGGAATGTAGGATGTGAGCATTGATCTGTGCAATTTCAAAGATCTAGTAGTAGATCTTCTTCCACCACTTAATGGTTTTCCTATCATGGATATTATAATATCCAACCATTTGGTCCATTCTGTCGCAGCCATTCATCGCCGTGTTATTTTCATGGAGACCATCTTCGGCTTGCTTTGCGGTTTTCGCAATCCACTCTCAACAGTTCTAACTACAGACTTTGTAGAGACAACAATGCATGTTTGTTTTTTAGCTTTATTTAGCCCTTCCACCAAATAATCATTTCATCAATGGACACATTTTCAAATGGGTAAAATGCTTCCTGGATATTCTTCAGAATCATGTCAACAAGAGGATCAATTTTTTTTTTTTTTTTTTTTTTTTTTTGTGGGTACCCTCAGGTTGACATACATGAAACATGGTGTGATAAATATATTATAATTTTCTAATTGATTACTGGGAAACGTAGTGGCAGTGGCATACCAAGGAGTATATAAATGTGCACTTGTACACCAGTAGTCTTTGATACATGGTCTTGGATCAATTCCCATAGCAATAATGACAGACGTAAACTTCAGCCATTCGTGCTTCGTTGTCAAACACTCAGCTGTTGACGAACATTCACTGGTTTTTCTTTATCACCACGTGCTAAAACTTTAGACACAACTAAAAATTCTTTCTAAATATTCACTGATAAGGGAATCACTATTGTTTAAAACAGTTATAAACAATAATCTAGCTTGATCTCAAGTCATACTACGTGGACGCAAACTGGTGGGCGTTTCCATTGTGAAAAAACAAATTAACACTACCTTAAAACTGAAAATTCACAAGAATCCAAAATTATAAAACGAATGACCGCACCAAAATGGCGTAGAGATCTTTCGGCTGTACGACTTTTTAGTTTACTGTAACTTAAAATTCCGAAACGGAGCAGAAATATGTGAAATAAACCACTGATCATTTTGTGGCACTAAAACGGCGGACTGCCATCTCGGGAAATACATCGTGCCCATAGATGGGATCACGGTAGCGAAAGAGTTAATTGTCTAATATTTTTATCCTATTATGGTGTAAACTAATCATATTATTAACTCATCACGTTTGTTAAATGGAATGGTTCATTAAGATGGAATGAAATCAACTGAAATGAAACCAAGTGGAATGTATTAAACTAAATGGTATTATTCCTATCTAAACTACTATCTATTCTACTTTTAAAGTAAGTAAGTTGGTAAAATAATGATTTATGTAAACTACTAAAAAAAATGAAAACTCTTTTATTTCCTAACTGTAAATGAAAATTAAAGTTAACTAATCTACCTATAATTTATCACGATATTAAAACGTTATAATACATATCACAATAAGTATTTATATACATGGCATTTAAATACCCCAGGTTAGTTGTTGCCCCAATGTTCAGAAATAGCTTTCATTGGCATATTATATATTTACACTTGTCCTGGGTAGTTTAAATACATTACACAGTCATACTTGTGTCCTATGGGTATTGCACCTGTAGAGTTCGCTTGTGTCGTAGACAAGTATTTTCGTGTATGTATTTATGCAATGTTCTGACACTGTTTTTCTCTGCTTAATACAAATGATTCACCGGAACACATATGGAGCTTAGTAAATAACGAGCTGTTCCAGTTCACACGGTGATATATTTGTTATTCGGAGCACAGTTCTTCTTTTGATGTCTACGGACACATGGTAGATCACTGTCCTTAGTACATAGTTCAGAACGTAATATCTATGTATTAGTATAAACATTTCAAATAGAATATTCTAATGTACTACTACTCTACTACTCTACACTCTTATGTGGAATCTCTGGTATCTCTACCTCAGATAGTCGACTAAGGGTATCAGCCAGAATGTTGTCCTTACCCTTAATATGCTCTATACTAAAAGTATAGTTTTGGAGTATAAGCGACCACCTGTATTTTCATTCCGTCGTCGTCTACCTGATTCAGTACGGTGGTGGTGCTAAGTGCGTATTCTGTAAGCTCACTAGGTGTATGGATATCGTCGGATTTGCCAGTCTCGCTAACTAGTGTAGTTGCGTTGTGTACGTCTGTCGTCTGATCACTAGATGTGGGTGCACTTTGTTCGTCCGTCTCTACTTCTGTCTCTTGTCGTGAAAAGTAAGGTTTCAGCATGTTGACATGGAATATCTTTAAGTGTCCGTTTATTGATATTTCATAGTCAACATCTGAAAGTTGTTGTATCACCTTGAAAGGCCCTTGCCATGAAGTTAACCTTTTATTATGCTTGTCTGGTAGTAGCACCATTATGTATTGACCAGTTTCAAGTGTTATGGGTCTAGCACCTTTGTTAGGACTGTGATGTCCGAGGATATCTGCACTGTTTACTGGAGTGAAACCATTCTTCTCCTCCCAGACAGATATTTCTTCATCTGTACAGTGCTTTAGCTGGGGCAGACACCCAAGAATTAACTCAGCACAAGGGTTGTCTAGTATTGCACAAGTAAAGGTACCAGAAAGGAACGGGGTGTTTATATGGGCTCTTGCCAGAGGATAGGTTTCTATATTACCAGAAAAAGTCCGGCATTTTACAGAGTCACCAGTATAATCCTTTGGATTAACAAGTTCCTTTTTCACACCAATAATAGAGCTCCCACTGTCAAGCAAACATCGGCATGGCTTATCATTGACCATCGCAGAGTGAAACAATAGATTGCCTCTGGAGGCTATAACTGCATTTGCATTCTCTACGGAGGATGTTACAAAATGCCCACATTCTAATTTTCCGTCTGCATGAAATTGGTGACATTGGACACAATTGTCAAAGCTTAATACATCGTTCACACAACACACATCTTCAGATTGCTTGAAAGGTAATGCATTTTCATTCTCACACTCGGTCTCACTACCACTATCAGAAGATGTATCAATCAAAATAGCATTGTTGGCTTTCATACGTTGGCGGCCCAGGCACTTATTTGAATAATGGCCGTAGCTGGAACAAAAGAAGCATTTGATTGCACGCCTGTATGCAGATCTTTTGTTTTGTTGCTTCTTGATAACATTTTCAAGATGCGCCGGATAATTTGGCGATTTGTCACACATAGAATAAGTGTCATGCAAAAGTTGACAATAAATACATTTTGACACTTTCCCATCTTTCTTGTCGATTTTCTGAAAGGGTTTTCTCTTACTTTGATAATTTTTCGGTTGGTCTTTCACAAAGGAAACTACTTCAGAGTCATTTGAGGTCTTAAAAATATCTCTGTTAGAAGAAAAATATGCAGACCCTTTCTTTTCGAACTGCTCTATGTTCTCAATGTCTGACTGCTGTAGAAATTTAGCAAAAGGAGATGGTATAGTGGATATGACTTTATCCATGGCTATTACATTTTTAAGTCTATCAAAGTCTTTTCCTGTGTTAGCTGCTTTAAGCCACCTATTTAGTACACTCTGAACATTTTAGACGTAATCAGTGAAAGTCTCACTAGGTTTAGGTTTTAAATTTGAGAACTGAACCTGATACCCAGGGGCATCAAGTAAAAAGTGTTGCATTATCCTATCATGGATGTACTGATAGTTAGATCTAAGATCAGTTGGTATTGATTCTATCACTTTAAGGGGCTCACCACTCAGGTTCTTCATATAAATCATAGCCCACATCTCTATTGGAACTTGGTGATATTTAAACTGATACTCGACATTTTCTGTCCAGGCTGATATGGAATCTTCTTTACAATATGGTTTGATAATATTTTTATATTTGTTGAACTTATTTTCTTCTTGTTGACTTTTTAGTTTAGTGGCAGAGATCTCTGCCTGTGAGTCTACATCCATACCTTTCATCTTTAACTGTGTCTCTGATTCTACTTGAATTTGTTTTTCCTTAACTCTTGCCATTTCATCTATCTCTTTTTGCTTTAGTTCCCTCTCTTGATCTAATTGCTTCTGTTTTAGTTCTTTATCTTGTTCTAACTGTTTTAGCTTAATGTCCAATTCTTTTTGTTTTGTTATCTCAGCTAGTTGTGCTATTTCTTTTTGATGCTCTCTTTCTCGAGCGCGTTCGTCTCTCTCTCTGCATTCTCTTTTCGTATACGTTCAGCTGTCTCAGCATCTTTTGCTTCTTTAAATTTCTGATCAGCATATTTTTCTAGCTCTTTACCTGTGTATTGCATTTCTTTACCTGCTTTTACGAAATCAGCTAAAGTAGCCATGATGTTAGGTAATTAGCTAGTGTTGACCTACCCTGAACTCTTTATTCACTTATTTTTCTTTGATATGTTATGGTTCTTATTATCTGAAAGCTACAACTTGTATTCTATGTTTATAACCTGAAATATTTAATCCTGAAAAAAAAAACAGAGCACAAAAGTATGCTAATGCATTACAAGCTGAAAAAGAGATGCACTATTAATCACATTGCATGCCAAATATATTGAGTATACTCAACTTAATGTTCCCGAGAACCAGGAACACACTCCGGTAACACAGGTCACCTTATTTGGCACTTCGGCATAGACACGAGTTTTCTAATCAGGTCACCTGTTTGGCACTTCGGCATACACACCAATTTTCTAATCAGCTGTTGTTCACCCTGGTTTACAGAGCAGCAACAATTAACAAATAGTAAACGACATATTATTCGACAATTTGGTACAATCACAATGACATGCCCACGAACAAAACAGAATATAGTTTACTTAATATTAAATTGTCAAATTAAATTGTCCTGTCTTCGTTCTAACTTTTTATGCCTTTCGTCACTAACCTAGTTTAATCTATGCAAGTGTTGTGCAGACCAAGTCTAATTTGCATGGCCAAAAAGTAGTGCCATCGTGACGGTAAACACAAGAAAAAGTACGAAAAAAAAAATTCAATAACTGCTTTGAAATAAATAAAAATATATTAATGTTGTTTAAATAAATAAATATATTCAATTACTAATTCAAATAAACAAATAATAGGTAATATAAAGCACTGATTCAGGCGGACAGCAGCTTAACGATTTGTAAACATTCAGATGCTGAATGCCAATGGCGCAGAACAACTGCTTGTCAATCGTAACACGTCAGAGGCGCAGCGCTATTTTTAGCTTGCAAAAATCGATAATGTTGCTGGCTGTATATCGCTCCGCCAAGAATCATTTTTGATAGTTATTCATAAATAAATAAATAATTACATGAATAAATAACAGAAAATAATAATATCAATACTTACAACTTTGAAGAAACACATGATTTAAGTATATAATATTTTACTAAACACAAATAAGCATTATTTCGTCACGATAGGCACAGTTTCGTTAGCAACTTGTCCTAGTTCTGCACACGTCAACCGTCACTGACACAAATTAAATTCACTACTTCACTATTAGTAAACTTAGTCTAGAGCCGTGGATGAGTGTATTAGCTTGGCTCTTTCGTCCAAGCCACACTTCTGACACCACATTAATCTTTGCCTGTCAACAACCCATGTGTAAGGCATCATCAGATTACTTCTCCCACACCACACAAGAAACTTGCAAGTCGTGTGAGAGGAAATAAATGATACATTTTATTGCCGTTGGCTCTTTACAAGTACATAACAGTCGCTATCAAACCACACACAAAGCCACATAATTGCCTATCACTAGTTTTCTAAACCCTAATGCTAATTCTGTCTATTTGGTTACACAAAACTCCTATCAACACTAAACGAGGTGCTCGCTACAAAGTCAGTCCCCAGTCTCACTTTCTTACTCGCGTGGCCACACAGCACGCGGAAGGACCTTGAGGTGTCCTTCGGCTTTTTGCGTGCCGTTGCCCCTGGCACGCTTACATTAGCTGTCTTCTGTTGAGTGGCAATCGTGACTATCACGTAGGCGTGATTCTGTCGTGACCAGAGTGCTAACCCTCTGGTCAACGTCTCCGTGTCTCATGAGAGAACTAGTTAATAGTCCCCCATTCTATCACCTACCCTGCCCTTATATCGGGGCAATGTATCACCTCTAATCTATTTGAGGTTGACCACTCTATCTTCTATCTTGAGGCAGACCTCCGGCCCTTATGTTCCAGTCTTTGACAGTAAGAGACAATCGAGTGAAAAAAAAAAACGTTGCAAATAATGGTATTGTGAAAGAACTGGCCAGAAAGTACTATCAGCAAACATATATACCGGTCAGTAAAATAATCATCTGGACAGTCACAAATATCTAACGCAAACAGAAACAGTACAACGTCTAGATTACACATGGAGTTTCACATAAGGACAAGTCAGTTTTAAAAAGGAACGAGATGAGCCCTAATAGAAATCTGAACTTCAACATTGATGAATGACTGTATAAGAATAATATGAGAGCCAGAGAGCGTCCGAGAAGAACACAGACTGACTATATCAAAGACATTGTACAATCAAATATAATGACACTATCCAATGCCACCCATGATGCTCTGGAACTCAGCTATCCCCCCCCCCCCCCCCACGACCCTTGACGGCAAATGGAAGATGATGATGTTGATAGAAATGTAACAAAAAGTAAACAAACAAATAAGCCAGAAAAAGGAAGATGCATGCATACTTTCAAAAACAAAGAGTTACACACAACAAAACCGCAACAATTGCATCGATAACACTCGATGAGACAGTTGTCATACAACGCCAGCTAAGTCTAGTAATGAGTCCAACCACACCTCAGTAGGACTTGCATGGTCATCTAGAATCACAATTTCTATATGTCAGGTATTACATGGATCTCACAATGAGTCCAACAACATTCTAGTAGGACTTGCATGGTCATCTAGAATCACAATATCTGTTTGTCAGGTATCACATGGATCTCACATTCAAGACGCCGGTCTCCCTGGTCTAGGGGGTTACACGATTTTCTCCGTAATCACGTATACTCTCGTGAGTAACGTGACGTGGATGTTCTCTCCACGTCGGTAACTTACGAGGTATATGAGCCAGTCGCTCAGAAATCTGGCAAAGACCACACACAAATTCAGGGATATGGAGTAATTCCCCATACAGAATACAACAGGCAAGCTGCTAGAGAAGTTAATTGCCAGGAAAATATCAAGCCAGCTAGAGAAGCAAGGTGTTTTCCCACCTACCCTGGGTGGGTACCGTCCAAAAACAGAAACCTGGACCAATGCAGCAGTCTTTGCCCATGATGTCTATGAAGGTTTCCACTCAGGCATTGAAACATTTGCTGCAGCGATTGATCTTGAGGACGCATACAACAGAGTACCATTGGATTTTTTTAATGCTTCAGCTTCTTGAACTTAAAATAATTCCATTCCTCCTTAGTTGGATCGCTGCAGCCCTCTTCCAACGGAAAGTAGTTTTTAGATGTGGCAGTTGGACTTCAGAACCAACAACAATATATCCTGGCCTACCACAGGGATCACCATTATCTTCGGTACTGTTCAACGCCTACACAGTGAGAATCACCAATAAGCAGATCACTGGACCTGGTAGGACATTGTCATATGCCGACGATGTTTTAGTGTATCGTCAGGGTAAGGATAGAGATCAGGTTGCCGTGAAACTACAAACCGAACTCAATCGCATAAGTACTTGGTGTGATGAAGCTAGGGTAATGGTCAACCTAACAAAGGCAACAGTGACTTGGTTCTCGTTGAATAATCATATTGTCAGCACTCCAACACCAACTGTAAAGCTGTGTTCAGAGACGGTGGAAAGAACGCAGGCAATGAATTATCTGGGGATACGGTTTGATCGAAGCCTTGCTTATAATGAGCACATAGACCAGGTTATAACAAAGGCCAAGCGGGGTTTGGCTGCGATGCGGGTGATGGCGGCAGCAAACTGCGAGCAGCGCCATCTAAGTCTTCTATACGAGGGGCTGGTCATGTCTGTTTTTGAGTACGCGATGGCAATCCTGACTCTCAGCCGTAAGCAGATAGAAAGGCTGGAAAGGATACAGAATGAAGCTATGCGCATTATTCTTGGATGTACAAGAGATACAGTATGCAGGGCGATGCGCTACCTTCTTGATTTTCCAACCATTGAAGACAAAATACAAGTTTGCAGAGCACGCGCCTACCTCAGAGTTAACGCAAACACACAACATCCACTGCATAGTGAAATTATGAAGGTGAAGGGCAGAAGGTTAAAAAGAGGACGGTCGTGGATGTGTCAAGCCGAAGACATTCTTCAACAGGTGTGTTCACTTGAGGACTTAGAACCTGGCGAGGAGTGGGTACAAGTGCCAACATATATCTGCACATCCTTTTCAGTTTGCATCCAGCTAGATAGAAAATGCAGACAAGAAAATCCGGCTGCTGTGGAGGCAGAAGTACAAGCGTTGATTTTCGAGAATTCGCTAGACGGTGATGCTGTCATTTACACAGATGGGTCAGTCGTCCAACATGTGAGAAGCTCATGGGCCTTTACGGCTCAGACCGGAGGGAGAATTGTGAAGGAGGACTCTGGTGCTTTTGCTGAGACCACAAGTAGCCTGACTATGGAAGTCATCGCAGTAAGTAAAGCAGTAACATGGCTCGAGACACAGACAGTCACTAGGGCATGTTTCCTTAGCGACTCAATGAGCATGCTCAAGAGGATAGCAATGGAGTGGATCCGAAGTGAATGGTTGCTGTTTCTGGAGCGGTCTCGGCTGGCAAAGATTAGTTTTATCTTCGTATCAGGGCATGCGGGAGTACAAGGAAATGAGCGGGCTGACAAGCTTGCAGGTAAGGCTACTGTGGAAGGCGGACGCGCCATGGACCAGGCTGACATTCTGAATGCTCTACGAGAAGTAAGACTTTTGCGAGAACCAAAAGATTCAAAATCATGTAGTCACAAAACACACTCATATTAATTAACCCTAAGACTAATTTTAAATCCTTTTCCTGCCTACACCACTGAAGGTAACAGCGTGGTAGAAAGACAAGATGCCACTCGTCGTGAGATGTCTACAGACCTATGCTGGGGATCTGTCCCAGCAGAAAACTGTTGGCGATGTGAAAGCTCTGGTGTCAGACAATGAGCGCCTGCCAATGGAGCAAACGGCCGTGTTCTTTGAAGGTCAACCCCTGGAAGACGAATGTCAGCTGGTAGCTTTCAGGGATGAGTCAACCTTGAGTGTTGAACTGAGATTGCTTGGAGGTAATGTCCACGGCAGCTTAGCAAATACTGGAAAAGTCCGTGGACATACCTCTAAGGTCGAAAAAAAAGAAAAGAAGAAGAGGAGAAATGGCCGTGCCAAGCGACGCTTGCGGTATAACAGACGATTTGTCAATGTTGTTGTTGGATTTGGACGCAAGAAGGGCCCCAATGCTCGCTCATAAAGTGAATAATAATCATCATCATCATCATCATCATCATCATCATCATCATCATCATCATCATCATCATCATCCACTTCTGCCGTCAAGCGGCGTGGGGAGAAATAATTTGCGCTCCAGCGCCCGATTGGCGGCACTGGATAGTGTCATTCCGTGTGATCGTACAATTTCTTTGATGTCGTCAATCCATTTTCTTCTTGGACGTCCTCATGGTCTCTTCGCAGATGATCTTTGATGTAAGGCCAGTGATGGTGGTTGATGGTGTTACATTCTAACGACATGGCCAAACCACTTGATCGTCTGCCTTTCAATAAATATGGCACAAGGTGTTGATCCCACTGTCTGTCTGACAACAGCATTTCTTACTCGGTCTCGGATTGTTAATTTGACAGCTCTCCTCAGACAGATCATATTTGAAAAATAAAAATTAATGTAATGTAAAATAATAATAATAATAATAATAATAATAATAATAATAATAATAATAATAATCATAATAATAATAAAACTATATTTTAAGTCATAGAAAACAAACATCCCAAATGACGTAAACATAGATCTGATAACTAAAAACAAGGCAAAAACAACACAACGTAATTAAACTACACGATTTACACAGTTCTTTGTTTGTATCAGTGTACTTAGCAACGGTATTATTTCATGCAGGCTAACAACCGATGTCAAGGAGAATATTACTATAACAACTTTTATGGTGTTCTTGACGAAAGTCCTTATAACCGAAACGTCAAACATGTTTGTCGTGTTATAGTGTATTTATGATACCTTTCATCAGTCGTCGTTATATTATTTATATTACTTGTATTGAATTGATTTTCCTCACAGTGGTTTATGTTCTTGAGCTGAAATCCGCCTAAGACATATGATGTGTTTGTGCTGTTGTTTCTCCACATGATCTGAGCATATCTGTCTGTTTCATTGTTTCTCCGCATGATCTGAACATATCTGTCTGCTTCATTATTTCTCCGCATGAACTGAACATATGTCTGTGTCATTGTTTCTCCACAATCTGAACATTTATGTCTGTTTCATTATTTCAAAGTTAGGGGCATGTCCTTTATAAGACGTCGCAGTCGATCCCAGCATCTTTGACTGGATGTGATTTAATAGGCAAGCTTAAGTTCAGTAGTTGCCATTGCTTTCTGAAGGATCCACGATCATACTATTGTATGAATACCAGCGCAAGGCGGTATGCTTCCAAATAACATGCAGATGTGTTTCGAACGCGGTATGCGGGATTGCGAATGGCGTTCGTAACCCTTCGCCACGGCGCCGGCATAAAGTTGCATGAATAATGTATGTATACAAATAATGTATGTGTACAAATAATGTAGGTGTGCAAATAATGTATGTGTACAAATAATATATGTATATAAATAATGTAAGGCTTGTGCACTATCGTAAGAAGTGATTTCAGTATGAATATCACTAATGTTATCTGTGATACAACTTACAGATTGAATATCACTAACGGTGTCTGTGATAAAACTTACTCACAGTTAGAGCATCCCTGAAGCTAGCCGCGATACAACCTGCTCATAGTTTCTATATCACTAACCCAGCATACGATGGGAACCATATCAAACACTGGAAACTGGAGGCCGCCGGCGAGATATTCATCACATCACTCGTGCCATGATATTCATCACATCACTCGTGCCATGATACTCATCACATCACTCGTGCAATGATATTCATCACATCGCTCGTGCAATGATATTCATCACATCACTCGTGCAATAATATTCATCACATCACTCGTGCCATGATATTCATCACATCACTCGTGCAATGATACTCATCACATCACTCTTGCAATGATATTCATCACATCGCTCGTGCCATGATATTCATCACATCACTCGTGCAATAATATTCATCACATCACTCGTGCCATGATACTCATCACATCACTCGTGCAATGATATTCATCACATCACTCGTGCTATGATATTCATCACATCACTCGTGCCATGATATTCATCATATCACTCGTGCAATGACAAGTGGTCTATACAACTTGAAGGTAGCACCATATGCCCAGTCGGCCTGGAAACGGGTAATTGACTGGCTGACTGACTAACTGACTGACTAACTGACTGATTGACTGACTGACTGATTGAATGACTGACTGACTGAATGACTGACTGAATGACTGACTGAATGAGTGACTAAATGACTAACTGACTTAATGAATGACTGACTGACTGACTGAATGAATGACTGACTGAATGAATGACTGACTGACTGAATGACTGACAGAATGACTGACTGACTGAATGACTGACTGACTGAATAAATGAATGAACGATTGACTGACTGACTGACTGACTGATTGACTAAATGACTTTTGTTGTTGTTGAGGTCAAATCCAAGGCTGGTTATTGATAGACATATGTGTGGGCCATGCGTGCATGTGGGTGTGCAAGTGTGCGTACATGTGCGTGTATATATGTTTATGTGTGCAATATTTACTCTCTCTCTCTCTCTCTCTCTCTCTCTCTCTCTCTCTCTCTCTCTCTCTCTCTCTCTCTCTCTCTCTCTCTCTCTCTCTCTCTCTCTCTCTCTCTCTCTCTCTCTCTCTCTCTCTCGAGAATCAATCTCAACAATTTCTCGCCTTTACACATTCATCCTATTATTTATTGTTTTCGTTACTTAAAATCTTTTTTTTTCCTTTCCCAAACTTCAGGATGTTGTTGCTATGTGTGTGTGTGTGTGTGTGTGTGTGTGTGTGTGTGTGTGTGGGGGGGGGGGGGTGGGTGGGTGGGTGGGTGGGTGTGGGTGGGTGGGTGGGTGGGTGTGTGTGTTGTTTTTTTTTATGTTTGCTAGTGTTGACATTATTGATTAAGGATTGTAACATTTCTATTTACAGCTCAGTGTTCTGGTGTTCTTGTTTTAGTTCCTTGAAAGAAAAAATTAGTGGTATGAAAGGTCACTGCTATGTTTGTGTGTCTTTCTTTATTGACCTTCTTAGTCATATTTTACATTTACTGTTATTTATATGAGTTTGTGGTTAGTCGATCTTCTTAGAATCATGTTATTTTCACTGTTATTTTTATTTGTCTTTTGTTTGTCGATCGTCTTCTTCATATATTTTTTTTTCTTGCGCTCCCTCGCTTTGAACTCAAGCGTCGTCCACACACACGTTACTTCTAGTAGTACTGGACTGAATTTTGTGTGTGGATTAGCTTTCCCTATTAACAGTGTCTCTCGCCATCAGGTGAACCCATTCCGACTTCAGAGGTACTTGTAATTACCCCCCCCCCCCCAAGTCAAGGGCTATAGGTCAACATTTTAGTCCAATTGCCCGGTGTAGGGGCTGAATACGCGTTCTTATCCATTCGGCCGCGCTAACCTACCCTGGTCATATATAACTGTCACTGTTCCATGTATATGTCGTGTTTGTCGATCTTCCTAGTTATATTTTAAATTCACTGTTAGCTTTATGTAGTTTTGGTTTGTCTATCTTTCATACTCATACTTTACTTTCATTGCTATTTGTATTCGTTCCTGTGTTGATCTTCTTCGTCATTATTTTTTTTCTCTGTCATTTTTAATCGTAAGTGTCTTTCGGTAGTCGATCTTCCTAGTCAAATTGTTGTTCCCTCTCATGTCTTTTTTGTCATCAGGCGGTCACTACAACTTTCGTCATCAGCTGGACAGCGGTCACTCCTAATTTCGGCATATGTCAGAAAGTGCCACTTCTAATTTCCTCATCAGTCGAACAGCGGTCACACCTACTTTCGTCATCAGTCGAACAGCGGTCACACCTTTTTTTCTGGGAGACTTCCGAGGATCGTCGCTGGAGCTACGGAGTTCGTGCCTTGTGCGACGCTTTCGGCAAGCTGCCCTGTGGAAAGAGACCAAGCCATACGGGATAAAACCCGATGCAATGAAGTCGTTTATCTCGACTTTTAAGACTTTTTTTCAGTAAGAAATTGCTCAAGTGCTATATAGAACCTGTATTGCTGTATGGCTGTCAATCTTGGAATGTAAATGAACAAATTAGGGAGAACTTGGAAGCAACAGAGATGTGGTTTCTGGGAAGAATGTTGTGAAATCCTTGGACTGCCAGAGTAACCAACAATGATTGCCTGAAAGAGGCTAATGAAACTAAAACATTCATCATCATCATCATCTTCCACTTCTGCCGTCAAGCGTCGTGGGGAGGAATAATTTGCGTTCCAGCGCCCGGTGGACGGCACTGGATAGTGTCATTCCGTGTGGTTGAACAATGTCTCTGATGTCGTCAATCCATTTTCTTCTTGGACGTCCTCGTGGTCTAGTCGCAGATGATCTTTGATGTAAGGCCAGTGATGGTAGTTGCTGATGTTGCATTCTAACAACATGGCCAAACCACTTGATCTTCTGTCTTTCAATAAATGTGGCACAAGGTGTTGATCCCACAGTCTGTCTGATAGTAGCATTTCTTACTCGGTCTCGGATTGTTAAGTTGGCAGCTCTCCTCAGGCATCCCATTTGCGAAGGTGTAATTTGGATAAAGTCCAGGTTTGATTTGAAGTGTGTCGAAATGTCGTCGTTAGTCGCTTGTTGTGTCGCTTCGGTGTGTAGTTTCCGGCGTGAACGCTGATAGAGCTGCGTTTTTCTCTCAATTTCCTCCATAATTCTCGAGCAATAGTTCTTGAACAAATAAATTCCCTACCGGTTTGCTAAACATTACATACAACAATAAGAAAGAGACAAAAGCCAACAATAAGAAAGAGACAAACAGCTAGTTTTGGTTATATGATTAGAAGAGAGGCATTGTAGAACATAGTGACAACTGGAAAGTTCAAGGGGAAGAGAGGCAGAGGCCGACCAAGATAAATTATGCTGGATGGATTGACACAGGGGCATGAAGTATTATCATCGGCTGAGTTGATATCGAAAACCAAAGACCGACTGGCAGGGCACTTGATGATGATGACACTGATGATCAATGCATTCAGTGTTATGTGTCATTTTAGTGCATTTGTTATTATGTCTTGTATTTAACGCATCTGTTATAAGTTTCACATTAATGCATTCAGGATTAAATCTCATGTGAATTCGGGATTAGGTATAACATTAATGTATTTATTATTGTATCTCCTATTAAAGCATTAGGGATTCAGTCTTATATTAATACTTTCGGGATTAAGTCTGCTGACTTGGCAGTTTTTATTTACCCACACTTTACGACTCAGTTGTTCACTCATTCGTACAAAGAACACATGAGATGTAGCTAATGAGGGGGGGGGGGGGGCAGCCAGTAAGGAGCTGATCACCAAATATCATTGTGCATTGTTGTAGTAAACGTTAAGTACTCACAAAGCTAGGGTATTATCTGCCACACGACAACACACGACAACTGCATCTAATGTGATTCTAGGTGCCGGAGAATAGATTCACCAACCAACTCCCAATCACCGCCCTCTCCCAAATACCCACTATAAATCAAGTTAATGCAAACATGAGTTGTCTCCATGCTATGAGAAACGTGGGCGTGAGTAAGGTAGGCTGGCTATAAACACTGTTGTTGTACTGACTCCCACCTCCCAAGGGACTGTCAGTCTTAACGTACGAGTGACCAGGTAGTAACCAGATCGTACACGTATTGCCACCATGCCACCTGCCCACACACGGCCGTTGTATCTGAACCCGAGTAAAGATGGCAAACACTGATAGTACTGACTATTAGTTCACTGCATTACTGGCCAGTGTCAGGTAGAAGGGCCCTCTCATTTGTAGGTCCTGTCAGTGGATGGGAGTAGCCGTGTAAGCTCCGAAGTCTACTTCCTGTTCTCGCTAGGCACTCTAGGGGATCTGATTATGCACACGGGGGACACTTACAGGAAATCTAATCTTCCCCTGAGATGGCGCCTTGGCTCTTAATCTCGTTAATCAAACATTAATCACAGTAATAGTTGACCGAAACTGTCGCACACGCAACATGACTCAGTGTTCCGACCAGACCAGCGAGTCTCCTGGGACATGCACAGAAGCCCCGGATTTGGCTAATACAATAGCAACTAATAAGCAAATAAGAGCCAGGTTTTCTCGGCTACTAGTATCTGACACGCTCTAGCAATCATGGCGGACGTGAATAACCAACAGAGGCTCAGGTTTGTCGGGAAATCAGAGGGAAGACAAGCACCTTGATGTGCCGTGATCAATGGCTCTATTGTGATCCGGACCCACCGCTGCGCCACTGTTTGCCTTTATGGTTGTCATTCGTCACAGATGCCTTTTGAAGTTCTCCGTGAGGAGTCGGGTGTCCACCACAAGCTGTTACCACGCCCATGACTGTGAGGACTTTCCCATACGGGATCATTCAGCCAGACAGGGAGATGTCGAAATGAGCTAACAAATGTGTGCGATAAATATGACCTGGCTGGTTGTGAATTTGATTACCGCACGCACTTTGAATAAGTTTTTCATGAGTCTGTTTTCTCTTACACCCCAAGTGAAAGTAGGACATCCGCCCAGACAAAAGCACGCCGTGACACAGTGACACACATTTACATTGTAATTGCAGAAATCTTGTATTAATATATCAACTGGAGCCATTTGGAAATGGCATATAACGCCGGATGTTTGAACAGACGGTTATCCGGCAAAATGCCGAACTTCATTGCGCAGGGTTTTACCCCATATGACCGTGCGTCTTTTCGAAGAGTGGCCTGCTGTACACGTGGCACAGAACACGAAATCTGTAGTTACAGCGACAACGCATTCCCTTCAATGTTTACTGAGAGTGGCAGAGTACCTTTGTCATTGTCCACAGTACAGTTGTCATTGTCTAAAGTGCACATGTCATTGCGCAAAGTACAGTTGTCATTGGCCAAAGTGCAGTTATCATGTCAAAAGTACAGTTGTCATTGTTCAAAGTGCAGTTATCATGTCAAAAGTTCAACTGTTTTTGTCCAAAGTGCAGTTGTCACTGTCAAAAATGCAGTGTTCATGTCAAAAGTGCAGTTATCATTGTCCAAAGTGCAACTGTATTTGTCCAAAGTCCGTTTGTAATTGTGCAAAATGCAGTAACGTTGCTCCTGTTAGATAAAAGCAAATAAAGATCTTGGGAATTATGCACATAGAAAAATGTAAAGCGTACAAAAGGTTATTGCACGATGTATAAAATAGAAAAACAACATGACAAACTGGATGAAATTATTAGCCAACGTGAGCAAGCTTGCATTACAATACAGTAAACAGAAACAACATAAAAACTCAGGAAGACTGCATATTTGGACAGCAACAAATTCCCCGCTTACTAAATACAAGTATTTATTGATGTGGCAGCTGGGTTGGCCAGCAACAGGTGTCGTGTCGTTGCTTGTACCTTGACTGTTACGACAAAGGATTAGCCAGTGAGTGAGTGGCTCTGCTAGCACACCCACAGTCAGTAAATAAAGGATGAGTAACTGGGCAAGAATGAATGGGAAATTACCACGCGTGACATAGGTTTTAGCGTAGATATAGTGGTTGATAAATGTTGTGTCACGACACATGAGTGTGGGGTAAACATGTTTGTACTTCCTGAACTTTCATGTTTCCCACTGCTACTACTGCTACGAGAGCCGCCATGGCGTAGTGGCTAGACGCTTTCCTGCCTGACTAGTGGTCCTCGGTTCGAACCCGCATTACAGTTTGCCTGGGCTCCCCATTACAGTTTGCCTGGGCTCCCCACTTGACCCAGTCTAAGATCGGTACCAGGAAATGTCCCAGGAAGTAAAGTCGGTCGGCACTGACCACATCAGCCATCCTGTGCCGCTGGCTGTCTTAATATGGTGTGACCTATAGCATATAGCGAGCACGACTCCAGGTGTGCGAGATTGTCTTTTAGTTGGGGTTTAACAACAGTAAGTCTCTTGTTCTTGTTCTTGTTCTTGTTCTTGTTCTTGTTCTTAATCTTCTTCTTCTTCTTCTTCTTCTTCTTCTTCTTCTTCTTCTTCTTCTTCTTCTTCTTCTTCTTCTTCTTCTTCTTCTTCTTCTTCTTCTTCTTCTTCCTCGTCTTCTTCTTTTTCATCTACTTCTTCTTTCTTCTCCTCCACCTATTCTTCTTCTTCCACAGTAGAGCATTGGCCCTTAATCAACTCACGTCAAGGCACCATATACTTTCCTATCCCGTACACCTTCTTCTGTGTCGTCCTCTTTTTATTAATCTTTGTCGCCGACGTGCGTACGTATGAAGGTAGATAGGTGGGTAGACAGGTAGGCAGGTATTTAAGTTTATACGTAAGTAGGTGGGTATGTGGTTACGCTGGCACGCGGGCAGGTAGGTAGGTAGTTAGATAGGTATGTAGGAAGTTGGTAGGTAGGTAGGTAGGTAGATCGGTAAGTAGGTGGGTTGATAGACACTACGTAAGTAGAATGCTAAGTAGTTAGGTAAATGGGTAGTGTGTCATCTTTACAATTGTAGATACGTAAATGGGTAGTGTGTCATCTTTACAATTGTAGATAGGTAAATGGGTAGTGTGTCATCTTTACAATTGTAGATAGGTAAATGTGTAGTGTGTCATCTTTACAATTGTAGATACGTAAATGGGTAGTGTGTCATCTTTACAATTGTAGATACGTAAATGGGTAGTGTGTCATCTTTACAATAGAAGATACGTAAATGGGTAGTGTGTCATCTTTACAATTGTAGATACGTAAATGGGTAGTGTGTCAACTTTACAATTGTAGATACGTAAATGGGTAGTGTGTCAACTTTACAATTGTAGATACGTAAATGGGTAGTGTGTCAACTTTACAATTGTAGATACGTAAATGGGTAGTGTGTCATCTTTACAATTGTAGATACGTAAATGGGTAGTGTGTCAACTTTACAATTGTAGATACGTAAATGGGTAGTGTGTCATCTTTACAATTGTAGATACGTAAATGGGTAGTGTATCATCTTTACAATAGAAGATACGTAAATGGGTAGTGTGTCATCTTTACAATTGTAGATACGTAAATGGGTAGTGTGTCATCTTTACAATTGTAGATACGTAAATGGGTAGTGTGTCATCTTTACAATAGAAGATACGTAAATGGGTAGTGTGTCATCTTTACAATTGTAGATAGGTAAATGTGTAGTGTGTCATCTTTACAATAGAAGATACGTAAATGGGTAGTGTGTCATCTTTACAATTGTAGATACGTAAATGGGTAGTGTGTCAACTTTACAATTGTAGATACGTAAATGGGTAGTGTGTCAACTTTACAATTGTAGATACGTAAATGGGTAGTGTGTCAACTTTACAATTGTAGATACGTAAATGGGTAGTGTGTCATCTTTACAATTGTAGATACGTAAATGGGTAGTGTGTCAACTTTACAATTGTAGATACGTAAATGGGTAGTGTGTCATCTTTACAATTGTAGATACGTAAATGAGTAGTGTATCATCTTTACAATTGTGGATAGGTAAATGGGTAGTGTGTCATCTTTACAATTGTGGATAGGTAAATGGGTAGTGTGTCATCTTTACAATTGTGGATAGGCAAATGGGTAGTGTGTCATCTTTACAATTGTGGATAGGTAAATGGGTAGTGTGTCATCTTTACAATTGTAGATAGGTAAATGGGTAGTGTGTCATCTTTACAATTATAGATAGGTAAATGGGTAGTGTGTCATCTATACAATTGCAGATATGTAAGAAGATATGGCGAAGGTGTTACGGACGTAGTTCGTAATCTCGCATACCCGAGTTCGAAACACAGCTGCGGGTGATTTGGAAGAAAATCTCCTTGCGTTGGGTTTGACTTAATGGTATGGGTGCCGGTCGTTCAGAAAGCAATGGCAAACTAATGAACGTAAACTTGCCAAGAGATCACAACAGCAAAATATTCTGGTGTTGACTGCGACGTACTGAAAAAGATATGCAACTAACTAACTGTCATACTAAGTGTACACACAGCGGTACACGCATTTCTGTTTAACCTTTGATGTCAGCTGTTAGATTTGTCCAGGTCCCAACTAACACACAACTAATCTGCCCAGCGACCACTTATCACTGTCTTTAGATGCTTTGCGATCTCTTCAATTTGTGAGTATGTACAGAATATTGCTGGCAATCACCAGGTCGGACAAGAAGCACTCCAAAGCTCGGCAAAGCCTCGGTAATTGTGTTTTACGAGCACGGGTCCCAGTTCTCATAGACTGCTCGAGTTTCCCAACTTAATTATCTTGTCCGTGAAGAGTCTGTGTGAAGCTTAGTCTTGTCCTGTTCGATCAGCAACACCTGCACTACGGCTGATTTAGCCAGGCTGGTCAGATAATCAGCCGGATCAAAGGCAAGATCCTACAAGTTTAATGCTTGTACGAGTTCGCCTGTGTCCCGCCTACCCTAGCAACATATAATACGTTATTGGTTCGTCTGCTCCACGTTTGTTGTGTTTTAATGGAAATATCGATCACGCCTGGTGTTCAATCTCTTTGTTGTGTCTTTTTTTTTCTCCTTCTTGTCACTGACAGAAATTGCGGGCATGATTTCTTTGTCTTGCGAGTACTTCATACGTGCTTCCCAATCACGGGGTGTATTCACGTCTGTTGTCTCTGTCTTGTGCACGTCCATGTATGTGTGAGGTGTTTTGTTTCACTTGAAAACCTCGGTCAATAGAGAAGGTTCCAGAGGAGATCCGGGGGCGAGGGCTGGCGGGCTGGAGGAGCTATGTTGTGGTCATAGACATTAGTTGAGTTGAATCAAGAACCGACATCACTGCACTCAGGACATTCCCATACGTGCTCAGTCCCCTCGTTCAACAGCCAGCGAAGAGTCATACTACTAATCGTTCCCACCGCTATCTGATTAAACGGTCTCCTGGTCTTCCCTCTCAGATTTGAGATTCTTCCAGAACCCTTGCCGATCCCCCGCAATTTCATTCTTTCCGCATATGGGTTCTCAATCTGTTCCTCCGTCTTCTCCACCTGGTCCCACAAGCGCACGACCACCTCCCCCTTGTCCATAGGCATAGACATTAATAAACATGAAATATCGGTATAAATGAAAATAACGTAATTTATATGCTAATTGCTTATAAACAATTGATGCACGCACGGTGTGAAAGAAGGCGACAGCCCAACGTAATATGTGTGGTGCTGACGAGTACATGATAGTGCAGAACACACCCACTGACAGGTATAAGATTTCAGATATGTAAACAACGTATAAACAGTGCACACACTTATGAGGTTTACTGATGTATTCTAACTATCCTTTACAGGACGTCGCAGTCTACCCGAGCATTTTGTCTGTTTGTTATTTCTTGGCAAGTTTGCTGACATTAGCTTGCCATTATTTCTGAACGATCGGCACTTATAGCCTACCATTGTATGAAAACCAACGCATGGCGGTCTACTTCCAAAGCGCTCTCAACTTTGTTTCGAACGTTGTTTGCGGGATTGCGAATTATGTTTCTATGCCCTTAGCCACAGAGCCGGCTTGTTGTTGTATAAACAACGCTACAGAAAACTCTGGCCCACAGTGATGTATTTATTGTTGTATAAACAACCATACAGAAAACTTCAGCCCACAGTGATGTATTTATCGTTGTATAAACCACGCTACAGAAAACTCTGGCCCACAGTGATGTATTTATCGTTGTATAAACAACCATACAGAAAACTTCAGCCCACAGTGATGTATTTATTGTTGTATAAACTACGCTACAGAAAACTCTGGCCCACAGTGATGTATTTATTGTTGTATAAACAACCATACAGAAAACTTCAGCCCACAGTGAAGTATTTATTGTTGTATAAACAACCATACAGAAAACTTCAGCCCACAGTGATGTATTTATCGTTGTATAAACAACCATACAGAAAACTTCAGCCCACAGTGATGTATTTATCGTTGTATAAACAACCATACATAAAACTTCAGCCCACAGTGATGTATTTATTGTTGTATAAACTACGCTACAGAAAACTTCGGCCCACAGTGATGTATTTATCGTTGTATAACCAACGATACATAAAACTTCAGCCCACAGTGATGTATTTATTGTTGTATAAACTACGCTACAGAAAACTTCCACCCACAGTAGTGTATTTATTGTTGTATGAATAATAAAACAGAAACAAACTTCACCCGGGGGGGGGGGGGGGGGGGGGCTGTGTTGTATTGAGGTATGAACAGAATGCAAGTAAACATCGACATAAACTAATATATTTTATTGATGTATGTACAGAATGCAAGAAAACATTGACACAAACTACTGTTTTTTTTATTATTGATGTATGAGCAGAATGTAAGAAAACATCGGCACAAAGTACTGTATTTTATTGATGTATGACAACATGACAGTGAAACATCACACACGCTAATGTATTGAATTGATGTATAACAACATGACAGTGAAACATCACACACGCTAATGTATTGATGTATAACAACATGACAGTGAAACATCACACATGCTAATTTATTGAATTGATGTATAACAACATGACAGTGAAACATCACACGCGCTAATGTATTGGTGTATGACAACATGACAGTGAAAGATCACACACGCTAATGTATTGGTGTATGACAACATGACAGTGAAACATCACACACGCTAATGTATTGGTGTATGACAACATGACAGTGAAAGATCACACATGCTAATTTATTGAATTGATGTATAACAACATGACAGTGAAACATCACACACGCTAATGTATTGGTGTATGACAACATGACAGTGAAACATCACACACGCTAATGTATTGGTGTATGACAACATGACAGTGAAACATCACACACGCTAATGTATTGGTGTATGACAACATGACAGTGAAACATCACACACGCTAATGTATTGGTGTATGACAACATGACAGTGAAAGATCACACATGCTAATTTATTGAATTGATGTATAACAACATGACAGTGAAACATCACACACGCTAATGTATTGGTGTATGACAACATGACAGTGAAACATCACACACGCTAATGTATTGGTGTATGACAACATGACAGTGAAACATCACACACGCTAATGTATTGTATTGATGTATGACAACATGACAGTGAAACATCACACACGCTAATGTATTGGTGTATGACAACATGACAGTGAAACATCACACACGCTAATGTATTGGTGTATGACAACATGACAGTGAAACATCACACACGCTAATGTATTGGTGTATGACAACATGACAGTGAAAGATCACACATGCTAATTTATTGAATTGATGTATAACAACATGACAGTGAAACATCACACACGCTAATGTATTGGTGTATGACAACATGACAGTGAAACATCACACACGCTAATGTATTGGTGTATGACAACATGACAGTGAAACATCACACACGCTAATGTATTGTATTGATGTATGACAACATGACAGTGAAACATCACACACGCTAATGTATTGGTGTATGACAACATGACAGTGAAACATCACACACGCTAATGTATTGGTGTATGACAACATGACAGTGAAACATCACACACGCTAATGTATTGGTGTATGACAACATGACAGTGAAAGATCACACATGCTAATTTATTGAATTGATGTATAACAACATGACAGTGAAACATCACACACGCTAATGTATTGGTGTATGACAACATGACAGTGAAACATCACACACGCTAATGTATTGGTGTATGACAACATGACAGTGAAACATCACACACGCTAATGTATTGTATTGATGTATGACAACATGACAGTGAAACATCACACACGCTAATGTATTGGTGTATGACAACATGACAGTGAAACATCACACACGCTAATGTATTGGTGTATGACAACATGACAGTGAAACATCACACACGCTAATGTATTGGTGTATGACAACATGACAGTGAAAGATCACACATGCTAATTTATTGAATTGATGTATAACAACATGACAGTGAAACATCACACACGCTAATGTATTGGTGTATGACAACATGACAGTGAAACATCACACACGCTAATGTATTGGTGTATGACAACATGACAGTGAAACATCACACACGCTAATGTATTGTATTGATGTATGACAACATGACAGTGAAACATCACACACGCTAATGTATTGTATTGATGTATGACAACATGACAGTGAAACATCACACACGCTAATGTTTTGTATTGATATATAAAAGGTTAGTTGCATTTCCATTACATGTCATCGCAATTAACCCCTGCATTCTTGGCTGTTTGTGAGGTACTAGACAGTTTGCCTTTAATTGTTTGCCACTGATTTCTGAATAACCGACCCTCATATCATTGCTAAACATGAACACAAGGTCTGCCTCCACATCGCCTAAAGCTGATTACGAACGCGATATGCGAGATTATGAATCACGTTCGCTACCTCTTCGCCACAGACGCCATAGACGTGATGTGTAAGGAACGATGAAACAAAACACATCCGCCATTTAAGCAGCGTGAAAGAAAGCATCCCCCGTAACGTGTTGTGCTGACGTGTAAACAACATTTAACCCCCCCCCCCAAAAAAAAAAAAAAAAACAGAGGCAGAGCAATCCTCTCATTGACATGTAAACAATATAGCGAGTATAATAGCGATATAATCTTATAGGAGTATGCTATAGTGATGTTCAAACAATGACCGACAAATTAGAATGCCCGCTTTATACATCGTGGCATTTTGTTCTATGTATCTACAAGACATCTCCCTGGCCGAGGGGTTACACCACTTTCTCCGTAATCCCGTTTATCACGCAGAGTCTCGTAGCGGGCGAGAACTGGGAGCGGTTCGTCCCCCGCTGGTGACTTGCGGGATAACTGAGCCAGCCGCTCAGAAAGCAATGGCAAACTACTGAGCGTAATCTTGCCAAGTAATCAACAGACAGCTGAAAGATGCTGCTGTTGGCAGCGATGTCCTGTAAAGGATATGCGAATTAAAAAAAAAAATCTACAAGACAATGGGGTTTGTCTGTCGGGGGCTGGAATAACCATGTTAGCATGTACACTGCGTGACGACTTCTCGAGCAAGCTGCCTGTATAGATTGCTCACACAGCCACAACAGATACCAACGATCGCAGAAATGTCTTGGAGATAGTGTAGTGGCGACTTCTCGAGCAGCCTGTATTCATCATCTCACTCAGCCACGGCAGATACCATTGATCGCAGAAATGTCGTGGAGATAGTGTAGTGGCGACAGAAATGTCGTAGAGATAGTGTAGTGGCGGCAGAAGTGACAACCTGAAATCATAGTCACTACCTGGCGTAGATGGAACAGCTAATGAGCGAGGAAACATAGGAACAGGAGCATCAAAAAGAACAACACTAACATTGTAATAAAGCTGGAAAACTGGTACTGCACCACGGATTTGGCGAGACGAGATTATTGTACCAGTAACAAAGCCTGGGAACGACACTACAATGGCCGCCAGATACAGGTCTGAAGTCTTGCAAGCTGTCCCCGTAAGACTATAGAACATATCATTAGCCTCCAGTTAAATGTGTGCATGGAAAGCAAACAACCTGCAGTAGCACAGCCAGCAGGCTTTATACAATGGTAATGCACAAAAGATCGGACCACATACCCATCTCAAGAGTTAGAGGACGCATTCCATGGACAGTTAATCACTTTGACAATGATGACAGACTTACACAAATAATTAGATAATGCGTAAACAAATACCTTTGTTTCAGTTCAGTTATAACGGTTTCAGTAGTAACATGTACAAATGGATACAATCCTGCTTGCAAAACTAGAGTTCAACTGGATGGCCACAAATACAAAACAAAACATTATTTAAAACAAAACAGCAACAGTATGCTATTACTAAAAAGCTCAAGATGTAGTCCCGTCGCCTATATGATTTCCTGCATACACCATGCCTATTATGTCCAGACAGTCTTGTCTAGAGACGATCTAGTCATGTGATACTCAGATTACAATGCGGCAACCGTTACAGAAAGAAGACAACATGCTGCAGATACACTTGTATCCTAGCCATCTGGGCACAGATACACTTGTATCATAGCCATCTGGGCACAGATACACTTGTATCCTAGCCATCTGGGCACAGATACACTTGTATCCTAGCCATCTGGGCACAGATACACTTGTATCCTAGCCATCTGGGCACAGATACACTTGTATCCTAGCCATCTGGGCAGAGAAATTGCCTATCAAAGGCAGCACAGACACGTCAGCTACTACAATTTTTACTCACTCAGCAAAACAAAAGGATGGCAAACTTACCATTAGTGGAACAAATTTAAGAGAAAGCGGCCAACCAACTTACCTTGAACTATCATTTGATGCCAGAATGAGTTGGAAGTACCTTATTAACAAAGCTGAAACTAAAGCTAAAAGAAAACTAGCCGTAACATGGAAACCTAGTGCCACCAGTCCTTCTGTCTCTTCTTCCGCCCTTTAAGAATTACAAAACCTTGTGGAACTGGTAAACAGGCATAGTGCAGAATGTGGCATAGATGATCATATCTAAAAGACGAAAACTATGATCATTAGCAGTGGACAGGAGATGTCATCAATGAACATCACAGTACACGGAAAGAAACTTGAACAAGTAACACGTTTCTCCTATCTTGGACATGTAATAACAGATGATGGCAGGAGTGAAACAGAAATCAAAAAGAGAATAGGAATGGCCAAAAGTGTTTTCAGCATCATGAAATTGGCATTGACATCTAGAGAGATTAACAACGCATTAAAAATGAGAATTGTCGCATGTTATGTATATTCAACACTACTGTATGGCGCGGAAGCCTGGACATTGAACAAGCAACTAGAAAGTTGAACAGAGGCCCTGAGATGTGAATATACAGAAGAATGTGTTGTATGTATTTCGTGGAAACAAAATCAATAAAACACAGAGGTAATGGAAAAACTTGGAATGAAAAGAGAGTTGATGAAAGATATAAAAAAAGAGGCAAGTGAAACGTTTCGGCCACGTTAAAAGACAAAACACAAAACCATACTGGTGGGGTGGTTGGAAAAAGGGGGGGGGGGAGAGGTGTAGACAAGTGAGCAAGAGGTAGACAACGATACGCGTGGTTAGATAACGTCAAGAGATGGACGAACATCAATCTGACAGGATATACAGTCAAGGCGAGAGACTTTTTCGAGATTTATTGCAGCCAACCTTCACAGTGGAGACCTGATTGATTGATTTATGACATACGCTGGTCACTCTCATTAAGACATACACTGATAAACTGATTAAGGCATACATTGGTAACTAATTAGAACATAGACTAATACCTAATTAATACATACACTTGTCACGTTCATTGAGACTTACACATGTCACTTTTACTCAGACATATATTTGTCACTCTCATTAAGACATACACTTGCCACTTTCATTATGACATAAACTTGTCACTTTCATTAAGACATACATGTGCCACTTTCACCGAGACATACAATTGTCACTTTAATTGAGATACACGTGTCCCTTTCATTGAGACATACACATATCACTTTCGTTAAGACATAGACTAGTCACGCTAATCAAGACATTCAGTAGTAACTAATTATTGTCATTATGACACACGCGGTAGTCAGCAGATATTATAGACCACTCATCAAACAACCGCGTTGAACGGACAGCGGTCATCAGAGAACAAATGCCGGTGAAAACGGCGCACCTGAAACAGCGCACTCGCCGAAGCTTAAGTCGGGCGCCGATCGCGGCTCGCTCTTCGGCTTAAAACAATGGTTAAGGTTCGTGATGGGCTGCCGTTTGCCTGATTTCTACCCACTGATTGCCCTTGCCTGGAGACGCCACCGCCTTCTCTAATTTCCCTGGCGAATTGTATTTTGTTTCAGGAGAGAGGTCTACGAGAGATGACCGGTCTGATAGTACAAGATCTTCAAGATGACGGTTTGTGGACACAGGTGGCGCTCCCGCTTTCCGTGACATGTGACCACCACGTGACCCCGCGGCGGTAAGCCAATCTGAAAATTAGTCATTGTTTAACTAAATCTTCGTCTAGAAGTAAGACAGGGTGCATGAGAACGACTTGATTGTTCGCCCGATTTCCTTGTCAGGAAGTCAGTAATTTATTGATGACTGTAAGCCAGTTGTGATTGTGTTTCAGTTTGACCGCTTTATATTAAGCACTGCACCAGGGAAAGTGTATTCTACACCTAGCGCTGAAGAAATCACTCAGGACAATATTATTCTAAGGCGGGCTGCAGGCAAGAGCATTTGTATGAATACAACATGTGCCAGTGCTACAAGCAAAACTCAGGCGATTTGTTGAATTAATATATTCGGGAAGGTTAACCCGGTCAACAAATGCCCTCAGAAGTCGGATGTGTCGGCCTAACGGCGCAAGAACGCAGCTCTGCTTTAAACAGGCACAACGCAATCACATCCGAAGAAAAAAAAACTCCGGATGAACGCAGAAGAAGAAGAAGAATTAATATATGACGATTTCACATTCTGGTGATGATAATGGCGAAGACGACGAATGTTCTCGGCATCCTCATCTACGCTGACATGCTGCGGAGTCCCTGCCCTCATGTTAACCGACTAGTTCAGTGGCTGAGGTCGCGAGGGTAGGTGGTGTCTAAGACTGCACCAGGGTTGACATTGTTCCATCTCCTCTGATATCGTCCATATGTTAATGTTCCATAGCTTGATTCCATAGGCCTCGGTGACCAAGCTGTTGGCACTCTTGCCTTACAAACACAACCGTCTTCTTCTTTTTCTTCTGCGTTCATCCGGAGTTGTTTTTTTTTCCAGACGTGATTGCGTTGTGCCTGTTTACAGCAGAGCTGCATTCTTGCGCCGTTAGGCCGACACATCCGACTTTTACGGGCATTTGTTGACCGGGTTAACCGTCCCTGGGGTTTCTTAGGACGTTTGACTCTCACTGTTGTGGTGTTATCCCCCATCCCAGCTGGCCCATTTAGAACAGCCAAAGACATCCTGGTCAGCCCTCAAGGGAAGACAGGGGCAGACCATGGGCATTCCCAGCCATCCAAGGAGGCTTCCATACTTGCAGAGCCGACACACAGCCCTCTGGTACTGAGCTCACCCAAGGAATCATCACGTCCTGCACATTGCTGCTTAGCCTCACTTCCGTATATTGGGCCTTCCGTTCACCATAGGCTGTTCTTCCGGAAGCCAGAAGAATGCAGTCTGCAGATGACATCCACACAGTGACCTTTCGATTCGGACTTTCCACGTAATGGATTTGCTATCCAAGCAATATTCTATTTCATCCCTATGGGACGCTTCTGTAACCGACATACCTGTGGTATGAAGTGCGGCAGTCTAAATACTTCTTCATGCACCTTTAAATGTCAGCCTGAATGTAGTTAAAGTAAGCTGCAGTCAACTTGAGCTTGTTGATATCTCCATAGATCTTGTCCTCAAATGAAGCAGGTGTGGGCCAAAATATCTTTCTTTGTTCTGCATATAACTGGGCACTCCTGCAGCAAATGTTTAGCTGTCATTTTACCAGTTCCACAATTACATTCATCGGTATCTTCTATCTTTAGTTTATTGAACAAGTGGTATTTCAGCCTGTTATGTCCTGTGCGCAGTCTGAAGATTGCTACTTGTTCTCTTCGGTCGAGTTTGTAATATGCATCATCCTTCTGGTGGCCTGGATGCTCCGATTCCCATTTGGTTCTATAAGTGCTTTTTATAATCCGCTTTGCCTCATTATTGGTTATGTCTATGTCAGGCCGTGGCAGTCATCCGCCTTCTTTTGCTAGTCTGTCAGCCTCTTCATTTCCAGGTATACTTCAATTTTGATGGGTTCCACTGTATTACAACTTTTTTTGTTTTCTGGCATAGACCATGGAGTGATGCTCTTAGGTCAGCTATTTCTGTGCTGTTATTGCTTTTCAGTATTGAGACAGCTGACTTTGCATCTGTGAAGATAGCTATTTGCTTCTCTTTATTTTCCTCCATCAAGAGCGTTTCTGCTGCAGTTTTCAAAGCCTCTACCTCCGCGTTGAAGTTACTTGAAGATTTTCCAGATGCCTCTGACTGTTTTTTTCACTCCATGTTTTAAATTTAGGAGAATTCGTCCTCCTCCATTCTCTATTGAATTTTTGGCTGATCCATCTGTATATGCATGGGTCCAATTGCTGCTTGGGTAATGTTCTTTTATGTAGTTTAGGGTTATTTTTCTTCTTTCGGTTTCATTCTGAGTGTTCTTTTTCTCAATACCAGAAATGTTTTCTATCATCTCAGGCAGTTGCTGCTGTCTCCAAGCTGGGAACTTGTGTGCATTGTAAATGAGTTTGACTGTTGATATGTTAAGTATAGGATCTGCCCTAATCTTTCGTTTTTCAGTTTCTACAAAGTTGCTACGCTTCAGTCTTCCCTTTCCAAAACCATTAAACCTGTTATACATAGGGTGGTCTGTCAATCTTCTAAATTTGTCTGCTTGTTGCTGGGCTCTGCTATCTCTTCTATCCTGCATTGGTTGTAAACACGTGATCTTTTCTAGTTCATTAATAGGCGTTGTCTTCAGGCTTCCAGTTATGATTCGCATTCCTTGATTTAGGACTCTACTTATTTTGTTAAAGTTTGTCTTTGGCTTAATCCTGGGCAGTTGCAGGTCAGGGTAATAATGCTGGGTATTGACTGGAATTCAGGTCAGGGTAATAATGCTGGGTATTGACTGGAATTCAGGTCAGGGTCATAATGCTGGGTATTGACTGGAATTCAGATCAGGGCAATAATGCTGGGTATTGACTGGAATTCAGATCAGGGTAATAATGCTGGGTATTGACTGGAATTCAGATCAGGGCAATAATGCTGGGTATTGACTGGAATCCAGGTCAAGGCCATAATGCTGGGTATTGACTGGAATTCAGGTCAGGGTAATACTGCTGGGTATTGACTGGAATTCAGGTCAGGGTAATAATGCTGGGTATTGACTGGAATTCAGGTCAGGGTGATAATGCTGGGTATTGACTGGAATTCACAGGCTAATAATGCTGGGTATTGACTGGAATTCACAGGCTAATAATGCTGGGTATTGACTGGAATTCACAGGCTAATAATGCTGGGTATTGACTGGAATTCACAGGCTAATAATGCTGGGTATTGACTGGAATTCACAGGCTAATAATGCTGGGTATTGACTGGAATTCACAGGCTAATAATGCTGGGTATTGACTGGAATTCACAGGCTAATAATGCTGGGTATTGACTGGAATTCACAGGCTAATAATGCTGGGTATTGACTGGAATTCAGGTCAGGGTAATAATGCTGGATATTTACTGGAATTCATGTCAGGGTAATAATGCTGGGTATTGACTGGAATTCACAGGCTAATAATGCTGGGTATTGACTGGAATTCACAGGCTAATAATGCTGGGTATTGACTGGAATTCACAGGCTAATAATGCTGGGTATTGACTGGAATTCACAGGCTAATAATGCTGGGTATTGACTGGAATTCACAGGCTAATAATGCTGGGTATTGACTGGAATTCACAGGCTAATAATGCTGGGTATTGACTGGAATTCACAGGCTAATAATGCTGGGTATTGACTGGAATTCACAGGCTAATAATGCTGGGTATTGACTGGAATTCACAGGCTAATAATGCTGGGTATTGACTGGAATTCAGGTCAGGGTAATAATGCTGGATATTTACTGGAATTCATGTCAGGGTAATAATGCTGGGTATTGACTGGAATTCACAGGCTAATAATGCTGGGTATTGACTGGAATTCACAGGCTAATAATGCTGGGTATTGACTGGAATTCACAGGCTAATAATGCTGGGTATTGACTGGAATTCACAGGCTAATAATGCTGGGTATTGACTGGAATTCACAGGCTAATAATGCTGGGTATTGACTGGAATTCACAGGCTAATAATGCTGGGTATTGACTGGAATTCACAGGCTAATAATGCTGGGTATTGACTGGAATTCACAGGCTAATAATGCTGGGTATTGACTGGAATTCACAGGCTAATAATGCTGGGTATTGACTGGAATTCACAGAGCTGGAATTTTTTTCTTTGCACTCGCTCGCTTTGATCTCGAGTGTAGTCCATACACACTACTTCCAGCAGTGCTGGGCTGAATGTTGCGTGTGGTTAGCTTTCCTTATTACCAGTGTCCCTCACCATCTGTCGAACCCACTCCGACTTCAGAGATACTTGTAATTTACGTCCCCAAGTCAAGGACAAGAGGTCAACATTTTAGTCCAGCTGTCCGGTGTAGCGGTTAAGCCCCTTATCTCGGCATCAGCACACCGGATGTTTAAGACCACGCGTTCTTATCCATTCTGCCATGCTGACCTCCACAGAGCTGGAATAATATCCAGCCACTGATATGAAATGCGAGAGAGAGAGAGAGAGAGAGAGAGAGAGAGAGAGAGAGACAGAGACAGAGAGACAGACAGACAGACAGAGAAAGCTCCCCCGATGTGTCTCCACCTTGCCGTGGTGGGGGAGCTTGCGTGTCCCATCGACCCCATGTGCTTGCCGATGTATGAAAACTACATATCGGACGGCTCGTGGGATAGGGACCAGACTAAGAGAGACACAACCTGCTGCTCTGCAGGTAAGACTGAGGATAGCAATCAAAATCAGGCAAACGATCCCAAATATCGCAGTCCGGACATAACCTCTAAGGCTCCCATCCGAGGTGTATGGCTGAACGTCTCTAAGCCATTAACTCTCGGAAGTGAGAGCCTGGCCGACACAAACCTACATCAAAATTGTGATGAGGTGCTGAGCACGCTACATGCTCGGCGCAGATACTCGTTCGATGGCTCTTAGCTGGGGGATGAGGTATCCCCAGATGAAAGGGCCTGACCGTTATTCGCCCACAGACGCACGGAGGTAAGGTGCTGAGCCGGCAGCACATGTAGCCTACCTCGTGAGCGAGTACAAAAGGTGGAAAAACACCTCGGTCGCACGTCCCGTAGATAGTCTGTAACCATACTCATGGAGTGAGTGTAGTCAAAGGTGGAAAATTGTCTCGTTGACACGAAATGGAACGCCTGTCTTGCGAACCCATTACGTGGCAGCCCGAAGCGAAAGCTTGCTGTGTGGAAGTCGAAATAAGAGTCTCGAAACCCGAGGAAGGCTAACCTCATCAAAAATGCCCGCTGAAGCCGGAAGTGTCAGCCTACGGGCGGCAAAATAAAAATGGCACTACGCTATTATGTCCGAGTGAAATGTCTTTCGTGACCGGAAAAGCTAGTCTTCCCTCGTGCTAGGAGCAGCTACCTAGTTTCCGAATGCCGCTCTTGTTCGGAACAGCTCTGACTAGTTAGTTTCCGAATGTCCGACGTGTCTGGAACAGCTCTGACGGACACAGCGACAAGCACATGTCCGAAAAACTCGCTGAGTGGATATTGACTGCAGACCAGTCTGGTCTGTGCAGGAACGGCTCGGGGCGAACGAAATGCCCAATATATTGAAGTGAGGAATTGAAGCAGCCATGAGCAGGACGTGACGATCCCTCGGTGAGCCCAGAACCAGGGCGCTATGTGCCGGCCCTGCAATTATGGAAGCCGCCCTGGATGGCGGAAAATGCCATGGACTGTCCCTGCCTTCCTTTGAGGGACGACCGTTGTCTTCGACCGTTCCAACTTGGCCAGCTAGGTTTTGGACGGTGCCGCAAACAGTAAGAGTCTCCCAGGAATGCTACCTGGTCAAAAAAAAAAAAAAAGCACGCTTAAGTCGGTTGTGTTGGCCTACGGGTTTCGGCACAAGGGCGCATAACAGACACACCGCAACCACATCTAAAAAAACACTCCGGATGATCGCAAAGAAGAAGAAGAAGACAGAGAAAGAGCGAGCGTGTGTGTATGTGTGTGTGTTTCTGAGGCGGGAGAGTATGTTAATAACACACACACACACACACACACACACACACACACACACACAGAGAGAGAGAAAGAGAGAGAGAGAAAGAGAGAGAGAGAGGAGAGTGAGAGATATTATGTGTGTGGGTATGTGTAAATGAGACTTTTACACACACCGCAGGTAGTAAGTAAAGGATCTTTTACACACATCGTAAGTAGTGAGTAAAGAAGACGTTTACACACATCGTAAGTAGTGAGTAAAGAAGACGTTTACACACATCGTAAGTAGTGAGTAAAGAAGATTTTTACACACACTGTGACTGGTGAGTAAAAGAGACTTTTACACACACCTAAGTAGTGAGTAAAGGAGACTTTTACACACACCTAACTAGCGAGTAAAGGAGACTTTTATACACACAATAAGTAGTGAGATAAGGAGACTTATTACACTTCGTAAGACTTAATGAGCATCTGGTGTTAGACTCATATTTGTACAGACCAATCAGCACACACACGGGGCAACCAGCTCAGACCCATTTTGACACGTCTGAGACATTTATTTATTGGTACTGACACGTCTGAGACATTTATTTATTGGTACTCATGTTTGGCAGGTCTGAGACATTTATTTATTGGTACTGACACGTCTGAGACATTTATTTATTGGTACTCATGTTTGGCAGGTCTGAGACATTTATTTATTGCTTCTGACACGTCTGAAACATTTATTTATTGCTTCTGACACGTCTGAGACATTTATTTATTGCTTCTGACACGTCTGAGACATTTATTTATTGGTACTCATGTTTGACAGTTGTGAGACATTTATTTATTGGTACTCTGACACATCTGAGACATTTATTTATTGGTACTCTGATACGTCTGAGACATTTATTTATTGGTACTCTGACACGTCTGAGACATTTATTTATTGGTACTCTGACACGTCTGAGACATTTATTTATTGGTACTCTGACACGTCTGAGACATTTATTTATTGGTACTCTGAGACGTCTGAGACATTTATTTATTGGTACTCTGACACGACTGAGACATTTATTTATTTGTACTCTGACACGTCTGAGACATTTATTTATTGGTACTCTGAGACGTCTGAGACATTTATTTATTGGTACTCTGACACGTCTGAGACATTTATTTATTGGTACCCTTACAGGTCTTAGACATTTATTGATTGGTACTCTGACACAATTGAGACATTTATTTATTGGCTCTCTGACACGTCTGAGACATTTATTTATTGGTACTCTTACAGGTCTGAGACATTTATTTATTGGTACTCTGACACGTCTGAGACATTTATTTATTGGTACTCTGACACGTCTGAGACATTTATTTATTGGTACTCTGACACAATTGAGACATTTATTTATTGGTACTCTGACACGTCTGAGACATTTATTTATTGGTACTCTGACACAATTGAGACATTTATTTATTGGTACTCTGACACGACTGAGACATTTATTTATTGGTACTCTAACACGTCTGAGACATTTATTTATTGGTACTCTGACACAATTGAGACATTTATTTATTGGTACTCTGAGACGTCTGAGACATTTATTTATTGGTACTCTGACACGTCTGAGACATTTATTTATTGGTTCTCTGTGACGTCTGAGACATTTATTTATTGGTACTCTGAGACGTCTGAGACATTTATTTATTGGTACTCTGACACGTCTGAGACATTTATTTATTGGTACTCTGACACGTCTGAGACATTTATTTATTGGTACTCTGACACGTCTGAGACATTTATTTATTGGTACCCTTACAGGTCTTAGACATTTATTGATTGGTACTCTGACACAATTGAGACATTTATTTATTGGCTCTCTGACACGTCTGAGACATTTATTTATTGGTACTCTTACAGGTCTGAGACATTTATTTATTGGTACTCTGACACGTCTGAGACATTTATTTATTGGTACTCTGACACGTCTGAGACATTTATTTATTGGTACTCTGACACAATTGAGACATTTATTTATTGGTACTCTGACACGTCTGAGACATTTATTTATTGGTACTCTGACACAATTGAGACATTTATTTATTGGTACTCTGACACGACTGAGACATTTATTTATTGGTACTCTAACACGTCTGAGACATTTATTTATTGGTACTCTGACACAATTGAGACATTTATTTATTGGTACTCTGAGACGTCTGAGACATTTATTTATTGGTACTCTGACACGTCTGAGACATTTATTTATTGGTTCTCTGTGACGTCTGAGACATTTATTTATTGGTACTCTGAGACGTCTGAGACATTTATTTATTGGTACTCTGACACGTCTGAGACATTTATTTATTGGTACTCTGACACGTCTGAGACATTTATTTATTGGTACTCTGACACGTCTGAGACATTTATTTATTGGTACTCTGACACGTCTGAGACATTTATTTATTGGTACCCTTACAGGTCTTAGACATTTATTGATTGGTACTCTGACACAATTGAGACATTTATTTATTGGCTCTCTGACACGTCTGAGACATTTATTTATTGGTACTCTTACAGGTCTGAGACATTTATTTATTGGTACTCTGACACGTCTGAGACATTTATTTATTGGTACTCTGACACGTCTGAGACATTTATTTATTGGTACTCTGACACAATTGAGACATTTATTTATTGGTACTCTGACACGTCTGAGACATTTATTTATTGGTACTCTGACACAATTGAGACATTTATTTATTGGTACTCTGACACGACTGAGACATTTATTTATTGGTACTCTAACACGTCTGAGACATTTATTTATTGGTACTCTGACACAATTGAGACATTTATTTATTGGTACTCTGAGACGTCTGAGACATTTATTTATTGGTACTCTGACACGTCTGAGACATTTATTTATTGGTTCTCTGTGACGTCTGAGACATTTATTTATTGGTACTCTGAGACGTCTGAGACATTTATTTATTGGTACTCTGACACGTCTGAGACATTTATTTATTGGTACTCTGACACGTCTGAGACATTTATTTACTGGTACTCACGTTTGGCACTGTCGACCTGGGAGCCCAGGTACATCTGACCATAACATTCTGCCACGATGCGTATTCGAACCTATGCCCACTGGGCCGGCAGGCAGACACCTAGCCACCACGCTACCGCAGCTCCCAGGGGATTGTGCTCAGACTATAGTTTTCCTATAGATTTCCCATAGTTGTCCTATAGATTTACTATAGTTGTCCTATAGATGTATTATAGTTATATTTTCTGCCGTCCAGTTTAACGCCACGCTGACGTGGTCATCTCTGAGATTAGCACTTTAGCTTAATTAGTATATTGTTTCAGAAACAATACTGGCTAGCTTTAAGACGACCTGATGTCCGTCGCCAGTGTGTGAATGTCTCGCCAAAACCTCGCTGACACCTCCATGACCCTGCCCTTGGGCTGTTCTCCCTTTCTGTGAGACTTCCCGGTGCACGTTTTGATGTGAGAAGAACAGCATGATTGACGACGGGGTCGAGTGAAAAAAAGACCACGCCAGAATGTACATTAATTAAAGCGCGAACGCTCAAGTGGAAACATCGAGAGCACTCAACTAAACACAGAAATGTGAAAAAACGAAGGCTGATCAAACACCAGATCTGTGGTGGACGGCGTCCATCTCTCGTATTAAACCCTCGTTTCTGATCTCTTCCACAATAAGATATTTTTTGAGCAGCGCGTGCTCTATCAAACATGAAGAATTTGCATCCCTGCCCTGGACGTTTCCGGCGAATTTCCGGACACGTGACGCACATTATTAGCCAGCAGGTTTTGTTACACTAACTGTTTTAGCGGGCTCTTGACCACAGCTCAGACACGTGGACCCAGGCCGGACTTCTTCTTTGGAGAAACTGATACGTCTACTGTTCTATTGTGGAAGTCTGCCACCGTGGCCTGTGGGCTTGCAGACGACAGATCAGCATCAGAATGCCATTTTTCACGGGCGTCGTGCATTCGTCTGAAGCCATTTTGACCAGTCTGTATTTATCTAGTGCCGCGTCAATGTTTTCTTCCCTCTTCTTGTACACACTCAACACCAGACCGATGAAAGTGTGATTTAGTTTTTAATAAGGCGAAATCCCCCCCCCCCCCCCCACCACACACACACACGCACACACTCACACCCTTCTTCTTGCCTCTTCAGTCCTCTGTCAAGTAAAATGCGTTACATGAATTTATGTAACTGTTTAACATAGTGGTCGGCTTGTTTCTCTTCGTCATACATTTCTCCCAGGGTGACGAAAGTAAACCATTATATACATTCCATCTAAGGTAGTAATCTAAATATATAAGGTACATCTAAGGTAGTGGTCTAAGTATCTACCCATAGGTAGATTGTCCTTCAACAATTTGTCAGGTATCGGCCTTACGGTGTATTCTTTGATATTGCCAATTGTCGTTGGGTTTTTAACCAGTTGTTTTCTTGTCAAAACATAACCGAGCATGATAAAGGGTTCCTGAATGGGAATGTGACTATCCTCTCATGTTTCATGCCTCATTTAGAATACATGATTTAGACTTTTCCGGAAATATTTACAAATCATTTGATAATTTAACACCATCTGAACACTTTGAGTCCCAAGGAACTCGTGATGTATGATTCGCTCTTTCCCGTGAATTCCAAACATCGCATAATATGTTGTTATGTTTGTTTTACGTTTGGCCACAGCTTATGAGGAAATCTGGTGTCTCCAGTGGCCACTTCTGTGTATGTTCTGTACACGATGTTTATATGTTGCCGCTGTGTATGTTCTGTGCACGATGTTTATATGTTGCCGCTGTGTATGTTCTGTGCACGGTGTGTATATGTTGCCGCTGTGTATGTTCTGTATACGCTGTTTATATGTTGCCGCTGTCAGCCACGTCATGTAACAACTGAATGAGTTAATGCACTAGTTGAAAGAGAGATCGTACATCCCCGGAGTCAAACTGCTATTCAGCAGATCTCTCATCTCTGTATGGCCGTTTATAGGAATATCTCTCACATTTTCACTTACAAAGGAATTAACTTAATGTCCTCTTTGTCTACTGGATAGTCACTGACAGCGCTATCTTTATATTTGTGGTGTATGCCTGAAAAAGGGAATACGAATTTTCTAGAAACGTGACTAGCAGGTGGTTTATTTCACCGTGACCGAATAGAACAGAATTTATCTTAATATACAAGTATACTAAAACAGTCACCGAGCTGCATTTATGGGCGTCTGGGATATTTCTGAACACGGAAGCAAATAAAGATAAAGTAATTAGAATGGGAATTCCAGTGCGGTAAGCAACAATCATCCTGATATGTCTGTTGTTTTAAGGTAAGCGGGTTTAGTGAAACAGAAGCATTTAATGAGCACATGGTTAGTCGTTGCGCAATAGGCCATTCCCGGATAATCAAGAATAGACATATAGGACCTATACGTTATTGCGCTTTGTCCTGGCGCTAGCCTATCTGGTATGCAGCTGTCTCGAGTGATTACTTCCTCATCGTGCCCTCATCTTGTCCTCGTCTTGGAGAGTTGAAGACTTGCTGACTTGTTTACCTGTATTTGTTTCTTGTTTACCTGTATATGTTTCTTGTTTACCAGTATATGTTTCTTGTTTACCTGTAGACATAAAACTACTGACCGGGTATAATTCTCGAGCCGGAATGGCCGACCTCGTAGATTTGAACTCCAAACATTCACGACAGCAGAATGGTGATTGCTTGGAGCTTACCTGGTAGAAAACACGGCATATTTTCCGAGCATATTGTCGAAATCTTAATGCGGGGTGTGCAAGACCCGGGTGCTGAGCATCTACCATCACCACGTGACACGCTTGCAATATCTCAACGAGCACAACTTCTAGACCTCGGCACTTGTCACTACTCAGACGAGCTTCCTGGCAGGTCTTTTTTTTTTTTTTTTTCAGGATGACCCACTGAGAGTAGGTGAGCCCTGCATGACACCTGGCCCAAGCACTTCATTGACTCAACTCCCCAAAGTCCATGCTGACAGGTAGCACTGGACCAGTCAGCAATGTGGATACCGCATCAAGTCCATACTGGGACATATATGAAGAAATGGTGGCTGACTATGCCTTATCTCTGGAACCCAACACTGGAGCTGGAATGAGTTCTTCGCTGACATCGATACTTGTTTGTCCTTATTTCGGGGTTCTCAATACTGTGTGGTGGTTAACACCGGTGGCGCATCACATGGGTACGTGGTAACAAGATTAACACAAAGTCAACGATTAAACGAATAGAAAATAAAAACAATTAGATCGGTGAAACTTCTGGGAAAAACGGAGAGATAATAAACACAGGCATACCTTACAACGAACTCCAATACGGCAAACGTAAATCACAGAGGAGGGGGGAGGGAATCATAATGACAAAGACAATTGAGATGAAGTAAGTTATACCACGACACAAGGAATCTACGTTTCGATCATAATAATCTTCATCGCAAACAGCACAAACAGATCTGAAGAAAATCATGATATAAGAACAGATAAACAGAAAAAAGGTTAGGTATGAAACGTTCCTAGGCCATTGCACATACTTCGCTGATAGGAAGGCGGTGCACAAGTTCAATTGTGAAAGGCGCCAAATAAGAAAATGTGGAGCCGAAGGTCTGCAAACAGTTAGATATGGATATATAGAGGGGAGTCAGCAGAATTATATATAGGCTACTGTGGTAGCAGGGAGTCAGCAGAATTATACTGTGGAAACAGTATTAATTCCCACTGGATTTTTATTTATTTAGTTGCATGTCCTTCACAGGACGTAGCAGTCAAAACCAGCATTTTCGCTGTTGGTGATTCCTGGGCAAATTTTACGTTCAGTAGTTTCCCATTGCTTTCTGGACGACCGGCACCTATACCTTTTTTGAAAAAATGGATGGATGCATCCAAAAGAGTTGATGAACTGACTTTAAATTGTAAGCCTAATTACGCTATTAGAGAAGCATAGCTCCAGTGCTGGGGCTCATACATCGTCAACTCCATACTGATCAGAAAAACTGAACTGGTTAAAGACAGGTTTGTCAGAGTGTTGTATACAACCATCATCTTGAAGAATTCTTTTCATTCACATTCTATAGTTCACTGCTATAGAACAGCACGTTTTTATAACGTTTCATTCGCCATGTGCTTGGACAAAATATGATATCCGAGGCAGTTTGAGAAATGGATCAGCCAGTGAAGGAAACTCAGAAGCAAATCAACCCTGAAGGAATTGCACTTCGCAAACGACGAGTGCATACACTGCCAATCTGAAGAACAATGCATTACACAAGAAGGTAGCAACACTACACCACGTGTGAGAAACACAATGTGAACATCAGCATATCTAAGAAACGTTGAAGATCACTGGGCTGCTTAGTTCATGTGACATTCATGCTAACAGCGCAACGATCAGACTCCCGAATTCAAATACGTGAGGATTTATTTTTTTAAATTAACAGAGTATGGTAGGCTTGACGGGGAGATTGACTGGACAGGGAGATTGACTGGACAGGGAGATTGACTGGACAGGGAGATTGACTGGACAGGGAGATCACCGTGAGAAGAAGATTGAAATAAGATGCCAGAAGGGCAACGCAAAGATGTAGCAGCTCTCACCAGTGCTCAAGCATCCAAGTATCAACATGGAAACAAAGACATCTGAGCAATAACATATTCATACCAACGCTGTGTTACCAATGTCAGACCTGGCCAATAACAAGGCACAAACGAGGAAGGTCACAACTTTTGCGATGAGATGCCCGAGAATAATGGCCATCAATCAAATCAATCATGTGCCATGCCGGAAAGCGTGGGCGGTCATGACTCACCATTTCACTCGATCACCAGCGTCGTGGATCAGCTCAGTGTTCCTGTCTTGTCCATGCCATGTGGCCAAGCCATCCAGGTATTTTCCTCTCGGTCTTCCTCTTGGTCTGTTCCCTTCCATCTTGCCAGTTGTCACCAAGTTCTCCAATCCATTTCTTCTCATAACATGTCCAAAATATTTTGACTGCCTACGTCTAATTTCTCTAATCAATTTACGATTTTAATTTGTCTCCTGTAGTACTTGATCATTGGTTTTTCTGTCTGTCCATGGTATTCTTTGCATTTTCCTCAGAAACTACATTTCTGCATCCATCAGATGTTTTTCAGCTTGACTGCACATTGTCCAAGTTTCACATCCATACAAAAGAACAGGCTCTATGTATCCCCTCAACACTCTTTATCTCGTTTTAATTGACATCTTTTTATTGGTCAAAATGTTGTTCATCTTGCTAAAGGCTACTTTCGCCATGGCGATTCTTGTTCTAATCTCTTCAAGGCATCTCACATCAGATGGTATGACTGTTCCGATATAATTGTACCGATTCACTTGTTGAAGAATATTTCCATTTACTTGTATATTACATTATGGTACTTCGTTCTTCCTAATGACGACCATAACCTGTGTCTTCTTACAATTTAATTCCAATCCCAGTTGCAAACTGTGTACAATAACCGCGTCTACTAATTCTTGTAGATCTTGTGCAATCTTCTTCTTCTTCTTCTTCAGCTTTCCGAGCCATTGAGGTTCTTTGCTGCAAATACAATCCGTCTCCATTCGTCTCTCTGGTGGACCTTCTCTTGCCAGTCGTTGATTCCAAGTGCTTGTAGGTCTGTACATGTATTATCTCTCCACCGTCTTCTTGGTCTACCTCGGGGTCTACGGTCATTTATTTCCTGAGTGTAAGCGAGTTTCGTTTCCCTATTATCTTCCATTCTTTCTATATGCCCCAGCCATTGTAGTCTATTAGCCTTCATGATACCAGTGATTAGCGGAGACTTAAACAGATCATAAATGTCTTTGTTACTTCTTCTTTTCCACTCTCCACTTTGTGTATCCCTAATGGGTCCAAAGATGCGTCTTAAAATTTTGTTCTCAAAGGTTTGTAACAAGGCTTCGTCTCCTTTCGTTGTACTCCAGGTTTCAGAGCCATACAGCACAACTGGTCTGATCAGCGTTTTGTATATTGTGATTTTGGTGTTACGAGATAGCGCCTTTGATTTTAGTAGATGTTGTAGTGCATAGTATATCTTATTTCCAGAGTTGATTCTAGTTTGTATTTCTTCCCTTATGATGTTGGAGCAGTTGAAGATTGTACCCAGGTATTTGTATGTTTCCGTTTTTTTAATGGTCATATTATCTATTTGTATGTGGCCAGAGTTTTTAGCCATTCCGTCTCTTGAAATTACCATATATTCTGTCTTATCTTGGTTGATAACAAGCCCCATCTGTTGGGCTTTTTCCTTTAAGTGAGTCAATATTTCCAATGACTTTTGTTCACTTTGTCCTATAATATCTATATCATCTGCATAACCAAGCAGCTTGGATGTTCCTCCAATATCACATTCCTCCTTTATCTTCCTTACAACTTTCTCTAGAGCCAGATTGAAGAGTAGCGGCGATAGTGCATCACCCTGTTTCAAGCCAGATGTTATTTGGAAAGGGTCTGATTTCCTGCCTTTATATGTTACTATATTATAAGTATCTTCCATGCATAGTCTGGTCATGTTGATTAACTTCCTTGGTATTCCAAATTCCTGCATAGCATTCCATAGACTATTCCTATGGACACTATCATAAGCCTTTTTAAAATCCACAAAAATGTTATGGAGATCTCTTTTATATTCCCAATGTTTCTCGGCTATTTGTCGTAAGATAAATATCTGATCTATTGTTGATCTGTTTTGTCTAAAACCTGCCTAATATGTCTTCTGAATATGGTTTTAGTCTATTTAGTAATACTGCGGATAGTATCTTATAGCTTGTGGACAGTAGTGATATTCCTCTATAATTTCCACATTGGAACTTGTCTCCTTTCTTAAAGATAGGTATCAATAATGACTCTTTCCAGTCATGGGGTAATTCTTCTGTCCTCCAGATTTTTATTATTAGTTCGTATAGCTTTAGATGTAATGCATGGCCACCTGCCTTTATAAATTCAGCAGCAATTCCATCAGTCCCAGTTGCCTTATTGTTTTTAAGTCGTGTGATTACATATAGGATTTCTTCAAATGTAGGTTCTTCAATTTGTGGTTCGCATGTTAGAACCTCTTCCTGTGGGAAAATGTTACTTGGAGCTTCACAATTTAGTAATTCAATAAAATATTCTTTCCATGTGTTGCACATTTCCTCATTGGTATTTATCATATTCCCATTTTTGTCTTTTAAACCATATGTGTTTTGTTGGTGCCCTCGTTTCATTGACTTCAGTTCTTTAAAAAATTTTCTGGATTCATTTTTCTGGTGATTAGTTTCCATATCTTTGATTATATTACTCATATATTCTCGCTTCTGCTGTCTGACTATTTTTGTAGCCTCTTTACATTCATTTCTATAATGCTCTTCCTTTTGGATGTTATTGATGTCATTTAACCATACATGTCTGGCATTCTTCTTCCTAATGACTGCTTCTTCACATTTTTGATTGAACCATCTGTTCTTTCTATGCGTGGTTAACACACCAAGACATTCTTCTGCGGTAGCTTGAATTGTATTCTTGATGTTCAACCAAGTTTGGTCAACGCTTTCCTCCGAAGGGTTTTGCAGAGTTTCAAGTTTACATTTTATTTCATCTGTAAATTTCTCTTTGACTGTAATGTCTTGTAGTTTTTCTCTGTTATATGTTGGGTGTAATCTTTGTAATTTAGTATAGAAAGCTGTCTTAAGTTTTATTTTAAATTTTGCTCCAACGAGGAAGTGGTCACTGTGGCACTCAGCTCCTCTATAACTTCTGACTTGCTGTATGTTTGATGCATTTCTGTTGTTAATTAAAATGTGATCTATTTGATTATAGGTTCTCTTGTCACATGATTTCCAAGTTTGTTTGTGTATATCCTTTCTTTGTAGTCTGGTACTGCTAATCTGCAGTTCTTTGGCTTCTGCCAGGTTGATGACTCTCCATCCATTATCATTTGAAGTTGTATGTAGGCTTTCCATACCAGCCACTTTTTTATTAGTTTGCTCTCTACCTATTTTTGCATTGAAGTCTCCCAGCACAATCAGGATGTCCTGTTTGGGGGTTTCTTCTATGACATCTTCCAGATCATTATAAAAGTCTTCTTTAATATCATCTTCTTTCTCTTCAGTAGGTGCATGTACATTAATCATCGTTATATTTTTCCATTTACCTTTTATTCGTAATTTACTAATCCTGTCATTAAAAGCTTTAAAGTTTAAAACGTTCCCCCATAACTCTTTTTTGATGACAAATCCTGTTCCTAATTCATGTTTATTTTGGGTGTTTCCTCCATATATTATAATCATTCCATTTTGCTCTAAAGTACCCTCTCCTGGCCACCTTATTTCTTGAATTGCCGTTATATCCATTTGATATTCAACCAGCTCCCGGGTTAGTTCTTCGGCCGCTCCAGCTCGATATAGTGTCCGTACATTCCATGTTCCAAATCTCAAAAGTCCTTTAACGTTCCAAGGTCGTTGTCCAGATAAGTCAGTCCGATATCGAGGCTCATGTATTTGTTTCGTAACAAAGAAAGGTTTTTACAAAGGTGGGGATGTTAACCCCACGCTTCAACCCCCAACCTGGAGGACCAGGGTGTTTCTCTTTGTCTGTTCTCTACCCTTTGACCTGTCCGGCTTGGGAGGCCCTGCTGGTAGCTACGCTACCGCCGGCATAGCTCTCAGGGTCAATGAGAAACTCAAGCTCCCCCACCACGACAAGGTGGAAACACCATCGGGGGAGAGATCTTGTGCAATGTCTGCAATAAATACTGTATCATCTGCATATCTAATGTTATTGATGTTTCGTCCTCCAATGCTGATTCCATTTATATCTTCTTCATTTCTGAAAATATTTTCACTGTATAGGGAAAAAAAGATCTGAAGACATTACACATCCCTGCCTAACACCTCTCTTGATAGGTTGATATTGTCCCACTTCATTATCAATCCTTATGGCAGCTTGTTGTTTCCAATATATGTTTTTTATAAGTCTAATGTCTTTCCTATCAATTTGTAGATCTGCAAGCATATATACCATGTTGACATGTCTAACTCTACCAAAAGCCTTTGTGTAGTCAATAAAGCAAAGGTGTATATCATTGTTTACTTCTATAGCACGTTCAATAACTGTTCGCAGCATATACACAGCATTTACTGTACCATTTCCTTTTACAAACCCACATTGTTCTTCCCCTATTTCAAGTTGTATTTTCTTCCTCACTCTTTGCATGATAATCTGTAGCAAAATCTTTGTGATGTGACTAATTATACTAATTGTTCTATGTTGATCACATTCCAAGGTTCCTGATTTCTTTGGGATTGCAATAAATACAGAATTACATAAGTCAGAAGACATATCTCCAGTATCATATAATGTGTTCATCAGTCTGGTGACTTGCTCTAGTCCAAATTCTTCTAAAGCTGTAATCATTTCTGTTGTGATGTTATCTGTACCGGGGGCTTTGCCAGCTTTCATATGCTTAAGAACATTTCGAACCTCCATCTTCAAAATTGGCGGTCTTTCATTATTAAATCTAATATCATACTGTGCCTCTCTGTTATCATTATAAAGGTTTTTCACATAATCTGTCCATACATGTAAAATTATATAGAATCAGTGTAACAAAAAGAGACAGACCAAGACACAAGGACATCAGATAAACAGTAGAATCAGTCCATGTATTGATTACATGGAGGAACTGAGAATAAGTTGATTCGGCCATCTAATGAGAACTGAGCCTGCAAAGCTACCCCTGTCTGCTTACAACTGTAGAAGAACGTGGAAGCCCAATGAGCAGATGAATCGTCATCATCAACAACACCTTACGACGACACAGGCTAACATTCATCAGCTCGACACACCTAGCACTAGAAATAATTCACAGCTCCCAACAAGGCAGAGTTGCAAGCTCTCAACTAAGAAGGAAGTGAACATTTCATCTAATGGTTCGACAGTACGGGCATAGGCATTCTTATTCCTATTCCGCTATGTGATATTGAAGCAAGGAAAACCCACCACATTAATTTCCAAATAATACGAATTTATGACAAATACATCTAGCCTTGTGAATGGCTATAAACTTATTCGTTAGAAATTAATGTTGTAGTTTTCCCTTGACTTCAATATCACATTTGATCATGCTCACAAAGTTGTGAAGTAGAAAAGGGCGTGCGTGAAAATGAGTAACAGTAAAAATCAATAAAGTATGTGGGTAATCTGACTGCTCACACACAACAGATGTGGGTTAGTGGTGTTACAGACCTGGAAATTCCTTAATCCCACTTTGTTAGCCAGGTCGTGTGCTCGATTTCTGCCCAGTCCAGTCGCACTACAGCTAGCCTTGACCTAACTTTCCCAAAGTCGATTGCATGACTCTAAAACATAGCTAATCACATCCGGCTCAACACCTCGACGTTATAACTGAGATGTCAATGTCTGTTACCTTACATATATATCTGTCATTTCAAATATCTATCTGTTATCTCAAATACCTATCTGTTATCTCATATATATCCGTTATAATCATAGACAGTGAATTTATGTATATTTTCTGTGCTTTGAACCAACACTGTAGTGAATCTGTATTATTGTTCATTTTGTGGAGTCTGATTTTTTTTTTTTTTTTATTCCCGCTTTTATGTATTGCATTTTGTCGTTTGATTTATCATAATGTATATGTTGTGTCCCATCCTCTAGATCAGTGTTTCCCAACCTTTTTTGTACCATGCCCCACTTAAGCCTCTCTAAAATGCATATTGCCCCCTTCCCCCGCCCCATGCCCCCCCCCCCCCCCCTCAACATATACATTATTTTTAATATTCAAAAATTGAAATGTTCACTAAAGAAACTTGAATGATAGGTCTTAGGAAGAAATCACTAGGTAATTATTGAGCAAACACAGTAAGTAAATTTTCAAAACATATAACGGAGAACTGAAATTCAAGTACAAAATAATTTTAATGAAAGATTTTTCTATATTATTTTAATTATTAATAATTATTTATTATTTAAATTTAGTGAGATCCTTGCGCTTGATGCTTGCTGCAAAGAGATCTTATGTCAGGTTCCAATTTAGTTAACTTCAGTCTCAAGTCTCCCCGTTTTGTTATATTCAGCCGATTTCTTCCATTTTCGAATTGCCCCCCTTAACAGTCAAAATGCCCCCCTGTGGAGCGTGGGCCCCACGTTGGGAAACACTGCTCTAGATGATATCTGCTTTATTTTTGTTTTTAAGTGTTCTTTATTTCTCGTTGTTGACATCTTTCCTATCTCGATACGAGGGGCGTTCAGAAGTAATGCATATCGCATCGTTTTTCTCAGCTAATAATGAAGATAGAAGATTGCAATTTTGCACACTTGAAATATGTCATGTACCGATTGTGTGCACTAAATTGCAACCCAATAGGCCAAATAAAATAGCTGCCTTAAACCGTTGAAATGGAGCGTGTTAGCTACTTGCGTTATGAGCAGTGAATTGTGATAGAATTTCTCGTAGCAGAGATGGAAACTGTTGTGAACATTCACAAGATTCTATCTGATGTGTATGCAGTTGACAGGAGTACAGTCAGTCGCTGGGTTCGGAGAATCAAAGAAACAGGAAGTAGAGAAACGGAGACGCTTGATCGGCCGCGCCGTGGACGTTCAGACATAGCCACTAAATCACAAATGTTGAAATGCTCTGATTACATTATTCTTACTGATAGACGAATCACTATTCAACAGTTGGTCTTACAGCTGTCAGTCAGCAATGGTAGTGCATATGCAGTCATACAAACTCTCGGATTTTCTTAGGTGTTCACAAGATGGGTTCCTCGCAGTCTCACAAATGACCACTGATTGCAAATGTATGCAATGTCTTCTGAGTTGTTGGAGCGCGTCAATGCTGATGGAGAGAACCTTTTGACTAAGATCGTTAAAGGTGACGAAACTTGGGCAAATCATTTTGAACCTAAGACAAAAACACAGTCAATGGAGTGGCATCATCCGCAATCACCACGAAGAAAGAAATTCAAAACAATCCTTCAGATGGAAAGATCATGATCACTGTCTTTCGGGACATTGAAGGGATTGACTCTGTGGACGTCATGCCAAGAAGAGAGACAATCACTTCACACAAAAACTTGATCAACGTTTTTGCAGAGACGGCTGCACAAGAATCCAGCAGACCTGCTTCTCCTTCACGACAGTGCGCGCCTTCACACAAGTCGGCAACATCAAGATTTATATCTATTCTGTCGTCTACCTAGTCGTCCAGTTCGGCCCAGCTCCACGTAGTTGTGCGTGCACGTGTACATTAGCAGTTGCGTCGTTCCGAATACAGTGTTCGTCTGATGTATCTTTGGTGTGTGTACATTCCTGGTATCTATGAGATCTGGACACTCAAAGAAATCTCGCTCGATGAAACCCATTGTTGATGTTGGCAAATGAGCTAATCAACACTGAACAGTAGTCGCCTGTCGTGAAGCTGATGATACTCAAGTGAAGCTTACATACAAGAGATGCATGCTGAGATACTTAAGCCCCGAGCTCTATGTCTAACGCGGCTAAGGCTCGCTGCCATCCGCCACACACCACCGCCCTAAATCATCAATTTTGTATTATTGCTGAGAGAAACTGGAGAAGTCTGTTAGTATCAGACCACGTGGTTTTCTCGCCGTCTGTGGCTTATGGTTACTGAATCCGGATTTACAATCCCGAAATATGGTGTTCGAAGTTAGCAGCAGGCGATTTGGAAGCAGATCGCTTTGCGATGGTTTTCACAATGGTGTGAGAGCCGGCTCCTCAGAAAGCAATAGCATATTTCTGAACGTAAAATCTCCTAGAAAAGCACCAACAGCCAAAAATTGCTGGGGATGACCGCGACGGCTTATCTTTAACTATCTATATTGGGGTGCCGTGTGGCGCAGTTGCAGAAATTTTCCTGCCGGTCCTGTGGTCATAGATTTTAATGTTCGGATTGGCATGGAGAGGCATTTTCTTAATGTACCTGGCTAACATGTGCACAGGAAGTGTGTTGAGAAGTCATGCGATATTGATGACCACACCAAGTCTATAGTGCCGTATTGTCTATACAAATGTTCTACTAGCACCATATGACCTTGTCGTCTCAAGCCGTGTAAACAAGGTCCTTTACTGGACTGACTTCTCCTTGCCGTCTCAAGCCGTGTAAACAATGTCCTTTACTGGACTGACTTCTCCTTGCCGTCTCAAGCCGTGTAAACAATGTCCTTTACTGGACTGACTTCTCCTTGCCGTCTCAAGCCGTGTAAACAAGGTCCTTCACTGGACTGACTTCTCCTTGACGTCTCAAGCCGTGTAAACAAGGTCCTTCACTGGACTGACTACTCCTTGACGTCTCAAGCCGTGTAAACAAGGTCCTTCACTGGACTGACTTCTCCTTGACGTCTCAAGCCGTGTAAACAAGGTCCTTCACTGGACTGACTTCTCCTTGACGTCTCAAGCCGTGTAAACAAGGTCCTTCACTGGACTGACTTCTCCTTGACGTCTCAAGCCGTGTAAACAAGGTCCTTCACTGGACTGACTTCTCCTTGACGTCTCAAGCCGTGTAAACAAGGTCCTTCACTGGACTGACTTCTCCTTGCCGTCTCAAGCCGTGTAAACAAGGTCCTTTACTGGACTGACTTCTCCTTGCCGTCTCAAGCCGTGTAAACAAGGTCCTATACTGGACTGACTACTCCTTGTGCCCTGTGGATTTCAGAAACATCATAATCTGGTTAGGATATTCCCAGGTTTTCACAGGGTGGTTTGTGTGTCCTATCCACCACCAGTGTCTCTTCCTCATCAAATTAGATTGCTGAAGTCAAGAGATCAAAATTAGACTGTTAAAGTCAAGAGATCAAAATGAGACTTCTCACTTCAAGAGATCAAAATTAAACTGTGCAAGTCAAGAAATCAAAATTAGACTGTGCAAGTCAAGAGCCTACACTTTACGATTTCCAACTGTCGTGGGATGATTTACCCTGCACAACTTGCACACCGGACTTCATTTTTGTGTGTGGTCCTTATCGAGAAGGCTATGTTTCCGATGCCTTTACCCAAGATGTCAGGAGCAAGTACGATAACAAATTACCAGCTTTATGCTGGGATCACACTCGGCACATGATGATGATAATGATAGAACTCAATACATTTGTTAGGGCGTGTTCCAACACCAGCAGATGTGGCTGTCATCAAAGTGCGGGCGGACATACACACGAAGGCAACAATTAAACGTTTACATCTAAGATCCACAAAATGCATAGATAGGGGGGCCCCTGGGAGACCAAGAGCATATGAAACAATTACTATAGCCGAGAACTTACACGTGAGCATGGCACAAGGCTATAGAAACGACATCTGACAAACAACCAGATAAATATAGGACGAATGGGTGTTCCCATGAATAACCAGGTAGATATTTGACGAGTGGGCTTCCCCGTGTATAACCAGATAGATATTTGACGAGTGGGCTGTCCATGTATAACCAGATAGATATGTGACGAGTGAGCTGTCCCGTGTATAAGTAAAGGACATTAATTGAAAGGAAAGGCCCCTTGTACATTTCCCCAGGTGTAGTGGATATATAGTCCTAACTCCTATTTGTATTTACTGAATGGAACTGGATGGGTAGATGTGGTCTGTATGACGCCGGTCGCCTTTACTGCCACAGACATTTCCTGTTCCCCGTCTTACGCTGGGTACAATTAAATATCTGTATGACGTCTTCGAGCGCCCAAGTATATCTAAATAAATTATGACGTCTTCGAGCGCCCAAGTATAACTAAATAAATTATGACATCTGGGTGTGCCCAAGTATAACTAAATAAAGTATGACGTATGTATGCGACCAAGTATATCTAAATAAAGTATGACGTCTGGGTGTGCCCAAGTATAACTAAATAAAGTATGACGTCTGGGTGTGCCCAAGTATAACTAAATAAAGTATGACGTCTGGGTGTGCCCAAGTATATCTAAATAAAGTATGACGTCTGGGTGTGCCCAAGTATAACTAAATAAAGTATGACGTATGTATGCGACCAAGTATATCTAAATAAAGTATGACGTCTGGGTGTGCCCAAGTATATCTAAATAAAGTATGACGTCTGGGTGTGCCCAAGTATAACTAAATAAAGTATGACGTATGTATGCGACCAAGTATATCTAAATAAAGTATGACGTATGTATGCGACCAAGTATAACTAAATAAAGTATGACGTCTGGGTGTGCCCAAGTATAACTAAATAAAGTATGACGTATGTATGCGACCAAGTATATCTAAATAAAGTATGACGTCTGGGTGTGCCCAAGTATAACTAAATAAAGTATGACGTATGTATGCGACCAAGTATATCTAAATAAAGTATGACGTCTGGGTGTGCCCAAGTATATCTAAATAAAGTATGACGTCTGGGTGTGCCCAAGTATAACTAAATAAAGTATGACGTATGTATGCGAACAAGTATATCTAAATAAAGTATGACGTATGTATGCGACCAAGTATATCTAAATAAAGTATGACGTATGTATGCGACCAAGTATAACTAAATAAAGTATGACGTATGTATGCGACCAAGTATAACTAAATAAAGTATGACGTATGTATGCGACCAAGTATAACTAAATAAAGTATGACGTATGTATGCGACCAAGTATAACTAAATAAAGTATGACGTATGTATGCGACCAAGTATAACTAAATAAAGTATGACGTATGTATGCGACCAAGTATAACTAAATAAAGTATGACGTATGTATGCGACCAAGTATAACTAAATAAAGTATGACGTATGTATGCGACCAAGTATAACTAAATAAAGTATGACGTATGTATGCGACCAAGTATATCTAAATAAAGTATGACGTCTGGGTGTGCCCAAGTATAACTAAATAAAGTATGACTTCTGGGTGTGCCCAAGTATAACTAAATAAATTATGACTTCTGGGTGTGCCCAAGTATAACTAAATAACGTATGACGTATGTATGCGACCAAGTATATCTAAATAAAGTATGACGTCTGGGTGTGCCCAAGTATAACTAAATAAAGTATGACGTATGTATGCGACCAAGTATATCTAAATAAAGTATGACGTATGTATGCGACCAAGTATATCTAAATAAAGTATGACGTCTGGGTGTGCCCAAGTATAACTAAATAAAGTATGACTTCTGGGTGTGCCCAAGTATAACTAAATAAAGTATGACTTCTGGGTGTGCCCAAGTATAACTAAATAAAGTATGACGTATGTATGCGACCAAGTATATCTAAATAAAGTATGACGTATGTATGCGACCAAGTATATCTAAATAAAGTATGACGTATGTATGCGACCAAGTATATCTAAATAAAGTATGACGTCTGGGTGTGCCCAAGTATAACTAAATAAAGTATGACTTCTGGGTGTGCCCAAGTATAACTAAATAAAGTATGACGTATGTATGCGACCAAGTATATCTAAATAAAGTATGACGTCTTCGTGTGCCCAAGTATAACTAAATAAAGTATGACGTCTTCGTGTGCCCAAGTACAACTAAATAAATTATGACGCCTTCGTGTGCCCAAGTACAACTAAATAAATTATGACGTCTTCGTGCGCCCAAGTACAACTAAATAAATGATGACGTCTACTTGCTCCATAGTCAACTAATGAAATGTTTAACAACTGGGTGCCTTGAAACTATTAGAAGATCTGGTTTCAATAAAACTGAAATCGTATGGCTATTTACTGCTGTTGCCGCTATGATTTTATATTTAGTATGTAACAGCAAATAATCAGACGTGATAATTTTTTCCCTGGCACTCAGAGCCGACTGCAAGGCATCTGTTTCCGCTGACTCACTTTATAGCAATGTCCTGACCACAGATTTTGTCACGCGCAGACTAATTTTAGCAACAGTAAACAAATGTTCGTGATGTCTAGAGACACATTTCTTACCATTATATGATATTGCATAAGTTTGTTATTATCTTATTGCATTCAATCTGTGAGCTTCTTTCATTCATTCTTTGTCACCTTATTCGTCTTACATGTCCTTCTTGCATTCCCTCTGTGAGCTTTCTCATCTTACATGTGCTTTTTTTTTTTTTTTTGCATTCATTTTGTCAACTTCTTCATCTTAGATACAGTCATTACATTCCCTTTCTCAGCTTTCTCATCTTACCCTCCTTCTTGCACTCCATGTGTAAGTTTTCTGATCTAACATTGGTGTCTTTCATTCCATGTATTAGCTTTATCATCCTACATTTACTTTTTGCATTCCCGGCTTTTATGTTGGGAGGCAAAGCTCTGGCTACACTCCATCTATGTCACCGGTCCACTCAAAGCTGGAATGTCCAGACTGACGAAGATGTTGAGGGAGAATTCAGATCAAGCTGTCGATGACTTCCTGCCCGAGCTAAACACAGGAAGTAAGTGGAAAGCTACAGGTGCTATCGATTCTGACCAGGAGTTACGGAAATTAACAGAAATAATGGCATCAGCCGTGCAGCAAGCAAGGTTGTGGACAAAAAACATGCCATGTGGTAGTCCTAGGAGTCGGCCAAGGAACACAGTGTGGTCCAGGACATCTGTGAAGCAGAAGGAGACAATACAGTGCAAAGGGCCTTTTAACAAAACCATTAATTGTTGTGGCGGTTCCATAACTGAAGCAACATGTAGAAAATGGGACCTTTGCTAATAATTGTCACTATTAGCTGCTTACATGGCCAAGTGGGAACAGTGTCGCCTCTATGCGAGAAGCAGACTCTCGAACACGTATTATCATCGGTGAGGTAACCCTCGGATAAGGCCGACTCTATGAGAGAAGCAGACTCTCGAACACGTATTGTCATCGGTGAGGTAACCCTCGGATAAGGGCCGACTCACATGGTGGCACAATACTTTGCTCACTGCGCCAACAGCCATAGGAACGGGATCGAGATTACAGGCGAACAAACAAACACTACAGCTAGGGCTCAGGCGATGCATTCCCTCAGATTTATGCAAAGAGCAGAAGGTTAAATCAACCATCCTGACGCTTGCCGTTCATCTTCGATAGCGAAAAATACCGGGAGTTGATGGCAGACCTGAAGGGCCGAGGCAGATATCCTGACAGTCAGGAAGCCAACAACAAAGCCAGATGTTGTGGTGCACTCTTCTTCTGTTAGCGCTGATCGAGCTGGCTGTCCAGTACAATATGAGACTCGAACAGCTGCACATGCTCAAGGTGGAGAAGTTCAGTCAGCCGTTCTCCAGTCGGCGACAACATGATGGTGCTGTCAGACAATCGCAGTTTTTTATGTTTGCACAAAAGGTCTTCTGTCCATCTTCACACAAACTGTTTTTAAGTAACTGACATAGAAGAGCAAACGACAAGTCACAGACGGAAACCTCTAGGCACGCCTGAGGAGAAAGTCTCGTGCTGGCTATGGAACAGCCGGAATCAACAATCGAACAATTGGACGTAGTAAAGATGGTCCGTGGCCCTTCTTTCACAGCTCAGCCAGACCCTCACAACCCGAGCAAGATAGGAAATCACCTTCAGCGTCTCGCCAGCTCATCTAGCCACCCGGTCAAGTATGACAAGTGTGGACACAGCTGGCTGAAGCACACAGTGCAACACGGTAGATACCAGGACAGAGAAATACCGTCCCTAGTCGAACACAGCAGATACCAGGATAGAGAAATACCGTCCCTAGTGTAACACAGTAGATACCAGGATAGAGACATCCCCCCCCCCCCCAGTCCAACACAGCAGATACCAGGATAGAGAAATACCGCCCCTAGTCCAACACAGTAGATACCAGGATAGAGAAATACCATCCCTGGTCCAACATAGTAGATATCAGGATAGAGAAGTACCGTCCCTGGTCCAACACAATAGATACCAGGATAGAGAAATACCGCCCCTGGTCCAACACAGTAGATATCAGGATAGAGAAATACCATCTCTGGTCCAACACAGTAGATATCAGGATAGAGAAGTACCGTCCCTAGTCCAACACAATAGATACCAGGATAGAGAAATACCGCCCCTGGTCCAACACAGTTGATACCAGGATAGAGAAATACCGTCCCTAGTCGAACACAGCAGATACCAGGATAGAGACACCCCCCCCCCGCAGTCTAACACAGTAGATACCAGGTTAGAGAAATACCGCCCCTGGTCCAACACAGTAGATACCAAGATAGAGAAATACCGCCCCTGGTCCAACACAGTAGATACCAGTATAGAGAAATACCGCCCCTGGTCCAACACAGTAGATACCAGGATAGAGAAATACCGCCCCTGGTCCAACACAGTAGATACCAGGATAGAGAAATACCGCCCCTGGTCCAACACAGTAGATACCAGGATAGAGAAATACCGCCCCTGGTCCAACACAGTAGATACCAGGATAGAGAAGTACCGCCCCTGGTCCAACACAGTAGATACCAGGATAGAGAAATACCGCCCCTGGTCCAACACAGTAGATACCAGGATAGAGAAATACCGCCCCTGGTCCAACACAGTAGATACCAGGATAGAGAAATACCGCCCCTGGTCCAACACAGTAGATACCAGGATAGAGAAATACCGTCCCTAGTCGAACACAGCAGATACCAGGATAGAGACCCCCCCCCCCCCCGCAGTCTAACACAGTAGATACCAGGTTAGAGAAATACCGCCCCTGGTCCAACACAGTAGATACCAAGATAGAGAAATACCGCCCCTGGTCCAACACAATAGATACCAGTATAGAGAAATACCGCCCCTGGTCCAACACAGTAGATACCAGGATAGAGAAATACCGCCCCTGGTCCAACACAGTAGATACCAGGATAGAGAAATACCGCCCCTGGTCCAACACAGTAGATACCAGGATAGAGAAATACCGCCCCTGGTCCAACACAGTAGATACCAGGATAGAGAAATACCGCCCCTGGTCCAACACAGTAGATACCAGGATAGAGAAATACCGCCCCTGGTCCAACACAGTAGATACCAGGATAGAGAAATACCGCCCCTGGTCCAAGACAGTAGATACCAGGATAGAGAAATACCGCCCCTGGTCCAACACAGTAGATACCAGGATAGAGAAATACAGCCCCTGGTCCAACACAGTAGATACCAGTATAGAGAAATACCGCCCCTGGTCCAACACAGTAGATACCAGGATAGAGAAATACCGCCCCTGGTCCAACACAGTAGATACCAGGATAGAGAAATACCGCCCCTGGTCCAACACAGTAGATACCAGGATAGAGAAATACCGCCCCTGGTCCAACACAGTAGATACCAGGATAGAGAAATACCGCCCCTGGTCCAACACAGTAGATACCAGGATAGAGAAATACCGCCCCTGGTCCAACACAGTAGATACCAGGATAGAGAAATACCGCCCCTGGTCCAACACAGTAGATACCAGGATAGAGAAATACCGCCCCTGGTCCAACACAGTAGATACCAGGATAGAGAAATACCGCCCCTGGTCCAACACAGTAGATACCAGGATAGAGAAATACCGCCCCTGGTCCAACACAGTAGATACCAGGATAGAGAAATACCGCCCCTGGTCCAACACAGTAGATACCAGGATAGAGAAATACCGCCCCTGGTCCAACACAATAGATACCAGGATAGAGAAATACCGCCCCTGGTCCAACACAGTAGATACCAGGATAGAGAAATACCGCCCCTGGTCCAACACAGTAGATACCAGGATAGAGAAATACCGCCCCTGGTCCAACACAGTAGATACCAGGATAGAGAAATACCGCCCCTGGTCCAACACAGTAGATACCAGGATAGAGAAATACCGCCCCTGGTCCAACACAGTAGATACCAGGATAGAGAAATACCGCCCCTGGTCCAACACAGTAGATACCAGGATAGAGAAATACCGCCCCTGGTCCAACACAGTAGATACCAGGATAGAGAAATACCGCCCCTGGTCCAACACAGTAGATACCAGGATAGAGAAATACCGCCCCTGGTCCAACACAGTAGATACCAGGATAGAGAAATACCGCCCCTGGTCCAACACAGTAGATACCAGGATAGAGAAATACCGCCCCTGGTCCAACACAATAGATACCAGGATAGAGAAATACCGCCCCTGGTCCAACACAGTAGATACCAGGATAGAGAAATACCGCCCCTGGTCCAACACAGTAGATACCAGGATAGAGAAATACCGCCCCTGGTCCAACACAGTAGATACCAGGATAGAGAAATACCGCCCCTCGTCCAACACAGTAGATACCAGGATAGAGAAATACCGCCCCTGGTCCAACACAGTAGATACCTAGATAGAGAAATACCGCCCCTGGTCCAACACAGTAGATACCAGGATAGAGAAATACCGCCCCTGGTCCAACACAGCAGATACCAGGATAGAGAAATACCGCCCCTGGTCCAACACAGCAGATACCAGGATAGAGAAATACCGCCCCTGGTCCAATACAGCAGATACCAGGATAGAGAAATACCGCCCCTGGTCCAACACAGCAGATACCAGGATAGAGAAATACCGCCCCTGGTCCAACACAGCAGATACCAGGATAGAGAAATACCGCCCCTGGTCCAACACAGTAGATACCAGGATAGAGAAATACCGCCCCTGGTCCAACACAGTAGATACCAGGATAGAGAAATACCGCCCCTGGTCCAACACAGCAGATACCAGGATAGAGAAATACCGCTCCTGGTCCAACACAGTAGATACCAGGATAGAGAAATACCGCCCCTGGTCCAACACAGCAGATACCAGGATAGAGAAATACCGCCCCTGGTCCAACACAGTAGATACCAGGATAGAGAAATACCGCCCCTGGTCCAACCACCCCAGCCATGCGGAGGCAGCAGTCTCAGATGGTAGAGCAGGACACCATTTGGGGCTCGTTTTCCGATACGTAAATAAAAGTGAGGAGAGGAACCAAGCGGCCCAAAAACACATTGGAAGTGACCTGGAGAAAGAGCTGCCTACTCCTGAATGCGTCCGGACATGTGGCACCTTCGGCTGTGGACGGGCTTCGAAAAGACCAGCTGGTGCCAGGGCGTTTATTGTGGTAATACAGGGAACCGCGGACAAGGATGCCGCGTCAGAGGTCTGAAGGCCGGGGGGGGGGGGGGGAAGTTGGCGTTCTCCAGGTCATCACGAGAAAGACGCACGTCGTGACGCTGGTGTGCAGGGTTCGGATACACAAAAAGGCCACCTGGGAGTCATGACTCTGCTGCCTTAGAGATTGTAAATAAAATAAGGTAGCCGCAATATTCATGGTAGGTGGACTATTTCTAACGATCAGACACCCCCTGTTGTGCACGCCCTACATTGGAGCTTAGAGTACTTTCGCCAGTATTGGTATCACGGGTCATTAACTCGACATTATTCGCAGGGCTCATAAAAAGCGCAGCCAGTCTGGTATCGATTGGGCGAGTGGTTAATCCCTGTCTATCGACAACTCACGGAATGTGACATGTGACGGGTACACTCAGGTAAAACAACAGGAGTGTTCTATCAGCGACCAAGGCCATTGTTCACAGCCCCTATAGGACCATAACAGTATAGTGGCGTGCACTTTAGCGGGTAGACAGACACGCCGACAGACACATACATACACAGATGTGCAGGCACATATTCAGTAATAAAAATAATAACAATAGTAGTAGTAGTAGTAGTAGTAGTAGTAGTAGTAGTAGTAGTAGTAGTAGTAGTAGTAGTAGTAGTAGTAGTAGTAGTAGTAGCGTAGTAGTAGTAGTAGTAGTAGTAGTAGTAGTAGTAGTAGTAGTAGTAGTAGTAGTAGCGTAGTAGTAGTAGTAGTAGTAGTAGTAGTAGTAGTAGTAGTAGTAGTAGTAGTAGTAGTAGTAGTAGTAGTAGTAGTAGCAGTAGCAGCAGCAGCAGCCACAGGAGCAGTAGCAGTAGTAGTAGTGGTAGTTATTGTTGTTGTTGTTGTTGTTATTGCTGTTCTAGGTAATTCAGAAAGTTAAAAGCAAGAATGTATAACGCAATAGAGTTAATAAGTTGGGAAGTAAGTTTTAAAAGCGAGCAATGTAAAAGAAAACAACAGGAGACCACATGGGCGTGTTTGTGTAATAGTTAGGAGATTGCTCTGATTCTGTTATGAGTGCTTTCGGACGTGTTTGTGTAATAGTTCGGAGATTGCTCTGATTCTGTTATGAGTGCCGTCGGACGTGTTTGTGTAATAGTTAGGAGATTGCTCTGATTCTGTTATGAGTGCCGTCGGACGTGTTTGAGTAATAGTTAGGAGATTGCTCTGATTCTGTTATGAGTGCCGTCGCACGTGTTTGTGTAATAGTTAGGAGATTGCTCTGATTCTGTTATGAGTGCCGTCGGACGTGTTTGAGTAATAGTTAGGAGATTGCTCTGATTCTGTTATGAGTGCCGTTGGATGTGTTTGTGTAATAGTTCGGAGATTGCTCTGATTCTGTTATGAGTGAGGTCGGACGTGTTTGTGTAATAGTTAGGAGATTGCTCTGATTCTGTTATGAGTGCCGTCGGACGTGTTTGTGTAATAGTTAGGAGATTGCTCTGATTCTGTTATGAGTGCCGTCGGACGTGTTTGTGTAATAGTTAGGAGATTGCTCTGATTCTGTTATGAGTGCCGTCGGACGTGTTTGTGTAATACTTCGGAGATTGCTCTTCTTCTTCTTCTTCTTCTTTCGTTCGCTTGAAATATGTCTATATCTGCAATGTCGTCTCTTGCATGAATTGAACTGTTTTTTTCAGTTCACACAGTGGTCCATAGAGTTTATCTTCCACCGTCGTCTCTCTAGGCCAGAAGGTTTGCCTAGATATGTTATATTTTGGGCAGTCTTGGAGTATGTGCTCTGCTGTCTGCGACGCCAATCCACATGTGCACATGGCTGTTTCACCAATCTTGAATTTTGTATACATGTGGTTGCGTAATCTATTGTGTCCTGTTCTGAGGCGCAGAATAATGACTTGTTCTGGTCTGTCCATAATGTGGTAGTCATCTTGAGCAGGTTTTGGTGGCTTTCTGACTGATTTGATCATTCTTTTCTTTTGGTGGTATGTAACGGGCACATCAGGCTGTTCCTCTTTGGCTCCTTCCTTAGCCAATTGATCAGCTCTGTCGTTTCCGGGTACTCCACAGTGGGATGGTATCCACTGTATGGTGACTTTATGCTGACTGCTAAGTTCAGAAAGTAGTGTCCTTAGTACTGGCAATTTCCCAGAGAGGAGCGCCTCGAGTACTGATTTTGCATCTGTTAGTAGCACCACAGGTTGTGTACCATTGCTGTTATTTAGTAATTTCTCTGTTGCTATCTTGATTGCCTCAATTTCGGCATCATAGTTATGGCAGTACTTTCCTGTCTGTACTCTGGCTGTGTCCCTAGTATTATTTGGGTATTCTATGTACACTCCCGCTCCTCCATTTCGAACAGCATTTTGTGCTGACCCATCTGTGTAGACTCGGATCCAGAGGTCCTGTGGGTATTCTTCATCAAGGAAGCTGAGAGTGGCTGTTCTGCGCTGCACGCTGTTCTGTTCTTCCTTGTCAAATATTCCTCTCACTTTTGTCTGGATTTGTAATGATAGTCTATGCTCATCTTTCCATGGAGTTCGCTCTGGAATAGTTGTTAGGGGGATACCAACTGTGGGCAGATCAGTGGTTTCTCTGCAGAGTCGTTTGGCCTGGTGGATAAAACTACTTCTTTTCAACCGCCCCATAGCTAGGTTTTCAAATCTGTTCTTCATAGGGTGGCCTGGCAAGCTGAGGAACTTTTCAGCTTGTATTAGCGTTTTCGTATCTCTGCGCTCACTCAGTGCCTGTGTCCTCCCCATCTTCTCCATTTCCACTATAGGGGTTGATCTCATCCCTCCTGTGGTGACTCTAAGTGCTTGATTTTGCACCTTGTCCAGCTCTTGTAGTGTGGTATTTGATGCTGAACACCACGCAGTTGACCCATATTCCAGGTGTGGTCGTATGCTCTGTTGGTAAACTTTGCTAAGTATTTTCGTACTGGCTCCCCATGTGGTTCCACTTAGCTTTCTCAGGATGGCTATTTTCCATCTGGCTTTTGCTACTGCTTTGTTGATGTGCTTTCTCCATGTCAGCTTGCCATCAAATGTTACTCCAAGGTATGTTGGTTCTTTATCTTCTCTTAGGGGTGTTCCATTTATCTGGATGATCCCTGCCTTTTGTTTTGGAGAGAGGGTAAATAGGGTGGTGCTGCACTTGTCAGTGTTTATGCTGACACACCATCTATTTGCCCATGCAGCAAATGTATCTACAGCTCTTTGTAGCAATCTGGTGGCCACTGATGCATATTCATTTGTGCTCCATAGAACCAGGTCATCAGCGTACATTGCCGCTTTAATTCCATGCGGTAGGTGAGCAACAAGATCATTGATGAAGATTAGAAAAAGTGTGGGGGACAAGACTCCGCCCTGGGGGACACCGTGACGCAGTAGTACTTTCTTGCTCTTGAGTCCGTCTATCTGTACTCGGGCTCTTCTGTTGTGCAAGTATGCTTTCACCCATTTGTACATTCTTCCATTGACTTTGCAGTTTCTCAGTTTCTTCATCAGACCTTCTTTCCAGACTTTGTCAAAGGCTTTCTTCAGATCTATCCATGCCGCAAGCACCAGCTTCTTCTCTTGGAATGCATCCTCAATTTCTTGAGAGAGGTAGGTTGTCTGATCTTCCGTAGAGTAGCACTGCCTAAAGCCAGCCTGCTGTGGCACAAGGATGTTTTTACTTTCAATGTACCACTGCAGTCTGTGATTGATGATGCGCTCCAGTGTTTTGCAGAGACAGCTGGTGAGGCTAATTGGTCTGTAGCTAGAGGCAATGGAACCATCTTTCCCTGATTTTAGGAGGGGTATCATGATTGCTTCTCTCCAGGCTTGTGGAACACTGCCTAAGGTCCAGCTGTTATTGAAGATCTGCAACAGCTTTGTTTTGGTCTCTGTTCCTAGGTTCCTGATCATTTCATTGGAGATACCATCAGCTCCTGGTGACTTTCTCATTTTCAGTTTTGATATGGCTAGCTCCAGTTCGCTGATTGTGATGGGTGCCTCCAGAACCTCATGTACTATTTCCTTCTGTCCTGTATGTTGTCGTTTCTCTCGAATCTCTTGTTGATTCTCTGGACTAATTTTGATATTGCTATCTTGTGCGAACGAGTCCGCAAAATGGTCAGCTGCTTGCTTTCTTGTTAAGATTTTTCCATCTTTATGTAGTGCAATTTTTGAGTTTCTCCCTGTGCCCTCGTCATTAAGCTGTTTTATTAGCTTCCACAATTTCCTTGTGTCTCTTTCAAAGTTCAGAGACTCCGTTTTCTCCTGCCAGCTTTTCCGTCTAGCCTGCAGCTTGGCCCTTTGAAATTTGGCTTTTGCATGCTGGAATTTATTGTGGTGCTCTTGGCTGGGTGTGGCCTCTGCTTGCTTTCTACACACTTCAACATCATTATGCAACTGTTCCAGTTCACTACTCCAGTAGGGTTTATATTGTTTACGGGCTCCTCTTGGTACTGTTTCTCGCGCTGCCTGTAGTATGCATTTCCCAAACTCTTCAACTGCTTTATTTATGTCTTTCTCAGTGTTCAGGTTTCTAACCAGTATGCTGGTGCGATGCTTGTACATTGCCCAGTCTGCTTTCTTGTAGTTCCACCTCGAGAGGGTGCTGCTTTCACTTACAAGCTCATTTTCTACGGTTAGAAAGACTGGCCGATGGTCACTGCCACCAAGTTGTTTCCCAACAGTTCGTGTAATGTTCCACTCCAGGTCTGGTGAATGAAAAGCCAGGTCAGGTGTAGTTGAAGAGTGCCATGATCTCGAGTAGAAAGTATGTGGGTCGGACGGCTTGTTAATCAACATGAATCTATTCTCATCTTGCCAGTCTTCCAGTCTCTCTCCTCTCTGGTCCATGTGATCATAGCCCCAGCTCTGCGAGTGGCTGTTGAAATCGCCACACACAATCATTTTTTCTTTTAGTGGTAGAGTGTCCAGTGCCTGTGGGCGGTCACTTGGACAGTAGTAATTGATCAGATGTAGATCTGTATTACCTGTCTTAAGTTTAAGTGTCTGATACTCAGCCCCTTCCATGTAGACTTTGATTTGGGAAGCCATGATGTTATTTCTTACAAGGGTCAGTATCCCACCTTTTCGCCTGTTCTTTCGGTCAGATCGGTAACACTGGTAGCCTCTGATTTTGAAGGCTATATTTTCATTGAGGTGAGTTTCTTGCAAGCAACATATGCTTACTTTCTCTTTGTCCAGGATGTTTTCTAATTCAACTTTTTTGTTGCTGACTCCCTCCGCATTCCAGTGCATTATTTTAAGTCTTAGTTTAGTATGGCCAGTCGTCCTATTCTCATGTCCCCTGGCTCCACAGGACATCTGAGAAGGACCTCCAGTAGTTGAGGTTGGACCCTTTCGAGACATAGGGCCCGGCACTGCACCTGCCTGGGGGTCCAAAGCAGGGCGAGCACCATAACGATTAGCAGTAGTCGACATATTCCATTTTGCGTGATTGCGTGGCATCCTGATTTCTGTGGTGCGCCTCTTGGCTGGTTGCCTCCGTCTTCAGCACCTTTCTTTGCTAGAGCAGACTGTGGTCTCACTCGAGTGTAGATGTGTACGCGCGCACACGCCTGTCTGCGCATGCATGTCCGTGCATACACATCTAGAGCATACTGGTTATTTTCCGGCGCCAGAGACTCGCCGTCGCCCCTTCTCCTGTTAGTTTAAACAGGCCCGCCACGTGAAGGCCAGGAGTTGGACTTTTGCTGCATAGGTTATGTATTCACGAGCCATTGAGGTATTTGAGCAATGTTGGGCGCTCACCCCAACACCGCGCCTCGGCTACATACAGCAACATTTGGAACCCGGAGATTGCTCTGATTCTGTTATGAGTGCCGTCGGACGTGTGTGTGTAATAGTTAGGAGATTGCTCTGATTCTGTTTTGAGTGCCGTCGGGCGTGTGTGTGTAATAGTTAGGAGATTGCTCTGATTCTGTTTTGAGTGCCGTCGGACGTGTTTGTGTAATAGTTCGGAGATTGCTCTGATTCTGTTATGAGTGCCGTCGAACGTGTGTGTGTAATAGTTAGGAGATTGCTCTGATTCTGTTATGAGTGCCGTCGGGCGTGTGTGTGTAATTGTTAGGAGATTGCTCTGATTCTGTTATGAGTGTCGTCGGACGTGTTTGTGTAATAGTTAGGAGATTGCTCTGATTCTGTTATGAGTGCTGTCGGACGAAGAATCGACACCTCCGCTCGTCGTCCGCTTAGAGAGGGAAGGACCGACCACCTACTCCTCCGTGTATCCAGACCTACAACATGTGATTGTCACAACACTTCACAGACCCGTGTATCCAGACCTACAACATCTGATTGTCACAACACTTCGCAGACCCGTGTATCCAGGCCTACAACATGTGATTGTCACAACACTTCACAGACCCGTGTATCCAGGCCTACAACATGTGATTGTCACAACACTTAACAGACCCGTGTATCCAGGCCTACAACATGTGATTGTCACAACACTTCACAGACCCGTGTATCCAGGCCTACAACATGTGATTGTCACAACACTTCACAGACCCGTGTATCCAGGCCTACAACATGTGATTGTCACAACACTTCACAGACCTGTGTAACCAGGTCTACAACATGTGATTGTCACAACACTTCACAGATCCATGGCGAGTCTCTAGTGCATGAAACCGATTGCCTAGTGGGAATGGGCAGGCGTCGCTTGTGGCACTGGCACATTTCATATTCTGGGGCCGTTCAGTCGCTGAACATATACTACGTGCACAATATGTAAATATGGGGGACAGTATTTCTATAAATATGGGTGGACAATATCTCTGCACATGCCGGTGCACAATATATAAATATGGGGGACAGTATTTCTATAAATATGGGTGGACATTATCTCTGCACATACCGGTGCACAATATGTAAATATGGGGGACAGTATTTCTATAAATATGGGTGGACAATATCTCTGCACATGCCGGTGCACAATATATCTTCATCGCATGTAACTTGTGTGTGTGTGTGTGTGTGTGTGTGTGTGCGTGTGTGTGTGTGTGGTGTGTGTGTGTGGGTGGGTGTGTATGTTTGTGCGAGAGCTTCGTCTCGTGATATATTCTCAAGCTCCTGCTGTTTCTGCTTCTCAACCTCCTTGTTTGTATCTTTCTTCTTTTCTTCCTCATTCTCTTCTCTCCTCCTTCCCCTCCTTTCCTCTTCATTTCCCCTTCTCCCTCCCCTCCCCCGTCTCATTTCCTTTCCCATTCCCCTTCCTCTTCCTTTCCCTTCCTTTTTAGCGTCATTTCCTTCCATCTTTCTCTACCTTTCCCTTCCTTTTTCGCGTCATTACCTTCCATCTTTCTCTACCTTTCCCTTCCTTTTTAGCGTTATTACCTTCCACCTTTCTCTGTCTTTCCCTTCCTTCCTCTTCCTCTTTCTCCTCCTTTCGTTTTCCTCTCCTTTTCCCATACTCCTTTCTTCCCCTACCCCAACCTCGACTTTCTCCATACCCGTTCCTTCTCCTTCCTCTTCCTTCCTCATACTCCTTTCCTTACCATTCTACTTCCTTACCTTTCTCCTTATCCTCCTCGTCCATCCTCCTCCTCTTCCTCCTCCTCCTCCTCCTCCTCCTCCTCCTCCTCCTCCTCCTCATCTTCTTCTTCTTCTTCTTCTTCTTCTTCTTCTTCTTCTTCTTCTTCTTCTTCTTCGTCGTCGTCGTCGTCGTTGTCGTCTGCTTCGACATATGTATCAATCGTTGAGATGTTGCAGCCACCGAAGAGGCTCCCACCGGGAACTAATGCCAGCACTGGCGCTGGAATTTGGTCGTTTTCTGTATAGAATGAAAGTGCTAAACCCACTGTAAAAGTTTCCAACTTAGATATAATTTGATATATTTAACTCACTGTAGAAGTTTCCAACCTAGATACAATCTGATTTATTTAACCCACCGTAACAGTATTCAACAGAGCTATAATTTGATAGTATTTAACCTACTGTAGAACTTTACAACCCGCTCCGTGGCCACAGGCTTGTGAACGCGGTTCATAAGCCGGGTACCAGGCGTTCGAAGCTCAGCCGCGACCGATTTGTGCAGCAGACCGTGTCACGTTGTGTTATACGTTCTGGTATGGGAGCCGGTCGTTCAGAAAGCACTGGCAGACTACTGAACGTAACACTTGCCTAGTACATCAACGGCAGCTGAAAAATGCTGGTGTTGACTGCAACGTCCCGTAAGGGATACGCAACAATTTAAAACAAAAAAGAACTTTACAGCTGAGCTATACTATGATAGTATTTAACCTACTGTAGAACTTTACAGCTGAGCTATAATTTGAGAGTATTTAACTTACTTTAGAACTTTCCAGCTAAGCTATAATTTGATAGTATTTAACTTACTGTAGAACTTTAGAGCTGAGCTATAATTTGATAATATTTGACCTTCTGTAGAACTTTCCAGCTGAGCTTTAATTAGATAGTATTTAACCTTCTGTAGAACTTTACAGCTGAGCTATAATTTGATAGTATTTAACCTTCTGTAGAACTTTCCAGCTGAGCTATAATTTGATAGTATTTAACCTACTGTAGAACTTTCTAACCGTCTCCCTGGCCAAAGAGTTAACGACATTGTTTGAAATTCCGTATATCCACGTGGGGAAAACAGTAGCAGCGAGAATCGGCAGCGGTTCGCACCGCGCTGGTAACTTGCCCCCGAAAAGGGGGGGGGGGTATGTGAACCAGTCGTTCAGAAAGCAATGGCAAACTACTAAATGTAAAACTTTCCAAGACATCAACAACAGCTGAAACATGCTGGTGTTGATTGCAATGTCATGTAAAGGATATGGAAAAAAAAAACCTACTGTAGAACTTTTTAACTGAGGCATAGCATGTGAAAGCTGTGTCTGAGTTCATAACCAGAGTTACTTATTTGAGCAAATGACCACTGTGGTCAACCACGTTGCTCCAGGGGTCAGCATTGCTGCAGTATTCCCATTGTAAATCCAGTGGACACACTTAAGATGCATCCAATATTGTCCCATTTTGTAGGATGACACGTTCTGTGTGTCCCAGTGTCTTGATGGAACTGAAAGCAGTGTTGGGTTTCGGCCACAGAGACAGTCGCCTTGTGTCATTAAGAACGAAGGTTTCCAATTATCCATTCACAGGTCAACGAAGTCCACATAGGGTCGTGGATGTGCAGCCAGGGTCAGCCACGTTCACCTGGTGATGTCCCTAATCCGCAAGTAATACTGATGGGATACCTCACACCAGTCAGAGGTCATCTTCTTTCCCTGCCTTTGTCCAGAACGTCGGACAGCGACTGTGCCTAGAGGTGTCGCTATGACGGCTGACGATAGCCACATCAATGCACGTGCATGCTCACACTCATCACATGATTATCCTGACACACGTGCATGGAGACAGCCAGCGTCGGCAGGGGCCGTTCCAATGGTCAGTACATCACGTGGGAGTCACGTGGCGCCTGGGAGTGAACGACACGTGAAGTGGCGGGGAATAAATTTGGAAAAATGTCTTCTGTTTGACAGTTGGGGCTCACGAAATGGACGAGCGGTTGTGTTTCCATCGGAGCCTGTCACGCCTGGGAGTAGAGGATAATTACCTCGGTAAATGACCCTACTATTTGCCAGGACTGCGTTGTACAATTGATGAACACACTCTCAACAAAACTGCACATGACAAAAGCAGCATGATTAATTATGACTGTGTATTCTACAGGAGATGTGCTGGCGCAGTCGCTAGCGTGCTTGTCTGTCGGTGGTCATGTGTTCCAATACTTTTCCAATCGAGTCATTGTTTGTAGTGGCCTGCTCCCGCAAGTCGACAAGCCTAGACATTAGTATCCGAAAATATTCTGGGGAGTCAAGGCGGCCGGCTGGACATTGACTTCGCCATTCATCGATTGCCGATACATGACACAGTATAAAGCAATATTTGTTGTCATAGATGACACGGTATGAAGCAATATTTGTTGTCATACATGACACAGTATGAAGCAATATTTGTTGTCATTGATGATAATGTATGTGAAGCAATATTTGTTGTCATAGATGACACGGTATGAAGCAATATTTGTTGTCATATATGACACAGTATGAAGCAATATTTGTTGTCATACATGACACAGTATGAAGCAATATTTACTGTCAAACATGACACAGTATGAAGCAATATTTGTTGTCATTGATGATAGTGTATGTGAAGCAATATTTGTTGTCATAGATGACACGGTGTGAAGAAATATTTGTTGTCACACGAGTAAGCCGCAAACATACATAACATGCGCACATGTAAACAAAGATTCGATTTTTCCAGATATCAAGACCTGATATATAGTAAATAGAAAGACAAAACGTAATCCACGACTAGATATGTAGTAAACAGAAAGACACAACGTAATCCAAGACTAGATATGTAGTAAATATTAGGAGCGTTCATTTGAAATCCTTCCATACCGCACTGCACCTAATTTCGTAGGTTGAACTTGATCATGTCATAGTCATGTGATAAGTACAGACCAATGAATAAAAGAGCACGTGCTTATCGTCCCATGATGCATAGTTTTTATTTCTGACCGTTGAAAAAATGGCTTGGTTGATCCAAAATCCGTCCAAAGAAGCTCAAAGAGCGGTGATTCAGTTTCTTTCATTTGAAGGATATCGACCAGTGGACATTAATCGAAGAATCACAGGCAGCGTACGTTAACAAATGTGTGTAGAAGACAACAGTGACAGACGGGGCACGAATGTTTCGGAAAGGACGTCAGTTCACGACAGATCTTCGACTGCCGAGTCAATCGCATATTGTTGCAACAGAAAAAGAAAAAAAAAAAACTTATCGAAAAAAACCATGTAGAGGCATAAGTTCGCTAGCAAAAGAATTTGATGTGTCAATTGGGACAATTCAAAAGGTCGTTCGTAAAAAACTACTATATCGGAAGGTGTGTTCACAGTGGGTACCACGTATGTTGATCGACCACCAAAAAGAGGTACGCATGGGATGTTGTTTGAACTACTTGCTGCGTTACAAAGTGGAGGGTGATACATTTCTCTTCTACATTGTGGCAGGCGATGAATCATGGTGTCACCTCTTTGAGCCGAGCAGCAAAAGAGAGAGCGTGCAATGGAAGCATGCTGGATCATCAAAAGGCAAAAGATTCAAGTTACAGGTTTCTGCTGGTAAGGTTATGCTGAGCGCATTTTTTTAACCATGAAGGGCTATTGTTGGCCGGCTTGAAAGAACCTGGTGTCAACATCAACTCTACCCACTACTTGCAAACTCTAGACAAGCTGCAAAAAGCCATAAAAAATAAACGACCCGGCATGCTTTTTCGCGGTGTGATTTTGTTGCACAAAAATGCTCGTCCGCATGTCGCAAAGATTGTGCAGTATTAGCAAGGAAGAAGTGGGGAATTCTGCAACATCTAGCCCAGTGGTTCTAAGCCGGTGGGGGGAATTTTAAGGTTTCCGGGGGGGGGGGGGGAAATGAAGATTATTTCAAGATCGCGTTAATCCAAGAACCGATTACATGATATTGTTTTCCCCTTCATACTTTACGGTTCTGTACGTCTCATCCCTTCTAAAATTCATTTTATAAAGTAAGTAGACCCACAAATCACGTTTTATGCGGACGTCTAGACTTGTTTTTGGTATGGGCTTCCATTATTATGTATACTGTGGAGGGGCGGGAGTGGGGGGTTTAGGTAAGAAATACGAAAGAGGGGGGGGGTGACGTTGTGAAAATATGGTGAAGGGGGGAAGGGCCAATTTTTTAGGTAGGAAATACGAAAAAAAGGGGGGGGGGGTGGAAATGACTTTCTGAATATATGGTGAAGTGGGGCACGGGCCAAAAAAGAACCACTGATCTAGCCTATAGTCCTGATTTGTCAAGATGTGATATTCATTTGTTCGGACCTCTAAAAAATCTCTCAAGGGGCAACGATTTCACACAGACGTAGACGTAATGAACGCAGTAAGCACTTGGTTCAGTGAGCAACCACAATTCTTTTTTTTTTTTTTTTTTTTGCGGACGGCATTCACCGCCTACCTAAGTAATGGGATGCTTGCCTGAATAACTATGGCGTCTTCTTATGAACAACCCATGGTGCATAATTCATTCAAAATTAATGCTTTGTTTAATTCTACCACACCTGTTAATGTTTCTTTCATTCTTTTGTAATAAAGCCATTGGAATGGGTTTCAAATGAACGTCCCTAATAGAAAGACACAACGTAATCCACGACAAGAAGTGTATAGTATAATATAAAGACTAAACGTAATCAATGACTAGATATATAGTAAATAGAAAGACAATACATAATCCATGACTAGTTATGTAGTAAATAGAAAGACAATACATAATCCTTAATTAGATATATAGTAAATATGCAGACAAACGTAGTTCATGACTAGATATTTGATAAATAGACAGACAATACGTAATTTTGGGACTAGATATGTAGTAAATAGAAAGACAAAACGTAATCTATGGCTAGATATGTAGTTAATTGAAAGACAATACGCAATCCATGACTGACAGATAGAAAATCCAACGACCAAGTCCTACAAGAAACAAATGAACATTGTAAACTGATTAGAGAAATTAGACGTAGACAGTAGCAAATTTTTGGTCACGTTATGAGAAGAAATCAATTGGAGATCTTGGTGACAACTGGCAAGAACAAGGGTTGAACAAAGGAAAGGCATAGAAGTAAATACCTGGATGGCTTGGCCACGTGGTATGGTCACGACAAGAATACTAAGCTTATCCGCCACTCTAGTAACGGAGTCAGATGGCAAAATATGACCTCCCATGCTTCTCGGCTTGGCACATGATGATGGTGAATCCATGGCTAGATATGTAGTAAATTTAAATACAATGCGCAATCCACGACTAGATATATAGTAAATAGAAAGACAATGTTTTATAGACTTATCGCTGGGTGATGTGGTCAATATCACACGGGGCGCCTTTACTTCCCAAAAGCATGTCTTGTTACCCATAGATCTTGGTACCAGTCTGCATCGACTAAGGAGTCCAGTTCATTTCACCACTGGGCCCGTAGGCGAGTTTATAGCCACCACACTGTCGCGGCTACCCTCCCGCTGCCTATCACGGGTCTGACTGTCTGCCACGGCTCCCGCTGTCTACCACGGCTCTCACTGTCAACCGCGGCTCCCGCTGTCTACCACGGCTCCCGCTGTCTACCACGGCTCTCACTGTCTGCCACGGCTCCCGCTGTCTACCGCGGCTCCCGCTGTCTACCACGGCTCCCGCTGTCTACCACGGCTCTCACTGTCTACCACGGCTCCCGCTGTCTACCACGGCTCTCACTGTCTGCCACGGCTCCCGCTGTCTACCCCGGCTCTCACTGTCTGCCACGGCTCCCGCTGTCTACCACGGCTCTCACTGTCTACCGCGGCTCTCACTGTCTGTCACGGCTCCCGCTGTCTAGCACGGCTCCATCTGTCTACCACGGCTCCCGCTGTCTACCATGGCTCCTTCTGTCTATCGCGGTTCCCATTGTCTACCATGGCTCCCCTGTCTACCACGGCTCCCGCTGTCTACCGCGACTATCAATGTCTTCTGTCATTACTTTCTCACCGTTATTTCGGCCTTCCTATTTATCAAACAGAGGCCTTTGTTCATTGTCTACAGTCACAGTAATTATCACTGTCAATAGTTCCTTCTGACGTGTTGCTATCAAGACGGTGTCATCAGCATAAAGTGAGTTATTTATATAATGACTACTAACCGATATCCTGGCGTATTTACTATAAATCTCATTATATACTCTATTACAATGTAACCAATCAGGGAGCAGTACACATCATTGTCTGGCTTATTTAATTGCGTGTCCTTTACGAGACAATGCGATCAACTCTCAGGTCAATCTTTTCTAGGCAATTGTAAGTTCAGTCAGAGCCATGCCGTGCTATAATACGGACAGGCAGCCGCATCAGGCGGCAACGTAAGGCGCCGTCATAAGCAGCGAAATGAAAATACAATTTGAACCATTCAATAATTTAAACAATAAATCTTTAAGGGACGCGAAAAGACAAAAATAATCTAAGTGGCGGCATTTCGAAGACTTGCATGATACTGAGAAAAGCTACCGCACGGACCAGAGCTCAGTAGTATGCCATTGTTTTCTGAACGAGAAATCAACGTTTAAGTCCAACTGAATCCCGATGTAGGCGCTGAACCTCCTACCTCGACATCAGCAAACCGGAAGTATGAGACCGAGCACTGTTATGCTTCCGACCAGGTGCACGTCTGCTGGTCTGACATATATCCTTAGAGCAAGATTGCATACCTAGAAGCACCAAGGGTTGGAAGGATTCTAACATTTGCAGATGATATTCTTGCATACAGGCAGGGAGAAATAGGGATCAAACAGTCCAGGAGCTACAGGTGACAGTAGACAAAGTGATTGACTGGTGCACTGAAATGAGTGCTGTCATCAACCCGGAAAAGACGGCGGTGTTGTGGTGCTCTCTGGACAACAGGATTGTGAGAGATGATACCCCAAGCCTCACGACAGATGGTAGAAGCTTCAACAGAGAGAACAAACTGAAGTATCTGGGAATCACATTTGACAGGAGTCTGTCCTTCAAGGACCACGTGGAGACGGTTGTGACAAAATCTCAAAAGGGACTCAATGCACTTAAAACTATGGCTGCAATGGACACAGAGCAGAGAATGCTCTTCACACTATACCAGCACTTGATCCTCTCATTTATTGATTATGGACTAGGACTGCTCACTGTCTCAAAGAGTCAGCTGGTGAAATTAGAGAGCATACAGAATGAAGCGATGCGGGTCATTCTGGGATGCACCAGAGACACTCCAGTAGTGTGTATGTGTTACATCCTTGGTCTGCCTACTGTTGCTGGTAGGCACAAGGTGATGCAAGCGAAGGCATACCTCAGAGTAGCTGCAGACACAGATCACCCGTTGCATGAGGCGCTGGACGTAGTTAAGGGTCAGAGACTGATAAGAGGGAAATCATGGATGGCTCAGGCGGAGGATACGATCAGACAGGTGTGCCCCTTGGAGAACATCAGGCAAGGAGAGGAGTGGGTCAGAGTGCCAGCCGTGCAGTCAGACTTGTGCAGAGTTGTAATAACATTGAGCCGGGAGTGCAGGGAGTGGCCAGCAGGGGCCACGGAAGTGGAAATTCAGCAACTAATTCAGGAAAATTCTCGCCCGGGTGATGTGATTATCTACACGGATGGGTCAGTGTTGAGAGGTAGGAGAAGTGCCTGGGGGTTCTTGGCAAAAACTAATGGTCGGCGTTTGGTGCAGGAGAGCCTGGCGTATGATAACACTACATCTAGCTTAAGAATGGAGGTGGAGGCGGTCAGTGCAGCTTTCCGCTGGATAGAAAACACGATACATACACACATTGTGATTGTAACTGACTCAGAAAGCATGCTGAGTAGGGTGAGAACAGGCAAGCTTCGTGCAGAGTGGCTTGCTTCGCTTCGGAGGTCACGGGTAGTAAGCATCACCTGGATCTTTTCTCCTTGGCATGCCGGTGTGCTGGGGAATGAACAGGCGGACAGATTGGCTGGCTCGGCAAAACTTGGTGGAGTATTGATGCATGACAATGCAGACGTGGTTGCGGCCTTGTGGGAGCACGTGTACACCTCGGAGGAGCAGATGGATCACCATAGTCTGGCAAGAATGAGACAGCGAGGTGTGACGAGGGGATCTGGCCGACGCTCGGCGCTCAGAGGAAAGGCGAGACGGACATATAATCAGATTGCTACTGGAACTATTAGTGTTGGAACTCTTCGCTGGCTGCTGAGGATGGGGACGGAGCGCTTATGGGAATGTCCCGAATGCAGTGATGTCGGTTCCTAAATCAATCAATCAATCAATCAATCAATCATATCCTTAGAGCTGCAAGAAATCCTCGATGTCTGATCGGTGCAACCAACGTTTAATTGTTCTATTAATGTGACTACCTTCTTCAGTATTTACACTGTCAAACACTTTTGCGTCATCTATGAAGCATAAGTCATGGTCATCACGTGACCTGCCAAATGGCGAATGCGCACCTGTACTGGCGCGGGTTTCCCTGCTCTATTATTGTGGATCAGTTGTGTTGATGAGATGCCTCCATGCCACAGCCTTATACCATCCAGCTGACCTGGCCATCGTCAACTATTTTTTAATAATTCTCTTGACAAATGTTCTATCATGAAATATAACAGATGGAGAAATAGCAAGCTATTGGAAGAAATACTGGAATATACTGGAAGAAAAAAAAGGCATCACTGGCCTTACATCAAAGATCATCTGTGACAAGACCGCGAGGACGTCCAAGAAGAAAATGGATTGACGACATCAAAGACATTGTACAATTACACGGAATGACACTATCCAGTGTCGCCCACCGAGCGCTGGAACGCAAATTATTCCTCCCCACGACGCTTGACGGCAGAAGTGGAAGAAGATGATGATGATGATGATGATGATGATGATGATGATGATGATGACGATGATGATGATGATGATGATGATTGGAAGAAAGTGTATAACGAAGTGATATTGAAGTGTTCTACAACTAAATATATCATCATCATCATCATCATCATCATTATCATCATCATCATCATCATCATCATCATCATCATCATCATCATCATCATCACGTACCATGCCGATAAACATGGGCGAACATGTTTCGCCATCGCACCCAGTCACCAGAGTTACAGATCAGGTTTGTATTTTTGTCTCGACCATGGCATGTGGTCAAGCCATCCAGCAATTTATCTCACTGTCTTCCCCTTGCCTTTATCCAATCAAACATGCCAGGTGTTCTTCTTCTTCTTTCGTTCGCTTGAAATATGTCTATATCTGCAATGTCGTCTCTTGCATGAATTGAACTGTTTTTTTCAGTTCACACAGTGGTCCATAGAGTTTATCTTCCACTGTCGTCTCTCTAGGCCAGAAGGTTTGCCTAGATATGTTATATTTTGGGCAGTCTTGGAGTATGTGCTCTGCTGTCTGCGACGCCAATCCACATGTGCACATGGCTGTTTCACCAATCTTGAATTTTGTATACATGTGGTTGCGTAATCTATTGTGTCCTGTTCTGAGGCGCAGAATAATGACTTGTTCTGGTCTGTCCATAATGTGGTAGTCATCTTGAGCAGGTTTTGGTGGCTTTCTGACTGATTTGATCATTCTTTTCTTTTGGTGGTATGTAACGGGCACATCAGGCTGTTCCTCTTTGGCTCCTTCCTTAGCCAATTGATCAGCTCTGTCGTTTCCGGGTACTCCACAGTGGGATGGTATCCACTGTATGGTGACTTTATGCTGACTGCTAAGTTCAGAAAGTAGTGTCCTTAGTACTGGCAATTTCCCAGAGAGGAGCGCCTCGGGTACTGATTTTGCATCTGTTAGTAGCACCACAGGTTGAGTACCATTGCTGTTATTTAGTAATTTCTCTGTTGCTATCTTGATTGCCTCAATTTCGGCATCATAGTTATGGCAGTACTTTCCTGTCGGTACTCTGGCTGAGTCCCTAGTATTATTTGGGTATTCTATGTACACTCCCGCTCCTCCATTTCGAACAGCATTTTGTGCTGACCCATCTGTGTAGACTCGGATCCAGAGGTCCTGTGGGTATTCTTCATCAAGGAAGCTGAGAGTGGCTGTTCTGCGCTGCACACTGTTCTGTTCTTCCTTGTCAAATATTCCTCTCACTTTTGTCTGGATTTGTAACGATAGTCTATGCTCATCTTTCCATGGAGTTCGCTCTGGAATAGTTGTTAGGGGGATACCAACTGTGGGCAGATCAGTGGTTTCTCTGCAGAGTCGTTTGGCCTGGTGGATAAAACTACTTCTTTTCAACCGCGCCATAGCTAGGTTTTCAAATCTGTTCTTCATAGGGTGGCCTGGCAAGCTGAGGAACTTTTCTGCTTGTATTAGCGTTTTCGTATCTCTGCGCTCACTCAGTGCCTGTGTCCTCCCCATCTTCTCCATTTCCACTATAGGGGTTGATCTCATCCCTCCTGTGGTGACTCTAAGTGCTTGATTTTGCACCTTGTCCAGCTCTTGTAGTGTGGTATTTGATGCTGAACACCACGCAGTTGACCCATATTCCAGGTGTGGTCGTATGCTCTGTTGGTAAACTTTGCTAAGTATTTTCGTACTGGCTCCCCATGTGGTTCCACTTAGCTTTCTCAGGATGGCTATTTTCCTTCTGGCTTTTGCTACTGCTTTGTTGATGTGCTTTCTCCATGTCAGCTTGCCATCAAATGTTACTCCAAGGTATGTTGGTTCTTTATCTTCTCTTAGGGGTGTTCCATTTATCTGGATGATCCCTGCCTTTTGTTTTGGAGAGAGGGTAAATAGGGTTGTGCTGCACTTGTCAGTGTTTATGCTGACACACCATCTATTTGCCCATGCAGCAAATGTATCTACAGCTCTTTGTAGCAATCTGGTGGCCACTGATGCATATTCATTTGTGCTCCATAGAACCAGGTCATCGGCGTACATTGCCGCTTTAATTCCATGCGGTAGGTGAGCAACAAGATCATTGATGAAGATTAGAAAAAGTGTTGGGGACAAGACTCCGCCCTGGGGGACACCGTGACGCAGTAGTACTTTCTTGCTCTTGAGTCCGTCTATCTGTACTCGGGCTCTTCTGTTGTGCAAGTATGCTTTCACCCATTTGTACATTCTTCCATTGACTTTGCAGTTTCTCAGTTTCTTCATCAGACCTTCTTTCCAGACTTTGTCAAAGGCTTTCTTCAGATCTATCCATGCCGCAAGCACCAGCTTCTTCTCTTGGAATGCATCCTCAATTTCTTGAGAGAGGTAGGTTGTCTGATTTTCCGTAGAGTAGCACTGCCTAAAGCCAGCCTGCTGTGGCACAAGGATGTTTTTACTTTCAATGTACCACTGCAGTCTGTGATTGATGATGCGCTCCAGTGTTTTGCAGAGACAGCTGGTGAGGCTAATTGGTCTGTAGCTAGACGCAATGGAACCATCTTTCCCTGATTTTAGGAGGGGTATCATGATTGCTTCTCTCCAGGCTTGTGGAACACTGCCTAAGGTCCAGCTGTTATTGAAGATCTGCAACAGCTTTGTTTTGGCCTCTGTTCCTAGGTTCCTGATCATTTCATTGGAGATACCATCAGCTCCTGGTGACTTTCTCATTTTCAGTTTTGATATGGCAAGCTCCAGTTCGCTGATTGTGATGGGTGCCTCCAGAACCTCATGTACTATTTCCTTCTGTCCTGTATGTTGTCGTTTCTCTCTAATCTCTTGTTGTTTCTCTGGACTAATTTTGATATTGCTATCTTGTGCGAACGAGTCCGAAAAATGATCAGCTGCTTGCTTTCTTGTTAAGATGATTCCATCTTTATGTAGTGCAATTTTTGAGTTTCTCCCTGTGCCCTCGTCATTAAGCTGTTTTATTAGCTTCCACAATTTCCTTGTGTCTCTTTCAAAGTTCAGAGACTCCGTTTTCTCCTGCCAGCTTTTCCGTCTAGCCTGCATGCCAGGTGTCACTAGGTTTTAAAAGATTGTTTCACTTCATATAGTTCCCAAAAGATCTCGGCTAGCTACTTCTCATTTCTCTAATCTTCTACTTCTTCTTCTTCTTCTTCTTCTTCTTCTTCTTCTTCTTCTTCTTCTTCTTCTTCTTCTTCTTCTTCTTCTTCTTCTTCTTCTTCTTCTTCTTCTTCTTCTTCTTCTTCTTCTTCTTCTTCTTCTTCTTCTTCTTCTTCTTCTTCTTCTTCTTCTTCTTCTTCTTCTTCTTCTTCTTCTTCTTCTTCTTCTTCTTCTTCTTCTTCTTCTTCTTCTTCTTCTTCTTCTTCTTCTTCTTCTTCTTCTTCTTCTTCTTCTTCTTCTTCTTCTTCTTCTTCTTCTTCTTCTTCTTCTTCTTCTTCTTCTTCTTCTTCTTCTTCTGCGTTCATCCGGAGTTTTTTTCCGGATGTGATTGCGTTGTGCCTGTTTACAGCAGAACTGCATTCTTGCGCCGTTAGGCCGACACATCCGACTTCTGCAGGAATTTGTTGACCGGGTTTTTCCCGGGAATTCTCTAATCAATTTACGGGTTGTAGTTATATTTTTGAGGGACTTTCTAAATTTTTTTTCTTCTGTTCGTCTATGGTATATTTTGCACTTGCCTCAGAAACCACATTTCCACAGCCATTATATGTTTCTCGGCTCTTCTGTGTATTGTCCATGTGTCACGTGCATGCATGGGCTCTATAGAAGTACTTCAATGGTATTTGTCTGTCTGCAATTGACAGCTTTTATTGGTCAGTATGTTGTCCATCTTGCACAATTCTAACTTTGCCATAGCGATTCTTGTACTGACCTGTACAAGACACCTTCCATCAGATCTTATAACTGGAGGTCTGTCCTTGCCTTGTTAGATGGGTTGCGGCAGTCCTTTATGAGCGTAAGGTTGCACTGCGCATGAGTTCCTGGACTTCTGACCCATGTACTATTACACCTGGGTTGCCGCAGGGATCTGCCTTGTCCACAGTGCTCTTTAATGTCTACACCAGCAAAATTGCAGCTATTGAGACACCAGGTGTGGGTAGAATCTTGACATTTGCAGATGATGTGCTGGTGTACAGGCAGGGCAGAGACACGGCCAGTTTGGCGAAGCTTACAGGTGGCAGTAAATAGGGTGGCAAGGTGGTACAGGGACGCAGGGGCCATTATACACCCAGACAAGGCATCGGTTGTGTGGTACTCCCTGGATAACCGGATCGTCAAGGCAGACGTCCCAGGTATTATGTTGAATGGATGTCCTCTTAGGCGAGAGAGTAAATTGAAGTATTTGGGTATCACCTGTGACAGGTGTTTTTCTTTTAAGGATCATGTGGGGGATTTGGTGGTGAAGGCTGGTAGGGGACTTAATGCATTGAGGGCTATGGCGGCAACCGGGGTAGATCAAAGGATGCTGTACAGGCTCTTTCAGCAGTTAATACTTTCTGTCATTGAGTATGGTCTGAGGCTGCTGGCAGTATCAAAGAGCGAGTGTGAAAGGTTGGAGCGCATACAGACTGCTGCCATGCGGGTAATCCTGGGGTGCACAAAGGACACACCAATTATATGCATGAGGCATATCCTGGTGCTACCAACAATGACGGTTAGGCATAGGGTCCTTCAGGCCAAATGGTACCTGAGAGTTGCTGCAGACAGGGATCACCCGCTGCATGGAGCAATGGATATGGTAAAGGGCCATAGACTAAGACGAGGCAGGTCCTGGATGGCATAGGCGGAACTTTCTATAAGTCAGGTGTGTGATCTAGAGACCATCAATCGTGAAAGAGAGTGGGTTGAAGTTCCGGAAGACATGACGGACTGGCACAATATAATAATAACACTGGGTCGTGAGTGCAGAGAACGGGCAGCGGGCCGCACTGAGTTTGAAGTGCAACAGCTGATCCAGAGCAACACACATCAAGGTGACATAGTCATCTACACCGATGGGTCAGTGTTGAGAAACATGTAGTGGTTGGGGTTTTATTGCAAAGGCTAATGGACGAGTCTTCAAAAAGACCTCCAGTGTGAGAATGGAGATGGCGGCAGTAAAAGCGGCATTCCGTTGGCTAGAGGAGACTACTGCAACACACGTTGTAATCATTGCGGATTCAAAGAGTATGCTTAGCAAGGTGGAGAAAGGAATGTTTCGTGTGGAATGACTCTCGTCGCTTCAGAGGTCAAAGATTTTGAGAAGTGTATGGATATTTTGCCCTGGCCATGCGGGGGTGTGGGGGAATGAACAGGCTGATAGGCTAGCAGGGAATGCGCCTCTTGGTGGCAGATTACCTATGGACAAGGGCGAGGTGGTCGTTTGCTTGTGGGACCAGGTGGAGAAGACGGAGGAACAGATTGCGAACTTATATGTGGAAAGAATGAGATTGCGGGGGATCGGCAGGGGTTCTTGAAAAATCTCAAAACTGAGAGGGAAGAGCAGAAGAACTTATAATCAAATAGCGGTGGGAACGATTAGTTGTATGACTCTTCGCTGGCTGTTGAACGAGGGAACGGAGCACGTATGGGAATGTCCCGAGTGCAGTGATGTCGGTTCTTAACTCAACTTAACTCAACTTAACTCAACTCAACTTATAACTGTTCCGAGACATCTGCACCAGTTCACTGATTAAGATTTTCCCATTTACTTGGATGTTACAGCGTGATATTTCTTTTTTCTTGTTGACAGTCGTAATCTCTGTTTTCTTACAATTTAGTCCTAACCCTAGTTTTTCACTGTGTACAATAACCGCACCTACGAAATGGTGCAGATTCATGCACTCAGTAGTGTATGATATGCAGCATATCTTACATTGTTCATGTTAGATCCCTCGATGACCTTCTCATATTCTCTAAATTTGTCTTAATATGTTTCTACATACAGAAAGAAGATCTATAGAGATGTCACAGCGCCAAACCAAGGCACTTAGTTTGGTCTGTGAAAACCGTATGGTCCTGGCCACGCCGGAAACGCCACTTTATCACAAAGACCGGAGGCCATTTTTCCTTGTAGCAGCCAGATCGGTGTGAAGGCAGGCGCTGGGGCCCTGTGTAGTTTTGTGGCCAGCCCGCCTTGAGACAAGATATGTGGGGTTTCCCATCTGTTCATCAGTGAACAACATATGTCAGAAGAAAAAGCCGTAAGTGTAAAATGTTTAATTTAATAAATATTTGTTAAATCGCAGCACACACGCCATGTTACAGGCTTGAAAAGCGTTCACGTGGGAAAACCGATGTGTGGGAACAAAGCTGTTAGGCAGAGTGGTAGGAACAAAGAAATATAAATAGATAATGTAGATGAGTATTACTAAAGTGAGCTGTTCTACAGATCAATGTAACGTCCCTGAGGTTTTAGGAATATAACATTTAATTCATAGAGATGTCAGCAATCAGACAATGGTGATGTGAAATATGTAGAATAGGTCATTGATGGTGGTTAAGTATCATAGAGACTGATGTCATGTCATGCCAGCCATGCTAGCACAAGATTATTTTGTTGGGAATTATTTTACATGGTTATCCTATGGCATTAATGTGTTACTGGCTAAATAGATATGTGGGAGATTCACCAAAATATACAATGTGTGGGGTCATAAATTAGTTTATAGTAAAGACTGAAATAATGCCACATGGTGCCATGCAGGCCATGTTGGCATGGAAGGGAGTAAGTGCTTGTGAGGTTGCTAGAAATGAAGGTTACTTAACAACAGAGTGGTGAGAATCATATGTGTATGTGTATACAGCAGCAAGATATGTTTACAGGATTAGTCTGTGACAATGGTGAGCATCACATTGGATGTTTGGTCAAGTGTTGGGTATGAACACTCCAAAGCAACATGAGTAGGGGAAAATAACCATAATATATGTGTAATATTTATAACATGTGTAAAGCAGGGAAAAGTACTTACATGTTATATGTGGCAATGATGGGTTAATGGTTAAGCTAAGCAGTTAGAACATTTAGGTAATAAATAGAAGTGTAGGAAATAGTGTGTTGAATTGTAGGGACGCCATGCAGATTGATAGCCACTAGGCGTAGGAAATAATGCATCTTAATACGCGGGGTGCGTATCAGCAATCATAGTGTAATCGTAACTGCGAATGAAGTGTGGCTTTACTGAGGGAGAACAGGCAGGTGCATCTGGAACTGATATTGGTAAATGGGTTTCTCATTTAGCATTGAAGTCTGATGTCACATCTGTTACCAGAATGCAGTAGTGTTTGTGCTAGTGTATCAAACTGGGAGTTTTATGTGTATTAAAACTGGGTGTTTGTTGTACCAGGGGAAGGGTGTGATTTATTGCTACGTACCACCTTCGCAAAGATATATGCACTTGCTATGTGACATGAAGCGTAAGATAGCAAAGTTTATAACCGGGGTATCATAGGAAGAATGATGGGGAACAGAGCGCACAACTGTACATTTGCTGTCCACTCACAAATAATATTACACTGATTGTGTTGGGCCTTGAATAACACTTATTGGTCATTAGTGTGTAATAGTGACATAATATATATATAGTACACTGTTTATTATATTAGAACTAATGTTCTGTATCCTGCCATGGACATTGTTGTTCTTGGATCCTGCCTCATATGAATGAGGCACTGTGGCCACTATTTGGTGTACTTTCACTTAGTAATATTGTGTGTTTATTTTATGAGCTATCTTAGGGGCATCAGAGAGTCCCTAAATGAGTTCCTGTGTAATAAATGTTTATCTTTATCTTTAACTTTCTGTGAAGGTTGTGATTCTTCTATGTGTAAGGTTACATTGTCACATTCTACAGATATAGTGTTTCCACATTGTATGTATGTCTGTTGCTTTTCATAGTTAGACATGTTTTGCTTGCTGGTTGTTAGTTTGTAATGCTAATCAGATGCTGTAACTTGCACAGTATCATATTAGTGCTGGTACTCTTCATGCAAACTGGGACATTGTTGAGGTAGTTGTCCAGTGAAGTCCCTATGTTGAGGTAACTTAGGGTCTGATGGTGGCAGAGTTCATAATGTTGTGTATTGTTGCATAGGAGTAAAGTGTACTATCAGATGTGGAGCACAGGAGTTCAACCTGTCAATATATGTTTTATATTAGGGAAAAGAGTACGGTGTGTTAGCAAAACAGTTGCCGGTGTGCGTAACAGTGGATAGGGAATTGTTGAGCATTAGGCTGAGAATATAGTAGGTAGTGTTTAGTTGTGACAATATCTTGGGTTGAACATTGATAGTGTTCCTTGAACTTGTGGTTTATAGGGAATATTGTGTTGTCTGGTGTTACCGGTGACTTGGTACAAATTAATGTATAAAATATTCTAGAAGGTGTAGACAGGGAACTGATTATGGGTTCCTTGGCAAATGTAGCCACTTTGGTAGGTAGGAATGACAGTCTAATTTACCAGAACAAAGATGTCATTCTTATGCCTGTTAACTGAATCAATGCTGATATGTTGTTTGTGTGCAATGTCTGTTATATGTTAACCAAATGTGTTGAGATGTTGTGGCTGTTTGCAACGGCTGATGTATGTACTCTGTTGTTTGTAGCTATGTGTTTACAGCTGGACAAATGAGATCAATCTTCCACGGCTTGTGTATGTAGGAGCTGTGTGGTGTAGTTACATTGAACTGAAAAGGTGGAGCAGATTGACATTGTTGCATTAGGTGGTCCATTCTAGCAATATCAAGTGTAATCTCATGATAGCAGTGGCACAATTGGAGAAGAAAATAAAGTGGGTGACCTGATGATGCAATACTGATTGTTGTATTTAACAATTAGAGATGTAGTCACCTTGAAGAAGGGGGTAGCAAAGAATGATCATGACATAGACATCAAGGGTTACCTCAGAATAACAGAATAGATAATTAGATGGAGGTACATTTATGACCTATGGGTTAATTCATGTGCTCATTGCTTCATGTGTTTAATATGTCTTCTTTACAATGATAATCATAGATTGTGTTTTCCATTGTTACAGGAGCGGCTGACTAGTTAGTGTCAGCAGGCCTGGGTTCTTGGTGGGATAGTAAATTGAGTCACAACTCTTTGTTTATGTCGTGTCTTGGGGTTTATGTTGTGTAACCTATGTTTTTGTAGTGTCTTATTGTCTGTGCAGTGTTGCTTGTGTCAAGGTTCTTTATTGTGTCAGTCTAACCAGCTATTGCTTGGAGCACCTGTGTTGTGGTACTTGGTGTACCCTGTTGTCTTAAGTGATGTTGATTGGTTGGGGGTTACCCACCGTTGTTGTTTGATATATACAGTTGTCTGTTGTATCTGTTATTGCAATGGGTTATCAAACATGTTCAGCTAGAGGAGATAAATAAAGAGCTATTTTTGTACTGTTTTTGATTCGTTTGTTTAGTCTCTTTTAGTTTTTACAGTCACTATTTCTACCACAGTCTAACACCTTAATCCAATGTCTGGGTCTCAAATATGACAGTCAGTCCAGAGTTGAGGCCCCTGTCTGAGATCTCGTATATCTTCTTATCTAATTACTACTCTCTTTTTTTTTGTTGGTTGGGGCGATGTGAGGTTCTCTCTCTTTTCACTATTTTTCTTCTTTGGCCGTAACGAAGTCAGAACTACTCTCTACCTCTTAGCACCGTAGTGAAGGAAGCATCAGTCTTTATGATTGTCTCCCTTTGTCTTTTACCATCGACTACAGAGACATTACACATCCTTGTTCTCTCTCGATAGGCTGATATTGACCTACTTCATTATCTATCTTTCATGGCAGCTTGGTTTTTCAAAGATTTTATGTTATAAGTCAGGGGTATTCCCCATAAATTTCTACAGTTTCTAGATCCGTAAATATCTTTATCATGTCGAGATGTTTTATTTTGTGGAAAGTCTTTGTGTAGTCAATTAAGCAAAGATGTAGGCCGTTGTTTAATTCTATCTAACTATTAATCTTGCTTAGTAGATAAACAGCATTTATTGTACAATTTGACTACACACACATGCACGCGGGCACGCACGCATGCACGCACACACGCACACGCACACACACACACACACACACACACACACACACACACACATGCCCACCAACTCTTCTGTCCATTGTGGAATCGTTCCACACAGGCTTGAAGGGTATAATCAAGTTTGATGGTGCAACTTCAAAAGAGTTTGAAATCAAGAGTGGAGTTAAGCAAGGTTGTGTACTAGCTCCCACCCTCTTTGGAATATACTTTTCACTGTAACAGACAAATGCAGAGAAAAGATCGGCCTATGACAGTGGGAACAATTTATAAAGAGGATGGGGTACGCGTGACAACAGACAAGGAGAAAGGGGAGAGATTTTTAGAACAGACCAATCATAGTGATGCGGATACCAGGGATGCAGTTAGAGTGGAATTATCTGGCACAATAGAGAATATGCCTTACGAAGACATCATACTGTTTGAAGATGTTAAACATATTTTGCAAAAGGCAAAAGACACGGCACCAGGGCCTGATGGTGTCAGGTATGGCCACATGAAGGAGATGGCCGGCTGCTTTAATCAGAGCATTAGGACAGCATCAGTACCGCGGGATTGGTTACATAGCTATCTCATCCCTCTCCCAAAACCATACAAGGATCATTCAAAGCTTGGCGGCTTTAGGATCATCACCCTTCAAAATAAATTTGGGAAGGTTTTAGAGAAGATAGTCGCTGGTAAGCTGCAGGATTTTTTGGAAAGGGGGAAGCTTCTTCCAAGAGGCCTGGGGAGCTACAGGCCAGGAAAAGATACCTGGTCAAATGCAGCCACCTTTGCCTTTGACGTTTATGAGGGGTTCCAGAGTAGACAGGAAACGATGGCGGCAGCGCTTGATCTTGAAGATGCGTACAATAGAGTTCGCTATGATATTTTGATGACCGCACTTATGGAGAAGCGGGTAAATCCCTGGTTGGTGAACTGGATAGCAGCCGTCCTGCATTCTCGTCAGGTTGCTCTCCGTCTGGGCGCATGGACCTCAGAGCCACATATTTTAACCCCGGGACTGCCACAGGGATCTGCAATCTCACCGGTGCTCTTTAATGTGTATACGAGCAAGATTGCAAACCTAGAAGCACCAGGGGTTGGAAGGATTCTAACATTTGCAGATGATATTCTTGCATACAAGCAGGGGAGAAATAGGGATCAAACAGCCCAGGAGCTACAGGTGACAGTAGACAAAGTGATTGACTGGTGTACTGAAATGAGTGCTGTCATCAACCCGGAAAAGGCGGGGGTGTTGTGGTGCTCTCTGGACAACAGGATTGTGAGAGATGATACCCCAAGCCTCACGATAGATGGTAGAAGCGTCAACAGAGATAACAAACTGAAGTATCTGGGAATCACATTTGACAGGAGTCTGTCCTTCAAGGACCATGTGAAGACGGTTGTGACAAGAGTAGTAGAGGTTGGCTTCCAGACCCCACTTTTAGCCTCCATAGTAGTGTCTATGAAGGAAATATGGGTAAAATGGCTCCAGCCTGGAGGCTGAAGGAAATATTTTTTGGGCGGGTGAAATTTTTTTCGGCGTGCCTGGTGGGAATTTTTTCGTGGGAACGGGTGTTTTGACGCTGCCTGGTGGGGTGTAAAAAGTAATTAAGGTAAATGTTTAGTTGGTTCTGGAAGAGGGGAAAGTTATTTTGGTTACATTAGTATGTGTAGTGATAAACATGGGTGTGATGGGTCGTGGTTATACTCGTAGACATAATGTGTATGTGTAGTGATAGACAAGGGTGTGATGGGTCGTTCTACTCATGGGTATATGGTGGTGGTTACGTATATTAGTATGGGTAGTGATGAACAAGGATGTGATGGGTCGTTCTACTCATGGGTATATGGTGGTGGTGTAGACATAATGTGTATGCATGGTGCTGTATAAACAAGGGTGTGATGGGTATATGGTGGTTACGTATATGAATGTGTATGTGTAGTGATAGACAAGGGTATGATGGGTCGTTCTACTCATGGATATATGGTGGTGGCGTAGACATAATGTGTATGTGTAGTGATAGACAAGGGTGTGATGGGTCGTGGTTGTACTCGAAGTAAGAGGTGGTTACTATCATCTGAACAGTGTGATAGTAGTGAAGGGTGGTATATTCACCGATTACAAAGGAAATCTTATAAAGTTATAATGGGTATGGTGGTAAGGGGTATTAGTGATCAAGTAGGAGTGATATAGGGGTGGTCATAAATGTAATAAGAGGTGTTCTCAGTTACACACTGGTCAACCAGTGGTCAAGTGGTCAAGTAAGGGTCAAGTAGTCAAGTAAGGAAATTTTAGGGAAAAGTGATTGTAATGAGATGGTGATGATTAAAGAGTGGTAAATTAGTGGTCAATCAGTGGTCAAGGAGTGGTCAAGTGGTCAAGTAAGGAAAATTTTAGGGGAAAATGGTCGTAGTGACATGGTAATGTTTAAATTAGTGGTAAATTAGTGGTCAAGCAGTGGTCAAGCGGTGTGTAAGTGAGGAAAATTTTAGGGAAATTTTAGGGAAAAGTGATTGTAATGAGATGGTGATGATTAAAGAGTGGTAAATTAGTGGTCAATCAGTGGTCAAGGAGTGGTCAAGTGGTCAAGTAAGGAAAATTTTAGGGGAAAATGGTCGTAGTGACATGGTAATGTTTAAATTAGTGGTAAATTAGTGATCAAGTAGTGGTCAAGCAGTGTGTAAGTGAGGAAAATTTTTAGGGAAATTTTAGGGAAAAGTGATTGTAATGAGATGGTGATGATTAAAGGGTGGTAAATTAGTGGTCAAGTAGTGGTCAAGCAGTGGTCAAGTGAGGAAATGTTAGGGGAAAAGTGATTGTAGCAACATGGTGATGCTTAAAGGGTGGTAAATTAGTGGTCAAGTAGTGGTCAAGCAGTGGTCAAGTAGTGGTCAAGGGGTCGAGTGACCACTTAAATTGTAGAGGACGATGTGCCTAAGATTATGGTAGTGATTAAAGTGATCGATGACGTGGTCAAGCAGAGGTCAAGCAGTGGTCAAGTAGTCGAGTGACCACTTAAATTGTAGGGGAAAGTATGTATAGTGCAATGGTGGTGGGTAAATGAGGAAGAATCAATAGTAGTGATAATACTACTACGAATATTAGCGACAAGCACAAAGACAACCAAGTACATACTTGATACACACAAATACAAAGACAACGAAACACACACACACACATACACACATACAGATACAGAAGTACAGACAAACCATACCATTACTACTCTCACAACAACAGCTATACACAAGTACACACCCATAATCAATTATACAAATACACACCTACAAACAAAAACACACAAAGACACAGACACATTTGTACATACAGACATACACATAAAGACAGACAAGCACAAAGACAACCCATACCATTACTACTGTCATCACAACTATACACACGTGCAGACACACTCACCCATACACAAGAACACTCAAAGACAAATACAAAGACACAGACACACTTGTACATACAGACACAGAAGTACAGACAATCCATACTATTACTACTGTCATCACAACTATACACAGACACACCCATACACACTTGATACACTTATACATACAGACCTACAAGCACAAAGTCAACCACACACAGCCATAAACAAATACACAAAGACGGTCACACTTGTACATACAGACCTACAAGCACAAAGTCAACCACACACAGCCATAAACAAATACACAAAGACGGTCACACTTGTACATACAGACCTACAACATCACAACTATACACAAGTACATACCCATAATCAATTACACAAATTCACACCTACAAACACAAAGACAACCACACACACATGTACACACTTGATACACACAAATACAAAGACAGACAAGTACACAAGTACACACCCATAATCAATTACACAAATACACACCTACAACCACAAAGACACCCAAGTACACACACACACACTCACCCATACACAAGAACACTCAAAGACAAATACAAAGACAACCATACACAGACACACCCATACCATTACTACTGTCATCACAACTATACACAAGTACACACTTGATACATTTGTACATACAGACCTACAAGCACACAAAAAACAAAGAGGGCCACACAAACCAGTACTACTGGTATCACAACCACTACAGATACACTTGTACATACAGACCTACAAGAATATCACATACCCCCTTGTGATAAAGAAACGCGGATATCCGAGACTACGTCATCAACGCCATGTGTAAAAGTCATTAAGTATGAGTCATCGGTGTGTAGGGAAGCAGGCGTGAGAATAGCTTGTCTAACTGCCACGTCAGCTACGTCGTGTGCAGAACCAGTGTATAAAATAGAAGGCGTCTCTTGTGAGCTCAGTACCAGTTCACGGGCTGACTTGTCTATCTACAGAGGTGCTTCAGGCTGGTGTGAGCAGTGTAGTAAGCAGATATTGTTCACGTACTGACTTGGCTAGCTACCGCAGTGAAACAGGTTGGTGTGAGCGTTATTCGTGTAGTAAGCAGATATTTTTCACGTAGTGACTTGGGTACAGCAGTGAAACTTGGTGTGAGCCTTATTCGTGTCGTTGGCATCTGATAAAACAGTGAAACATTGTATACATCAGAACTTTTTGGTGTTGTAAGAAGAAAAAAACAGTTTATCAATATGACCACCAGATCTACTTTCACGTGTTCAGTGTGCGACAAAGCCTATTGTGATAAGTATACCCTTAATCGTCACATTCGGACCATTCAAGAGGGGAAAGACCAAATATATCCCTGTCAGTTATGTGATAAGGTGTGTAATACGAACGATGGCCTACAAAAACACAAACGAATACGTCATCAGCCACGCATGAATACACCAAACACTGCAATACCAGAGACGACAGCACCACCTGTCTATTTACACCAGCATCGTAGTCTAACGCAAGTACCAGACTGCCACCACTGTATCTTCAATGATAACCTTACCCGTCATAATAGGAACATTCACAATGATTATCCCTGTCAGTTACGTGACAATCTATACAATTCGAACCTACAACGGTACTTACATCACCAGACATCACGAGAACGAACGACACCCTTAGACACCCTGGCAACAAGTCCACTCATAGTAGCAGAGGATATCCAACCAAATGATAGAGACAGTTTGGCAGCCCTTAAGGCGTACTGCAAGGACCTATCGCTTATGCTACCCAATCAAGTGGTAGTATTAGAAAAAAGTGTCGACCACCGCTATCGGGTGGTTTTGGTATGATAAAAAGAAGTATTCAGATATCTTGTATGATATCTCATACATGTCTTTATTCTGGATCCGAAACAAATAAGGTATGTGTGATGACTTCGACAACAACAGTGTTTTTGATAGTCAACCAGCAGAGCCCAGAAGAATGAAGATCACTAATCCAGAACTTTTTGGTGTTTCACTAATCATCTATGTCATTGATTTTTTCTTATATCTCTAAACTGTTTTTCACTAATCATGTATGTCCTTGATTTTATCTTATATCACTAAAGTGTTTTTCACTAAGCATCTATGTCATTGATTTTTTCTTATATCATTAAACTGTTTTTCACTAATCATCTATGTCATTGATTTTTTTTTTCTTACGATATATCACTAAACTGTTTTTCACTAATCATGTATGTCATTGATTTTTTCTTATATCTCTAAACTGTTTTTCACTAATCATGTATGTCCTTGATTGTTTCTTATATCTCTAAACTGTTTTTCACTACTCATGTATGCCCTTGATTTTATCTTATATCACTAAAGTGTTTTTCACTAATCATGTATGTCATTGATTTTTTCTTATATCTCTAAACTGTTTTTCACTAAGCATCTATGTCATTGATTGTTTCTTATATCACTAAAGTGTTTTGATGAATAATACATTCTTTGATATATTGAAACCAAGTTTTTTTTTGTTGATTTTCTTTAGTGGTTTTGTTTTCATGACGTTGTCTTGTCGGCTCAGAGCTTACATTACCAGACATGAACAATGTCTTAGAAGAAGTTATGGCAAATACAGAACAGTCAAATGTATGAAAAATAGGAAACTAACCAAAGGCGAAAAGGCCTAAAGAGAGAAATGTCTCGACCAAGCTTATAAATATTACAACTAAAAGGTTGATCAAAAATCAAACATTATAAAAATAACCAAATATGAAAAACATCGTCCAAAGACAGAAATATTTCAACTAAACTTATAAATAAGTCACCAAAAGGGAAAAGGTCAAGTACAGAAATAGCTATAGAAAAAATAAGTCCACAAAACTAAGAAAAAAATTGTAACTTCTGTAGTCAAATGTGTCTTATCTGAAAAGACGCTATCAATGTCACCCCTTTCCTTGTTTTACTTTACCAAAGACCTTCGCCGTATCTGGTACAGAAACCCTTATACAGCACTCATCTCTCCACACTCTTGGTTGCTTTCTAATACAAAGTGGTTACATCACCAAGAACTTCAACACCTCCACTGTACACGTGCTCCATTGAAACACCCATGACAGTTAACAACATGTATGGCTATGTAATCTGTGAGTCCATCGGGGATAGTTCATCCGAGTATTCCAAAAGATCCATTTCCCATGGCTGACATCTTCAACTTGCTATAACACAACTTATTCTAATATACACTTTACATGAAATTTCCCAAATTTGGGCTCTATTAAAGATTACGTAATGAGATACACAAAGACACCAAGAACATATCATACAAAACAATTCACAAATTAAAACTTAAACCATATCAGATGAACCACCCAACAAGTACTACACAAACATATAATAAGGAAACACATGACACACAGAGCTTACAGACAAATCACTTGGACTCAAACAAATTTTGCTTCTTGTACTGTAGAATTCTACCAACACTTCTTTCCTATCACCAAAACTAAACATCTACCACACAACCACTGGTCATTTGTCCAACATAATACTCATACCCTCGCCAACGACATTAAGGAAATGCATACTAGTTTATTTCTGGTTATAACTGTTTTAATAGAGCAGAGAGATATACATGCTAATTAGACTACAGCTGCCTTCTTCACTGCTGTCCTTTGTTCGATGACTTTTCTTCTGTGGTTGTCCCTCAAGACTGGGTTCAAAATTTTTTCCAGCTCTAGTATACGGCTTTCAAAATTCTCACGTTCTCTGATTACATATGCCAGTTACCATTGCGTTCTTCGGTGCCAACAGTATGGACTGTCAAGAAGTGAGGTTCTAGTGCAAAACTAACCTGTGGAGGTAAATAAAACACATTGAAACTTACAAGACGGCCATACCTACTACTTCAGTAAAGAAAAAACAGTAAAAAATTCACAAAGAGAAGTGGTAAAATCCACTAAAAAACAGACTGTCGACACTCTATTGGTCACGTCTTGAGAAAAGGTAAAGGTATAGTCACTGATGGTTTGTGGTATAGAGAGATGTACATAGAAAACATGTATAACACATAGGTTTTCGGTATTGGTCATGTTTACAAAAATACACATGTGAATTATGATCATTACTACCCATACACACCTTATTCGTTGAAGAGGAACACCTTCGGACACCATCAGTAGGATATTTTTCGTTCCACGTCACATTAATTTTCTTGAGAGACTCTGGGGCATGACTACTAGCCAAAAGGTCAATATCTTCATCTGAAGACGAATCATCACCCCAAGCAAAGGTTGTCTCTTGTACATCTAAAGCTGGCTGGGTGCCACGAGTAGGTTTCTGGCAGAACAAAATGTCTAATGATAAAGCTGGTGTGAAGAAGCCAGAATCATCCTCCTTCAAAACACTGTCATCTTCACAACAATCTTCCTCTTCTGACCATGATGTCCGTCTATCAATTAAAGCTGTCATTGTACCTGGTGAATGGAAGGTGAAAAAAAGTTTTACACAAGTAGGTTAAAACGTTAGGATTACAATGTGATTCTATAGAAGAATCTCTGATCGCAGACCCATACTACAGATACGACAGTGTGAGTGTAGATTCTACGAGTCACAATTATGGACTGGTGTAATGGTTTTCACTAACAACTGACAAGAGGATGTTTTTGTGAAACGGGAACTCGACACCGGTGATATGTTAGTAGTAGGGGCTTTAAATCTAATGTCTGACAATGTATAAGTATGCATTTCCTTAATGTCGTTGGCGAGGGTATGAGTATTATGGTGGACAAATGACCAGTGGTTGTGTGGTAGATGTTTAGTTTTGGTGATAGGAAAGAAGTGTTGGTAGAATTCTACAGTACAAGAAGCAAAATTTGTTTGAGTCCAAGTGATTTGTCTGTAAGCTCTGTGTGTCATGTGTTTCCTTATTATATGTTTGTGTTCTAGTAGTACTTGTTGGGTGGTTCATCTGATATGGTTTAAGTTTTAATTTGTGAATTGTTTTGTATGATATGTTCTTGGTGTCTTTGTGTATCTCATTACGTAATCTTTAATAGAGCCCAAATTTGGGAAATTTCGTGTAAAGTGTATATTAGAATAAGTTGTGTTATAGCAAGTTGAAGATGTCAGCCATGGGAAATGGATCTTTTGGAATACTCGGATGAACTATCCCCGATGGACTCACAGATTACATGGCCATACATGTTGTTAACTGTCATGGGTGTTTCAATGGAGCACGTGTACACTGGAGGTTTGAAGTTCTTGGTGATGTAACCACTTTGTATTAGAAAGCAACCAAGAGTGTGGAGAGATGAGTGCTGTATAAGGGTTTCTGTACCAGATACGGCGAAGGTCTTTGGTAAAGTAAAACAAGGAAAGGGGTGATATTGACAGCGTCTTTTCAGATAAGACACAATTGACTACAGAAGTTACATTTCTTTCTTAGTTTTGTGGACTTATTTTTTCCATAGCTATTTCTGTACTTGACCTTTTCCCTTTTGGTGACTTATTTATAAGTTTAGTTGAAATATTTCTGTCTTTGGACGATGTTTTTCATATTTGGTTATTTTTATAATGTTTGATTTTTGATAAACCTTTTAGTTGTAATATTTATAAGCTTGGTCGAGACATTTCTCTCTTTAGGCCTTTTCGCCTTTGGTTAGTTTCCTATTTTTCATACATTTGACTGTTCTGTATTTGCCATAACTTCTTCTAAGACATTGTTCATGTCTGGTAATGTAAGCTCTGAGCCGACAAGACAACGTCATGAAAACAAAACCAATAAAGAAAATCAACAAAATAAACTTGGTTTCAATATATCAAAGAATGTATTATTCATCAAAACACTTTAGTGATATAAGAAACAATCAATGACATAGATGCTTAGTGAAAAACAGTTTAGAGATATAAGAAAAAATCAATGACATACATGATTAGTGAAAAACACTTTAGTGATATAAGATAAAATCAAGGGCATACATGAGTAGTGAAAAACAGTTTAGAGATATAAGAAACAATCAAGGACATACATGATTAGTGAAAAACAGTTTAGAGATATAAGAAAAAATCAATGACATACATGATTAGTGAAAAACAGTTTAGTGATATATCGTAAGAAAAAAAAAAATCAATGACATAGATGATTAGTGAAAAACAGTTTAATGATATAAGAAAAAATCAATGACATAGATGCTTAGTGAAAAACACTTTAGTGATATAAGATAAAATCAAGGACATACATGATTAGTGAAAAACAGTTTAGAGATATAAGAAAAAATCAATGACATAGATGATTAGTGAAACACCAAAAAGTTCTGGATTAGTGATCTTCATTCTTCTGGGCTCTGCTGGTTGACTATCAAAACCACTGTTGTTGTCGAAGTCATCACACATACCTTATTTGTTTCGGATCCAGAATAAAGACATGTATGAGATATCATACAAGATATCTGAATACTTCTTTTTATCATACCAAAACCACCCGATAGCGGTGGTCGACACTTTTTTCTAATACTACCACTTGATTGGGTAGCATAAGCGATAGGTCCTTGCAGTACGCCTTAAGGGCTGCCAAACTGTCTCTATCATTTGGTTGGATATCCTCTGCTACTATGAGTGGACTTGTTGCCAGGGTGTCTAAGGGTGTCGTTCATTCTCGTGATGTCTGGTGATGTAAGTACCGTTGTAGGTTCGAATTGTATAGATTGTCACGTAACTGACAGGGATAATCATTGTGAATGTTCCTATTATGACGGGTAAGGTTATCATTGAAGATACAGTGGTGGCAGTCTGGTACTTGCGTTAGACTACGATGCTGGTGTAAATAGACAGGTGGTGCTGTCGTCTCTGGTATTGCAGTGTTTGGTGTATTCATACGTGGCTGATGACGTATTCGTTTGTGTTTTTGTAGGCCATCGTTCGTATTACACACCTTATCACATAACTGACAGGGATATATTTGGTCTTTCCCCTCTTGAATGGTCCGAATGTGACGATTAAGGGTATACTTATCACAATAGGCTTTGTCGCACACTGAACACGTGAAAGTAGATCTGGTGGTCATATTGATAAACTGTTTTTTTCTTCTTACAACACCAAAAAGTTCTGATGTATACAATGTTTCACTGTTTTATCAGATGCCAACGACACGAATAAGGCTCACACCAAGTTTCACTGCTGTACCCAAGTCACTACGTGAAAAATATCTGCTTACTACACGAATAACGCTCACACCAACCTGTTTCACTGCGGTAGCTAGCCAAGTCAGTACGTGAACAATATCTGCTTACTACACTGCTCACACCAGCCTGAAGCACCTCTGTAGATAGACAAGTCAGCCCGTGAACTGGTACTGAGCTCACAAGAGACGCCTTCTATTTTATACACTGGTTCTGCACACGACGTAGCTGACGTGGCAGTTAGACAAGCTATTCTCACGCCTGCTTCCCTACACACCGATGACTCATACTTAATGACTTTTACACATGGCGTTGATGACGTAGTCTCGGATATCCGCGTTTCTTTATCACAAAGGGGTATGTGATATTCTTGTAGGTCTGTATGTACAAGTGTATCTGTAGTGGTTGTGATACCAGTAGTACTGGTTTGTGTGGCCCTCTTTGTTTTTTGTGTGCTTGTAGGTCTGTATGTACAAATGTATCAAGTGTGTACTTGTGTATAGTTGTGATGACAGTAGTAATGGTATGGGTGTGTCTGTGTATGGTTGTCTTTGTATTTGTCATTGAGTGTTCTTGTGTATGGGTGAGTGTGTGTGTGTGTACTTGGGTGTCTTTGTGGTTGTAGGTGTGTATTTGTGTAATTGATTATGGGTGTGTACTTGTGTACTTGTCTGTCTTTGTATTTGTGTGTATCAAGTGTGTACATGTGTGTGTGGTTGTCTTTGTGTTTGTAGGTGTGAATTTGTGTAATTGATTATGGGTATGTACTTGTGTATAGTTGTGATGTTGTAGGTCTGTATGTACAAGTGTGACCGTCTTTGTGTATTTGTTTATGGCTGTGTGTGGTTGACTTTGTGCTTGTAGGTCTGTATGTACAAGTGTGACCGTCTTTGTGTATTTGTTTATGGCTGTGTGTGGTTGACTTTGTGCTTGTAGGTCTGTATGTATAAGTGTATCAAGTGTGTATGGGTGTGTCTGTGTATAGTTGTGATGACAGTAGTAATAGTATGGATTGTCTGTACTTCTGTGTCTGTATGTACAAGTGTGTCTGTGTCTTTGTATTTGTCTTTGAGTGTTCTTGTGTATGGGTGAGTGTGTCTGCACGTGTGTATAGTTGTGATGACAGTAGTAATGGTATGGGTTGTCTTTGTGCTTGTCTGTCTTTATGTGTATGTCTGTATGTACAAATGTGTCTGTGTCTTTGTGTGTTTTTGTTTGTAGGTGTGTATTTGTACAATTGATTATGGGTGTGTACTTGTGTATAGCTGTTGTTGTGAGAGTAGTAATGGTATGGTTTGTCTGTACTTCTGTATCTGTATGTGTGTATGTGTGTGTGTGTGTTTCGTTGTCTTTGTTTTTGTGTGTATCAAGTATGTACTTGGTTGTCTTTGTGCTTGTCGCTAATATTCGTAGTAGTATTATCACTACTATTGATTCTTCCTCACTTTACCCACCACCATTGCACTATACATACTTTCCCCTACAATTTAAGTGGTCACTCGACTACTTGACCACTGCTTGACCTCTGCTTGACCACGTCATCGATCACTTTAATCACTACCATAATCTTAGGCACATCGTCCTCTACAATTTAAGTGGTCACTCGACCACTTGACCACTACTTGACCACTAATTTACCACCCTTTAATCATCACCATCTCATTACAATCACTTTCCGCTAAAATTTATTCACTTGACCACTGCTTGACCGTTGCTTGACCACTAATTTACCACCCTTTAAACATCACCATTTCATTACAATCACTTTTCCCTAACATTTCCCTAAAATTTGCATCACTTACCCACCGCTTGACCACTGCTTGACCACTACTTGACCACTAATTTACCACTAATTTAAGCATTACCATGTCGCTACGACCAATTTTCCCTAAAATTTTCCTTATTTGACCACTTGACCACTGCTTGACCACTGCTTGACCACTAATTTACCACTCTTTAATCATCACCATCTCATTACAATCACTTTTCCCTAAAATTTCCTTACTTGACTACTTGGCCCTTACTTGACCACTTGACCACTGGTTGACCAGTGTGTAATTGCGAACACCTCTTATTATATTTATGACCACCCTTATATCACTCCTACTTGATCACTAATACCCCTTACCACCATACCCATTATAACTTTATACGCTTTCCTTTGTAATGATGGTAGTGAATATACCACCCTTCACTACTATCACACTGTTCAGATGATAGTAACCACCTCTTACTTCGAGTATAACCACGACCCATCACACCCTTGTTTATCACCACGCATTATGTCTACGCCACCACCATATATCCATGAGTAGAAACCACGACCCATCACACCCTTGTTTATCACCATGCATTATGTCTACACTACCACCATATACCCAACCCATGAGTAGAAACCACGACCCATCACACCCTTGTTTATACATCACCACGCATACTAATACATTCATATACGTAACCACCATATACCCAACCCATGAGTAGATACCACGACCCATCACATCCTTGTTTATCACTACACCACGCATACTAATACATTCATATACGTAACCACCATATACCCATCCCATGAGTAGATACCACGACCCATCACACACTTGTTTATACATCACTACACCACGCATATACATTCATATACGTAACCATCATATACCTATCACACCCTTGTGTATACATCACTACACATACACATTCATATACGTAACCACCATATACCCATCACACCCTTGTGTATCACCATGCATTATGTCTACGCCACCACCATATACCCATGAGTAGAACGACCCATCACACCCTTGTTTATACATCACACATACTAATAGAAGTAACCAAAATAACTTTCCCCTCTTCCAGAACCAACTAAACATTTACCTTAATTACTTTTTACACCCCACCAGGCAGCGTCAAAAAACCCGTTCCCACGAGGCACGCCGAAAAAAATTTCACCCGCCCAAAAAATATTTCCTTTAGCCTCCAGGCTGGAGCCATTTTACCCATATTTCCTTCATAAACACTACTATGGAGGCTAAAAGTGGGGTCTGGAAGCCAGCCTCTACTACTGACAAGATCTCAAAAGGGACTCATTGCACTTAAAACTATGGCTGCAATGGACACAGAGCAGAGAATGCTCTTCACACTATACCAGCACTTGATCCTCTCAGTGATTGATTATGGACTAGGACTGCTCACTGTCTCAAAGAGTCAGCTGGTGAAATTAGAGCGCTTACAGAACGAACGGACACTACATTACATTACGGACACTAATAGAAAGGTCAATAGAGAAACAGAGAGACATATATTTGTGCTTCATAGATTATACTAAGGCATTTGATAAAGTAAAACATGATGAACTGATTAAAATGTTGGAAGATATCAACATTGATGGAAAAGATTTAAGAATAATAAAGAATGTTTATTGGAACCAAGTAGCAGCAATTAAAATGGGAAATAAAGAGGGTAGTTACGAACAGATAAAGCTAGGAGTACGACAAGGGTGTGTCTTGTCACCAGATCTTTTCTCCCTGTATAGCGAAGTAATAATGAGAGAGATCAAAGAGATGACAGGAATACTAGTTGGAGGTTATAATATAAATAATATACGCTATGCAGATGACACAGTATTGGTGGCGGATAATTCAACAGACCTACAACAATTATTAGACGTTGCAGTAACAGAGAGTGCAAGGAAAGGACTCTCCTTGAATATCAAGAAAACAGTAACAATGGTAATATCAAAGAAAATGGTGACACCAAAATGTGACATAGAAATAGAAGGGAAAATCCTTAACCAAGTTGATAATTTTAGATACCTAGGGGCATTTATAACATCAGATGGAAGATGTACAACAGAGATTAGGAGCAGAATAGGGCAGGCAAAAGCCGCATTTCAGAAAATGAAGAGTATCTTATGCAATAAGTCACTATCACTGAATGTAAGAAAGAGAGTGCTGAAATGCTATGTAGAACCAGTTTTGCTGTATGGCAGTGAATCTTGGAATGTAAATGAACAAATTAAGAAGAAATTAGAAGCAACAGAGATGTGGTTCCTGAGACGAATGTTGCGAATTCCTTGGACTGCCAGAGTAACTAACGACGACTGCCTGAAACAGGCTAATGAAAGTAGAACATTATATACAACAATAAGACAGAGACAAACAGCTTTCTTCGGTCATGTGATGAGAAGAGAGGCATTGGAGAACATCGTAACAACTGGAAAGATCGAGGGGAAGAGAGGCAGAGGTAGACCAAGAGAAGTGATGCTGGATGGATTGAGACGGTGGCATGGAGGAATATCAGCAGCAGAGTTGATCCAGAAAACCAAAGACCGAGATCTATGGAGAGCCATGAACGCCTACGCCAGCCGGCACGGCACTTGATGATGATGACAGAACGAAGCTATGCGAGTTATTCTGGGATGCACCAGAGACACCCCAGTAGTGTGTATGCGGTACATCCTTAGTCTGCCGACTGTTGCTGGTAGTCTCAAGGTGATGCAGGCGAAGGCATACCTCAGAGTAGCTGCAGACACAGATCACCCGTTGCATGAGGCGACTGATAAGAGGGAAATCATGAATGGCTCAGGCGGAGGATACAATCAGACAGGTGTGCCCTTGGAGAACATTAGGCGAGAAGAGAAGTGGGTCAGAGTGCCAGCGGAGCAGTCAGACTTGTGCAGAGTTATAATCTCATTGTGCAGGGAGTGGCCAGCAGGGGCCACGGAAGTGGAAATCCAGCAACTAATTCAGGATAATGCTCGCTCAGGTGATGCGATTATCGGTGTTTAGAGGTAGGAGAAGTGCCTAGGGGTTCTTAGCAAACGCTAATGGTCGACGTTTGGTAGAGGAGAGCCTGCCATATGATACCACAACATCTAGCTTAAGAATGGAGGTGGAGGCGGTCAGTGCAGCTTTCCGCTAGATGGAGAATACGATACACACACACATTGTGATTGTAACTGACTCAGAAAGCATGCTGAGGAAGGTGAGGACAGGCAAGTTTCGGGCAGAGTGGCTTGCTTCGCTTCGGAGGTCACAGGTGGCAAGCATCGCCTGGATCATTTCTCCGGGGTATGCCGGTGGGCTGGGGAATGAACAGGCGGACAGATTGGCTGGCTCTGCAAAACTTGGTGGAGTATTGATGCATGACAAGGCAGACGTGGTTGCGGCCTTGTGGGAGCACGTGTACATCTCGGAGGAGCAAATGGATCACCAAGGTCTGGCAAGAATGCGACAGCGAGGAGTGACGAGAGGATCTGGCCGACACTCAACATTCAGGGGAAAGGTGGAACTCTTCGCTGGCTGCTGAGGATGGGGACGGAGCGCTTATGGGAATGCCCCGAATGCTGTGATGTCGGTTCCTAAATCAATCATATATATATATATATATATATATATATATATATATATATATATATATATATATATATATATATATATATGCCGGCTTAGTGGCTTAGAGGTTAGCGACTTTTCTCCGTAATCTCGTATACTCTCGTGGGTTACGTGATGACGGTAAGAATCAGCAGTGGTTCGAATCGCATCGGTAACTTACGGAGTATGTGAGCCGGCCGCTCAGAAAGCAATGGCAAACTACTGAGCGTAATCTTGCCAAGAAATCAACATACAGCTGAAAGATGCTGGTGTTGACAGCGATATCCTGTAAAAGGATATGCAAATATATATATATATATATATATATATATATATATATATATATATATATATATATATATATATATATATATATGTGTGTGTGTGTGTGTGTGTGTGTGCGTGTGTGTATGTGTGTGTGTGTGTGTGTGTGTGTGTGTGTAAAGCCAACAGGAAGCGTGTCAAGTGCATTATAACTGACGCATTGTGTTACAGGGGAGAACAAGGGAAGCAATCTTGCCATGCAGAGACTACCGTAGACAGCTTTAGCTGCACATTCCAACCGGTTATGGAGAAGACTTCAAGGGTTTGGAGTGAGTCGGCTGAGTGCTTATACTCCAGTTGGGGGGAGGGGGTGGAGGTGGAGGTGTGAATGGTGGCACATAATAAAGAGAAATGGCAAGTCTTGTATTATTAAATAAGCAGCAAAGCGTTACAGACATGCCTATTGGCCTATTGTTTCAGAGTATTGGTTACAGGGACAGATATGGCTGAGGGGATTAAGTATTTAGCGTGTTGTGGGGAGATGCAGATATTAAGTCACAAAAAGAGGACCCTTTTACACGCCTTCAGACAGTAGGCCCATAGTTTAATACATCAATCGGGATTGGATGGGTGATGTGGTCAGTATATCTCCCGCCACTGGATGGGTGATATGGCCAGTATATCTCCGGTCACTGGATGGGTGATGTGGTCAGTATATCTCCCGCCACTGGATGGGTGGTGTGGCCAGTTTATCTCCGGCCACCTTTCCTTCTAAAGACAATTCCAGGTACCCATTGTAGGCTGTATTGGCCTGGGAGCCCAGGTCTAGTTTTGACAATTCACATCCAGCGGAGCGAACCAATGACCACCCGACCGGCAGGCGAGCGTCTAGCCGCTACGTCACCGCAGCTCCCTTGGCCATGCCAGAATATCAGACATAATGTACGGATATCACGCTGCTGGACATTCTAAGTAACAGTCTCTCAGAGTGGACATTCTAAGTAACAGTCTCTCAAGGTGGACATTCTAAGTAACAGTCTCTCAGAGTGGACATTCTTAATAACAGTCTCTCAGAGTGGACATTTCTTTCATCGTCTCCGTGTTCATGATCGCTCACGGCCATCTCTCACTCACCTGGCATTGGTAAACGCCCGTGTGTCTTAGAGCGTGTCTGAGAAATTCCCACAGAACCCAAATGTTAGTCTACGCCCCTGATACTCTAGTATCGATCTGTTTCGAGCCTGACTCCTCCCAGTTGTCATGATGCTATTCAAGGTCTGGTAAAGATTCCCCCACGACCATGCTAACATTTCTCGTTCCTTTTGCTAACTGGATCTCTCAGGTTCTTGCAGTCTGGTATTGATCGCGAGCGTCTCAAGCTCCACCCGTTGTCTGCGAGGACACGCTGGCTGCCGTTTGGCACAACCTTTATACAGTCGATTAATGGCTGTGAGCATCGATTACTTGGAAACTGGGAGAGTCCACTTGCCTGGATGTGTGTACTGATCCCAACCCTGTTGCGGCGTCCCAGTGACATGAATGGTTGGTCCGGCTAGACGGTAGGTGCAAATATGTCAAAATGAAATAATTATTAAGGGGTATTCAGGAAGTGTTTTACGCAATAGCATCACGGATAGCGGAGGCCAGCGTGATGACAGATCTCTCAGGCACGGAAAAACAACACCAAGGACAACAAGCGTAATACTGACAAGCTCTTGTAACAACTCCTGTCCCACACAGTTAATATGGTAACACCTCACGTCCCACACAGTTAATATGGTAACACCTCACGTCCCACACAGTTAATATGATAACACCTTCTGTCCCACACAGTTAATATGGTAACACCTTCTGTCCTACACAGTTAATATGGTAACACCTCCTGTCCCACATAGTTAATATGATAACACCTTCTGTCCCACACAGTTAATATGGTAACACCTCACGCCCCACACAGTTAATATGGTAACACCTCCTTTCCCACATAATTAATATGGTAACACCTTCTGTCCCACACAGTTAATATGGTAACACCTTCTGTCCCACACAGTTAATATGGTAACACCTCACGTCCCACACAGTTAATATGGTAACACCTCCTTTCCCACACAATTAATATGGTAACACCTTCTGTCCCACACAGTTAATATGGTAACACCTTCTGTCCCACACAGTTAATATGGTAACACCTCACGTCCCACACAGTTAATATGGTAACACCTCACGTCCCACACAGTTAATATGGTAACACCTTCTGTAGCACACAGTTAATATGGTAACACCTCACGCCCCACACAGTTAATATGGTAACATCTCCTGTCCCACACAGTTAATATGATAACACCTCACGTCCAACACAGTTAATATGGTAACACCTCACATCCAACACAGTTAATATGGTAACATCGCCTGTCCCACACAGTTAATATGGTAACACCCCCTGTTTCACACAGTTAATTAATATCGTAACACATTCTGCCCCAGCAGGTTACTATTGTATCACCCCCTGTCCCATACCGCTACAGTTGTATCACCTCCTGTCCCAGACCACTACAATTATTTCACCTCCTGTCCCAGACATTTAAAACCGTGTAGTGACAATTCACAGGGACACGAACAGTTCGGAATATAACGTAATGTATGGAGTAACTAATGAGGGAACAATGAGATATAGTGAGTTAACAAAATACATACACTCACATGTAATATAGATCTAAGATAAAGCCTACAGGTTTCGTGCACCCTGGTATGTGCGCAGCCTTGTATGTGGATGTATGTATGTTCGCTACACATGACTGATCGTGATCTACTGATTGCTACCTCCAGTTATGGCAGCGTGACGCAACCTGGCCTACATGACGACTCCCACTGTCTTGTAGTCTTGTCAGTAAGTGCGCAGTAGACACTTTCGTTTCTGGGAAAACTGAATCAGGAACTACATACATATCTGGCATGTGATCGTGTGTGTGTGTGTGTGTGTGTGTGTGTGTGTGTGTGTGTGTGCGTGCGTGCGTGTATGTGCGTGTGTGTGTGTGTGTGTGTGTGTGATTTTTTAAATAACAGAAAGTGGGCGGTTTGAAAGTTTGGGTTCACTGAAGTGCGGTGGAAACCTGGAGACAGAAACTGAAAAATACGGGCTTTGGGCCCTGTGTGGACTGGAACAGATGGAGCAGCCATAGGTCGGGATGCTGGGGGTATGCGTGTTTACTGTAGCAACATCATCAGGTGTGGAAGGTGGACATTTCAGAGATCAGAGGAAGGGCATTTATGAGCTTGTGAATGTTAGTGTTGCAGGCGAGTGCTGGGCATTCATCGGACCTGGGAGGGGACACAGCAGATCTGTCTGACGGGGACTCGTTTCAGAGGACTGGTTATAGGGACACATATAGCTGAGAAAGTGACGTATTTTGCGCATGTGGGGAGATATGCGTGTTTGGGGGAGATGGTTATGGAGGGAGCTGTGTTAGAATATCGGAGAGGAGGACACGGTCTAGATTCTAGATGGATTCAAGATGTGATAATTGGCATATGACAGGAGCACGGGTGGTACCGCAGCTATAGTGGAGTAGAATGTCGAAAGACTTTTGGGATGGAAGTTCAGCACAAGAACAGCCACTAAATAATGATGTGTGTGTGTCTATATTTATGCAGATCTATACAGGAATGTATTACATAAGATGCTCTTCGTGTTATCGTGGTATTTTCGTTATGTTGGATTGACCATTGTCTAAAGCATTGTTTCCTGCATGAACTGCTGTCTTTGACAGACTCTGCAGGTTTGGGTAGAGTTTCACATCTCAGGTTGTTTAATGCCTTCACAGAATAGACCTCCTTCAGCTGTAGGTGGTACTGTATATTCTTCAATCAAGTGCGTGAGCAGCTAGACTAGAGTCGTGCTTGTATGCTACAGAGTATATACAGATTGTTTAGAGGAATGTTGACACCAACAAAGATAATAATACGATTATTGATATATTTGTGAAGTTGCATTGTAAAGATATTGAAATAATAAAAACAAAAGGCGGCACGAGCGTTACAGCACTGTGAGGTTTGTGGTAGCCAAAAGAAATTAAACTTAGAACCACACATAACATGTTTAACTCCAACGTTAAATCTGTGCATCGATGTGGATCGGAAATATGAACAACGACTAAAACAATTACAAATAAACTACAAACATTCTTTTGCCTGGGCAATTTTTTTTTTCCGCATATCTTTTACAGGACGTTGCAGTCAACACCAGCAGTTTTCATCTGCTGTTAATGTCTTGGCAAGATTACGCTAAGTAGTTTGCCATTGCTTTCTGAGCGACCGGCTCACATGCCCCCGTAAGTAACCAACGCGACGCGATCCACTACCGAATCTCCCGCAGCTGTGTTCACCACGTGGATATACAGGATTACGGAGAAAGTTATTAAAACCTTCACCAGGGAGACCGGCTCTGCGCAAATTAGAAGGGCTAAAATGATATGACAGAATCACACACACATACCAGTCAATCATCGTGGAACACATACCAGTCAATCAAGGTGGAACACATACCAGTCAATCACCGTGGAACACATACCATTCAATAAACGTGGAACACATACCAGTCAATCACCGTGGAACACATACCATTCAATCAACGTGGAACACATACCATTCAATCAACGTGGAACACATACCATTCAATAAACGTGGAACACATACCATTCAATCAACGTGGAACACATACCAGTCAATCAACATGGAACACATACCAGTCAATCAACGTGGAACACATACCATTCAATAAACGTGGAACACATACCATTCAATCAACGTGGAACACATACCAGTCAATCAACATGGAACACATACCAGTCAATCAACGTGGAACACATACCAATCAATCAAGGTATGACAGAAGGGCGCTGACCCTGGGTAGGACATACATGGAGACAACCTAACAACAACATAACTAGAAAAACCTATCTCTGACATCTGCCGGGCAACAAAAATAGACGGGGAGCTAAAACACAGGGAGAGAAGTAGGCACGGATATGTAAATATAGCGAGGTCACGGACAGAGCTGACTGGGGCAACCAAGGTTACATGGGTTTGCCGTTAGTTGGTTGTGGACCTCCTATGTCACATGGAGGAATATGGCGTGAATTTGTTCTGTTTAGTTGTATACAAACATTCTTGGTGTTTGTATGTGTTCCTCAGCTTGGCTTTATAGCATACAGTATCTGTGTGTCCTGACCTGTTCTCTATCTCTGCGATACATCCCCCAATGATGGCATCCATGTTATTTAAATGTCGCACGTTCTTTCGCACAACGCTGAGATCAAATCCAGCTAGATCTTTAAGGCATTTTAAGTTCAGTAGTTTGCCATTGCTTTCTAAACTAGAAGTCAACGTTCAAGTCCAACTAAATGCCAGTTTAGGGAATGAACCTCCAACTCGTTGTCAGCGCACCGGAAGTTTACGAGCAAGTGTGCTTGGGCACTATCATTTATGCTGTTGCCACAAATTAACACCACCGCAAGTTAGTGTACATTTGATCATGATCCGTTTCTTTGATATTACTGTTTCTTCTGTCTTCTTGTATGCTCTAGTTTCACTTCCTTCAATCAATGTCTGTAGTTCCTACTGAATTGTTGCATGAAGGCGGTATAATGAGTTAAAGTTAGCTGCATCCTTTACAGGTCTTTACCATCAACCCCAGCATGCATTGGATGTGTGTGAGTTACTAGGCAATGCTAGTTCAGTAATTTACCATATCTGTCTGAATGGCCGACGCCTCATACTATCGAAATCAATGCAAAGCGTTTGCTCCCAGCTGCTCCTAGGCAGACTCCGCCCCTGGACTTGAGGTGTCGGGGACATGTGAAACACAGCCTCACCAGCCCCTGAACCTGGGCCGTATGGTGTCATTACTAGGTTAGTATGTTGACAGCGATGTCCTGTAAAGGATATGCGGAAAAAAATTATATTTTCAATCATCTCATTTTATGCCGACTGTATAATGAAACCAATCCAGGACACAGTACATATCTTCTGTGACACACAATTATCTCTGTACTGAAGTGTTCATAACTGGTTGTTGACACTTATAGCTGCTGTTTGCCGCCGCTACGTGTCTTTCTGACTTATTCTCAGATCTTACCATTAATGTATTATTAGTGTAGTTATTATCTTTATGTGCCTAGCCAGCTGGCATCGGCGTGCATGTGTCCGATCTTGGTCGCTGGTGCTCTGGGTCAACTTCGCTGATGATATTCATGGTTGGGGTGTTACTTTTTGGCAAGCCAGTAGATTTATAACACCACTCAACATCATTTCCTTTGGTTTGCCTCTGTTTTCACACCGACCGGACACGATTAAGACATAACCTAGTAGAGGCAGAAAACAGTGCTAAACACTTGTGGTCTGAATAAGACGGTGGTCAAGATAGAATATGTGGCCAACAAGACGTGAAATGTATGTTCACCAAACTGGGTGGTAGACGGGAAGGCAACCGCTGATATGTTTGACAAATATTGCTTGGCATGTGTTTATACTAATAAGACTATCAAAGGTAGGTTAGGTGCCAGGTTGGTGCCAGTTTGGCTGACAATTCCTCCATTGTTTATTACTCTCTTTGGAAAACAGTCACCTTCAAATTAATATCACATTTGTAGCTGACTCTATCACATGATTATTGATCCTCAGCCAGGCGATGGACCCTAATATAACTTTTCTTCTGAGGTTGAACGGGGTAGTTGTGCTGGTAGAATAGAGGTGTCCTCCATTAGATAGTCTTCTGGAGAATCAGATAAAAATCGATTCTAATATGTATATATCAAAAGTAGTTATGAATCATACATCGTTAAGTGTCTTGATTCAAATCTGTCTAGAATGTTCTATGGATTTTATTTCCTAATAACTATTCAGCCAAGTAAAGACAGTCTCTACTCTCTGCGGACTTTCATTTCGTCTGTCCGAAGATTGTCACTTCGATAAGAGCTTTATTTTTTCATGTTGTAGTTGTGCTATTTTACCAGACATGTGAGAATATCATGTCACGCATATTTTTATTGTAAATATATACGCAATGTGTACATGATGATTACAATACATAAAGTATATAATTATAATAAAAAATATGCATGATATGATATTCTCACATGTTTGGTAAGATTAATCAGAAATATAGTTATAACACACCTGGGTGAATGTTTTGTTTTGCAATTATTATGAATAGCGTTCTTTTATCATATTTCCTACTGGCGTAGTATGCTTCAGTTGTCACATGTTACCCCCTGGTGAATGGTATATGATACTATCGTGGTTGTGTATGAAGCATAAGTGTTGTGGTTTGTAGAAGGAAAGGGTACAGTAAATGATGTGTATATGCTGCGAACAGTTATTGAACGTGCTATAGAAGTAAATAAGGATCTACACCTTTGCTTTATTGACTACACAAAGGCTTTTGATAGAGTTAGACATGTCAACATGGTAGGTATGCTTACAGATCTACAAACTGATGGGAAAGACATTAGACTTATAAAAACCATATATTGGAATCAACAAGCTGCCATAAGGATTCATAATGAAGTGGGACAATATCAACCTATTAAGAGAGGTCTTAGGCAGGGATGTGTAATGTCTCCAGATCTTTTTTCCCTATACAGTGAAAATATTTTCAGGAATGTAGAAGATATAAATGGAATCAGCATTGGAGGACGAAACATCAAATCAAATCAAATCAAATCAACTTTATTAGGGTCACAAATTGGGCGCGCAGGCCCGTCTTACATTCGGCCCTTCCAATCACTCGTCTTTCGTTCATCAAGAGCATTATACATTTACATAGGAAGAAAAATAAACATTGTGAAATGAATGTTGTAAACATAAACAAGGCTAAACATGGAGAAAAATGTGTACATAAAAGTATGTGACGTAAAAGTAGTGATGCCAGCGCGTCCCACACACACACACACACACACACCACACACACACTCTCTCTCTCTCTCTCTCTCATTCACTCTCACTCTCACTCATTCACTCACACACACACACTCTCACTCATTCACTCTCCCGCTCACTCATTCACTCTCCCGTTCACTCATTCAATCTCCCGCTCACTCATTCACTCTCCCGCTCACTCATTCACTCTCCCGCTCACTCATTCACTCTCACGCTCACTCATTCTGTCTCTCCCGCTCACTCATTCACTCTCCCGCTCACTCATTCACTCTCCCGCTCACTCATTCACTCTCCCGTTCAATCATTCACTCTCCCGCTCACTCATTCACGCTCACTTATTCACTGTTCCGCTCACTCATTCACTCTCACGCTCTCATTCACTGTCCCGCTCACTCATTCACTCTGCCGCTCACTCATTCACTCTCACGCTCACTCATTCACTCTCCCGCTCACTCATTCACTCTCCCGCTCACTCATTCACTCTCACGCTCACTCATTCACTCTCACTCATTCACTCACACTCATTCACTCCCACACACAGACACTCTCACTCATTCACTCTCCAGCTCACTCATTCGCTCTCACGCTCACTCATTCACTCTCCCGCTCACTCATTCACCCTCACGCTCACTCATTCACTCTCACGCTCACTCATTCACTCTCCCGCTCACTCATTCACTCTCACTCATTCACTCTCCCGCTCACTCATTCACTCTCACGCTCAATCATTCACTCTCCCGCTCACTCATTCACTCTCACGCTCACTCATTCACTCTCACGCTCACTCATTCACTCTCACGCTCACTCATTCACTCTCACGCTCACTCATTCACTCTCACGCTCACTCATTCTGTCTCTCATTCACACTCACTCACTCTCTCACTCAAACTACAGTAATGAACATTAGTTTAGATTATACATGATAAAATCAAATGGTATTTAACTTATAATATGACAGATGAGAATACACAAACATATGGATTCGCGTGTTACATAACATGCGTGTTACATGACATGCATCTGCTTAGCTCTCTCTTCATCAAAAACATTAGATATGCAGATGATACAGTATTTATTGCAGACAATTCACACGATCTACAACAATTAGTAGATGCAGTTGTGGTACACAGTGAGCAGCTGGGGTTGGAATTAAATTGTAAAAAGACACAGGTTATGGTCGTCACTAGGAAGAACGAAGTACCACAATGTAATATACAAGTAAATGAGAATATTCTTCAACATGTGAATCGGTACAATTATCTCGGAACAGTCATAACATCTGATGGGAGATGCCTTGAAGAGATTAGAACAAGAATCGCCATGGCGAAAGTGGCCTTTAGCAAGATGAAAGACATTCTGACCAATAAAAAGATGTCAATTGAAACGAGAAAAAGAGTGTTGAGGGGATACATAGAGCCTGTTTTTTTTTTTATGGATGTGAAACTTGAACAATGTGCATTCAAGCTGAAAAACATCTGATGGCTGCAGAAATGTGGTTTCTGATGAAAATGCAAAGAATACCATGGACAGACAGAAAAACCAATGACCAAGTACTACAGGAGATAAATGAAAAATCGTAAATTGATTAGAGAAATTAGACGTAGACAGTCAACATTTTTTGGACATGTTATGAGAAGAAATGGATTGGAGAACTTAGTGACAGCTGGCAAGATCGAAGAGGGAAGACCGAGAAGTAAATACCTGGATGGCTTGGCCACATGGCATGGACTAGACAGAAGCACTTAGCTGATCCACGACGCTGGTGATCGAGTGAAATGGCGAGTCATGACCGCCCACGCTTTCCGGCATGGCACATGATTGATTGATTGATTAATTATGATTATCTAGATAGCAAATAAACACAGTGGTAGTTTGTTTAACTCATTGTTCTATCTTTATATTTCTCTATGTAATGGTGTATGTTTACATGTTAACTTACGGTACCTGGTGGGAGAGATATTTAACCAAGGAGGGGAGATTGTCAGGGAGCTTAATAATCAGTTAACAGATATAAACCTTGGCATCTAACCTTCTCCTTTCCACTCATTGGGAATACCAAGACCAGCTACCTGTACATTTTAATGAGTCATTTCCAGCTGTGTGCTTGTGTATCCAGGGACTTGGTCTTTATTAAGCTTAAAAGAGACATTTGTCCTGAGTTTTCTTCCCCTATATCGTTCCAGTTGTCACGATGTTTTTGCAATCTCTCTCTTTTCATCATATGACTAAAGAAAGCTGTTTTTACATGTGTGTGTGTGTGTGTGTGTGTGTGTGTGTGTGTGTGTGTGTGTGTCACGATAATGCGCGTCCTCACACAAGTCTGGCACCACGGGAAGCAACCATCAAATTGGGTTAAACTACCCCATGCACCCTATACGCCTTATTTGGCAGCCTCTGATTGTCATCTCTTTGGTCCACTTAAATGTGCCCTCGGTGAGAGACAAGGTTTATAGATGACGAAGGAGTGATTCATGCAGCGAAGAAATGGCTACATGATCAAGACATAATCTGGTACAAGCAATGAATACATGCACTTGTTTCTCGCTGGCATGAAGCCGGTAAGTTGATGGCAATTATACTGAATAATACCGATGTTTAGATGACATGTCCATGTATACCGTGTAAACATTTCATGCTGTTGTGAATAAATTACTAATGAGAAAAACAATGTGGTGTATACAGTGAATACATATAGCTTAGAAGACTTGTCACACCAACACAATTAATCATACTAACTGTTAGAACAAGAGCCATGATTGGTATACGTATATTAGTATATTGGTGAAGTTGTCATGTTTAGTTTCCTGCAAACCCCCGGGAAAGTTAACCCGGTCAACAAATGCCCGCAGAAGTCGGATGTGTCGGCCTAACGGCGCAAGAACGCAGCTCTGCTGTAAACAGGCACAACGCAGTCACATCCGAAAAAAAAAAAAAAATCCGGATGAACGCAGCAGAAGAAGAAGAAGAAGTTTCCTGCAAACACTTTTGATGTTTTATTCATGTGCCGTTGTGTGTGAACAAAGATGATAGCTAGGAAGCACAAATAGTTTATTTACGAATTATGAGTATACAACAACCAGACAGGAATGTATACTATGTACTGTAGAAGAGGTTTTTTTTTGTTGCGTATCCCTTACGGGACGTTACAGTCAACACCGGCATTTTTCAGCTGCTGTTGATGTACTAGGCAAGTGTTACGTTCAGTAGTTTGCCATTGCTTTCTGAACGTGTAGAAGAGTATACGAGACAAAGGAATATATACTACGTGCTATAGAAAAGTATACGTGACTTAAAAATAAGAGTGTATACTATGTGCTGAAGACGAGTATACGAGTCAAAACCATAAGAATGTATACTATGTGCTGTAGAAGAGTATACGAGACATGAACATAAGAATGTATACCAGGCTTTTCCATGGGACACATTTTTCAGTCCCATTCCCATCCCACGGTAATTTTGCCTGTCCCATCCCATGAGATTCCCATAGGATTATCATGATAATACTATTATGGAATCCAATTCAAATAAAATTATGAAAGTTATGGGTTAGTGTCAACTAAATAGGACTACGTGTACAAAGAGACATGTAAAACAACAGAATTTATTAATTTTAATATTCAAGAGTATTTTATTAAAACAAAGTTTAATCTAAATATGACAATTCACTGTCATTCTGACACTCTCATTCTGTTTCTGAGTCACTCTGCTCATTCAGCACATTATTAAATTTCCTGCTGATAGACTGTTTCTAATAATTCAGTTACTCCAGGTAATCCCTGAACAATTTCCACAATTTTCATCTTATATGCAAATCTGATATACACAGAGTTTATAACGAGAGCTGGTAACATCCGTTTTCGTAACTTAATCAACAACAATCCAGCTGCACTAAATAAGTGCTCTACTGCCGCTGAGGATACTGGTATGGCCAAGAAAATTGTCGCACTTGCTGTTAGCAGTGGAAACTATGTTCATTTTCCCAATAATTTAATGAAGTTGGATGCCGTAATTTTTGAAACATGGTGACTTCATCCTCAAGGCATTTGTTTCTGGGGTCATCAAACTTAAATGTTTTGTTTGGTGGAGGATCAAAAATTAAGTCAAAATCACTTTTCGTCTTTTGTTCTACAATTCCTGCTACTTCACATACAGCAGATGATTCAGAAGAAAGATTTAAATCTTTGATGAATGAAATAACAGTTGGTACAACAGACTTAGAAAAAGCGATCCTTCTTCTTCTTCTTCTGCGTTCATCCAGAGTTTTTTTTCTTTTCTTTTTTTTTTATCGGATGTGATTGCGTTGTGCCTGTTTACAGCAAAGCTGCGTTCTTGCGCCGTTAGGCAGACACATCCGACTTCTGCGGGCATTTGTTGACCGGGTTAACCATCCCAGGGGTGTCTTATGACGTTTTACTCTCACTGTTGTGGTGTTATCCCCCATCCCAGCTGGCCCATATAGAACAGCCAAAGACATCCTGGTCAGCCCTCAAGGGAAGGCAGGGGCAGACCATGGGCATTCCCCGCCATCCAAGGAGGCTTCCATACTTGCAGAGCCAATACATAGTGCTCTGGTACTGGGCTCACCCAAGGAATCGTCACGTCCTGCACATGGCTGCTTAGCCTCACTTCCGTATATTGGGCCTTCCGTTCACCATAGGCTGTTCTTCCGGAAACCAGAAGAATGCAGTCTGCAGTTGACATCCACACAGTGAGCTTTCGATTCGGACTTTCCACGTAATGGATTTGCTATCCAAGCAATATTCCATTTCATGCCTCTGGGTCGCTATTGTAACCGACATACCTGTGGTATGAAGTGTGGCAGTCTGAATACTTCTTCATGCACCTTTAAATGTCAACCTGTATGCAGTTAAAGTAAGCTGCGGTCAACTTGAGCTTATTGATATCTCCATAGAGCTTGTCCTCAAATGAAGCAGGTGTGGGCCAAAATATCTTTCTCTGTTGTGCATATGTTGGGCAATCCTGCATCAAATGTTTTGCTGTCATTTTTCCAGTTCGACAATTACATTCATCGGTCTCTTCTATCTTTAGTTTATTGAACAAGTGGTATTTCAGCCTGTTATGTCCTGTGCGGAGTCTGAAGATTGCTACTTGTTCTCTTCGGTCGAGTTTGTAATATGCATCATCCTTCCGGTGGCCTGGATGCTCTGATTCCCATTTGGTTCTATAAGTGCTTTTTATCAACCTCTTTGCCTCATTATAGGTTATGTCTATGTCAGGCTGTGGTAGTCGTCCGCCCTCTTTTGTCAGTCTGTCAGCCTCATCATTTCCAGGTATACTGCAATGTGATGGGATCCACTGTATTACAACTTTTTTGGATTTCTGGCATAGATCATGGAGTGCTGCTCTTAGGTCAGCTAGTTCTGTGCTGTTATTGCTCTTCGGTATTGAGACAGCTGACTTTGCATCTGTGAAGATAGCTATTTGCTTCTCTTTATTTTCCTCCATCAAGAGCATTTCTGCTGCAGTTTTCAGAGCCTCTACCTCCGCTTTGAAGTTACTTGAAAATTTTCCAGTTGCTACTGAATGTGTGTTTTTTTTCACTCCATTTTTTAATTTAAGAGAATTCCTCTTCCTCCATTCTCTATTGGATTTTTGGCTGATCCATCTGTATATGCATGGGTCCAATTGCTGCTTGGGTAATGTTCTTTTATGTAGTTTAGGGTTATTTCTCTTGTTTCGGTTTCATGCTGAGTGTTCTTTTTCTCAATACCAGGAATGTTTTCTATCATCTCAGGCAGTTGCTGCTGTCTCTAAGCTGGGAACTTGTGTGCATTGTAAATGGGTTTTACTGTTCATATGTTAAGTATAGGATGTGCCCTAATCTTTCGTATTGCAGTTTCTACAAAGTTGCTACGCTTCAGTCTTCCCTTTCCAAAACCATTAAACCTTTTATACATAGGGTGGTCTGTCAATCTTCTAATTTTTCTGCTTGTTGCTGGGCTCTGCTATCTCTTCTATCCTGCATTGGTTGTAAACAAGTGATCTTTTCTAGTTCATTAATAGGCGTTGTCTTCAGGCTTCCAGTTATGATTCGTATTCCTTGATTTTGGACTCTACTTATTTTGTTAAAGTTTGACTTAGCTGCTGTTGCCCAAGCTGCAATGCCATATTCCATTACTGGCCTCACCCGTCCAGTATATAACTTCTTGAGAACTTTCTCATCTGCTCCCCACGTTGTATCAGCAAGCTTTTTTCATAATTGCCATTCTTTGCCTTGCTCTTGTTCGATTTTTCTCAACCTGTATTTTCCATGTCAGGCGACGATCAAAGGTGACTCCTAGATAGTTTGGATTTTCTTCATGGTGCAATATTTTTCCATTCAATACCAGCTTAGGTTGCTTAGTTTTATTTGAGAGGGAGAACACTGTGCATGTTGTTTTCCCCTCACTTATCTTCACTAGCCATAATTTTGACCAGTCCTCTAGCGCTAATAGGGCTTGCTGTATTCTGCTGTAAGCTGTACTAATATATTCTTCAGATGTCCATATGGCTATGTCATCTGCAAAGGATGATGTGTGTACTCTGGCTGGAAAATTCTCCGTGATGTCATTTATATATGCGCGGAATAATGTTGGTGAAAGAACTCCTCCTTAGGGGACACTTTGCTCCAACAGCATTATTTTGCTGGTTTGTCCTTGTACTTTTGTCCTGGCAGTTCTGTTCTCAGGGTAGTGGCTGATCCATTTGTACAGTTTCCCACAAACATGCATTTTTTGCAGTCTTACTTTCAGTCCTTCCTTCCATACTTTATCAAATGCTTATTCTAAATCTATCCAGACCGCTAGAGTGTGCTTTTTCTCTTGGAAGGCATCCTCTATTTCCTGAGCTATATATGTTATTTGATCTTCAGTGGATCTGTACTTTCTGAATCCTGCTTGGTGTGGTGTTAAGAGTTTGTTTTATTCCAGATGTCATGTTAGCTTGCCATTGATAATGCGTTCCATTAATTTTCCTACACAGCTAAGTAGACTGATAGGTCGATAGCCATTTGGTTCTTCCAGGTCTTTTCCTTTCTTTGGGACTGGTATTAGTATAGCTACCTTCCATGCCTGTGGGACTATTCCCTTCTTCCAGCTGTAATTTAGGACTGCTAGTAGTTTCTTTTTTGTCTTAGTGCCTAGTCCTATTAGCATTTCATTTGTGATTCCATCTTTTCCTGGTGATTTCTTCTTTTTTAGGGTATTCATTGCCTGTTCCATTTCTCCCATTGTTAGATTTGCCATCGTATATTCTGCTGCTGTCTCTGTGTTACATTGATGTATCTGTTTATCTTTGATTGTTTTCTTCTGTTCGGTTGTAATATCAATGTGGTTTGCACTGGCATAGTGTTCCATTAGTGCATTTGCAGCCTTGTTTCTTGTAAGCAAGGCATTTCCTTGTTTAATTGTTATCTGTTTGTTTCTAGGTCCTTCATTGTTCATGGCTTTCACTAGTTTCTATAGTTTGTTTCCATCCCTGTCAAAATTCAGGTTTTCTGTTTTTTCCCCTCCAACAATCTCTTGTTGTTTGATTTACTGTTCTTTTATATTTTGCTGAGATGGCTTTGAGAGAGATGTTCGCTTCAGTTGTTTGTTCTCTCTCTGCTGTCTTCCTGGCATCTTCAACTTTGTCCTCCAAAATGTGTAGTTCTTCAGTCCAGTATGGTTTGTAATTTTTCCTCACTCCTCTTGGAATAGACTCAGTGGCCGCCTGTATTACTCAATCATTGGCCCATTTATTGGTGTCCACATTCCCTTTCTTCTTAGTAACAACTGACTTGACCATGTTTTCTATTTTGGCTTTAATGTCAACTCCAGTAAGGAATGCTGCAGTAACTGCCAAGGAATTGCCGCAATATGGCCAACGTTTTTCTCCAATAATTTTCTGAAAGTTCTGACAATAATTCTTTACCATGCTGCTGGAAGTTTCTTCGTCAATATCAACAATAACTTTGTACAACTGATAGTCTAGGAGGAAGTATAACAGCAAAATTAAATGAGATGTAGCACCATCAATTTCTAGTTTGTCAAAAAAAAAAAGTTTTGAATTTCTCATGCATGTACAGCATTCCTTTAATCTGAACAATATTCGGAATGTGGTTTAAGAATTCTTCATCATCTTCATTAAAATAATGCGAGTAATGTTTTAAATGGGCATTGAAACGTTGGTAATATGATCGCATGCGCGCATATATTAATTTATCTGGTGTCCCACCACGAGATAAAGAATTGATACAAGTATATAAGGAAAAAGGAAGAATAAAAGGCTTTAAAAAGGTTCTTTTTTTAAAGTTGCTATTACATGGCTACTGTCCCATGTGTCCCATGGGAAATACAAAAGCTTGCTGTTCTGTCCCATCCCATCCCATGGGACGTTTCCCACGGGATTCCCATGGAAATCCCATTCCCATGGACAAGCCTGATGTATACTATGTGCTGTAGAAGAGTATACGAGACACAAGAATATATACTATGTGCTGTAGAAGGCATACCCAGCACGAAGATAATAAGAAGTGTACGGGCTAACAGGGGTAGAATGTACTGGGGACGAACGAAGAAGGTACGTAAAAGCTAAAGATAACATAGAGATATAACATCAAGGAAGAAGGTAAATAAAAGCGAAAGATAACATTGACATATAACAGCATGGCCGTTATGTCGCACGTTGTACAGTTACATTTGGGTTTCTGATGAAATATAACGTAACTGGCAGTGACAGACAAGACACATACCGCAAAGAACGCTTAACTATACAAAATAAATCACATTTATAATAACATATATGTAATATCAATAACGTAACTGAAACGTGACACATCGACTAAGTGATCTGTTCTGGGAATGCCACCTTTATCAATGAAGTTAGTAAAGTATGTGATTTAGTTTCATGTGGACACTGATTCCAAGAACACCTGTCTGAAGAAGTGATTGGTGTGATAGTCTAGAACAGTTTCTCAACGGGTGTAAGAACACTTCGCTTTACCACCATGTAGGGGAGGGGGGAGGGGTGTTCTATGGGGCGACAGCAAATATATATATATTTTTTAGGAAGGCAGCAGTCATGACACTAGGTTTCAACTGGGCCACCAATCTTAAGATTTATTTATATGACAGATTTACCATAACTCGGGCATCTCATTCTCAATGATAATTTCAGCTTGATACATATCACAACATTGCAACACTGACAACTTATCTGATTCGGTGTTAGTATATCATAGAGAACCCTCACCTGCACAGTTCGTGGTGACTGCACTAGCCAGGCGGACTTAATTCCTCAGGCTCAAGATCCCCCCCCCCCTTTCCCGTCCTACACCGCAAGATACTATAGGCAGTATGTGACAGTATAGTGCATGTGTATACAACAATAGAACATTGCACACACATGTCAGGAGGAGACACACATCAAAACTTGGTCATTAATGAGAAAGGAGGTATTGAATTGTGATGACTAGACAGATCAGCGCTAGAAAATGTAGGGGCAGACCCAGAGAAAGTCGGATAATTAAGGGCAGACCCAGAAACAGTGGAATAATTAAGGGTAGACCCAGAAAAAGTGGAATAATTAAGGGCAGACACAGATAAAGTATAATAATTAAGGGCTGACCCAGAGACAGTATGATAATAAGGGCAGACCCAGACAAATGGAATAGGCAGAGGCAGACCCAGACATATGGAATAGGCAGAGACAGACCTAGACAAATGGAATAGGTAGAGGCAGGCCCAGACAAATGGAATAGGCAGAGGCAGACCCAGACAAATGGAATAGGTAGAGGCAGGCCCAGAGAAATTGAATAGGTAGAGGCAGACCCACAGAAAAGGAATAGATAGAGGTAGACCCACAGAAAAGGAATAGATAGGGGCAGACTCATGGAAATGGGAATAATTAAGGGCAGACCCAGACAAACGGAATAGGTAGGGGCAGACCCAGACATATGGAATAGGTAGGGGCAGACCAAGACATATGGAATAGGCAGAGGCAGACCCAGACAAATGGAATAGGTAGAGGCAGACCAAGAGAAACTGAATAGGTAGAGGCAGACCAAGAGAAACTGAATAGGTTGAGGCAGACCCACAGAAAAGGAATAGGTAGGGGCAGACTCATGGAAATGGAATAGGCAGGGCCAGACTCAGAGAGATGGGAGTAAGTAAGGGCATGCCTATAGAAATTGAATAGGTCTGGTGTGCCATGTCAGATCGAAAGGATCTAATCATTCGGGGACACATCGATTGACGGATGTCAGTCTCGGCGATCGGGCAAACTTTGAACTATAGCCTACAATGGGAGACGTTGTGATATTCTAGTGTGATAATTTTGGTCGCGTCTAGCGTGAATCGCCTGGTCAAGTTGTTGTACACCCGCCTCACACGCCAGTGATCGGGAGTTCGATCTCGGGTCCAGTCAGGGATATGCACTACTGACGAGCTCTAACGAGAGTGAAACTCGAGTCTAGAACTTCCAATCTGACGTGGACGAGGCCCAAGATTCGCACCGGTACACGATAAGTATTACACCATTGACTGCTTCAGAGACGTGTTCTTGGAATCAGTGCCCAAATGAAACTAAATCACATACTTCACTCGCTTCATTGATAAAGGTGGCATTCCCAGAACTGATCACTTAGTCAATCAGTCACGTTTCAGTTATTTTATTGATTTTACATATCTTATTATAAATATATTTTCTTCTGTGTATTTAACTGGTTCAATGAGTTATATGGCTTGTCTGTCACAACCAGCTAACGTTACGTTATATTTCATCAGAAACCCAAATGTACCTGTACAACGTGGACATAACTGCCATGCTGTTATCTCTACGTTATCTTTCACTTTTATGTACTTTCTTCGTTCGTCCTCGGTATCTTCTACCCCTGTTCCCCCGTATACTTCTTATTATCTTCCTGCTGGGTATGCCTATCTACAACACATAGTATATATTCTTATGTCTAGTATACTCTTCTACAGCACATAGTATACATTCCTGTTTGTTTGTGGCATACTCTTATATCGTAAATAAACTATTTGTGCTTCCTAGCTATCAACTTTATTCACAAACAACGGCACATAATTAAAACATCAAAAGTGTTTGTAGGAAACTAAAAATGGCAACTTCGCCAATATACGAATATACGTATACCAATCATCAGGCTTGGCCATGGGAATCTCATGGGGGAAAAGGGGGGTTTTCTTAATAGTATAGGGATGGGATGGGACGGGATGGAACAGGCATAAATTACCATTGGATGGGACAGTAAAACATGTCCCATAGGCAACCTTGGCCATGGGAATTTTATTCAGATGGGGATCCCATGGAAAAGTCCCATGGGACGGGATGGGATGGGACATGCATAAATTACCACGCAATGTAAATTATGTCCCATGGACAACCCTGCCAATCACCGCTCTTGTTCTAGCAGATTATTAGGTATCTGTATTCATTTTATGGTATATGGGTGTGTGTGTGCATATATATATATATGTATGTGTGTGTGTGTGTGTGTGTGTGTGTGTGTGTATATATATATATATATATATATATATATATATATATATATATATATATATATATATATATATATATATAGTGTATGATCGAACAGTCTGTCTTTGGAGGAAAGCGTTGACCAAACTTGGTTGAACATCAAGAATACAATTCAATCTACCGCAGAAGAATGTCTCGGTGTGTTAACCACGCATAGAAAGAACAGATGGTTCAATCAAAAATGTGAAGAAGCAGTCACTAGGAAGAAGAATGCCAGACATGTATGGTTAAATGACATCAATAACATCCAAAAGGAAGAGCATTATAGAAATGAATGTAAAGAGGCTACAAAAATAGTCAGACAGCAGAAGCGAGAATATATGAGTAATATAATCAAAGATATGGAAACTAATCACCAGAAAAATGAATCCAGAAAATTTTTTAAAGTACTGAAGTCAATGAAACGAGGGCACCAACAAAACACATATGGGTTAAAAGACAAAAATGGGAATATGATAAATACCAATGAGGAAATGTGCAACACATGGAAAGAATATTTTATTGAATTACTAAATTGTGAAACTCCAAGTAACATTTTCCCACAGGAAGAGGTTCTAACATGCGAACCACAAATTGAAGAACCTACATTTGAAGAAATCCTATATGTAATCACACGACTTAAAAACAATAAGGCAACTGGGACTGATGGAATTGCTGCTGAATTTATAAAGGCAGGTGGCCATGCATTACATCTAAAGCTATACGAACTAATAATAAAAATCTGGAGGACAGAAGAATTACCCCATGACTGGAAAGAGTCATTATTGATACCTATCTTTAAGAAAGGAGACAAGTTCCAATGTGGAAATTATAGAGGAATATCACTACTGTCCACAAGCTATAAGATACTATCCGCAGTATTACTAAATAGACTAAAACCATATTCAGAAGACATATTAGGTGACTACCAGGCGGGTTTTAGACAAAACAGATCAACAATAGATCAGATATTTATCTTACGACAAATAGCCGAGAAACATTGGGAATATAAAAGAGATCTCCATAACATTTTTGTGGATTTTAAAAAGGCTTATGATAGTGTCCATAGGAATAGTCTATGGAATGCTATGCAAGAATTTGGAATACCAAGGAAGTTAATCAACATGACCAGACTGTGCATGGAAGATACTTATAATATAGTAACATATAAAGGCAGGAAATCAGACCCTTTCCAAATAACATCTGGCTTGAAACAGGGTGATGCACTATCGCCGCTACTCTTCAGTCTGGCTCTAGAGAAAGTTGTAAGGAAGGTAAAGGAGGAATGTGATATTGGAGGAACATCCAAGCTGCTTGGTTATGCAGATGATATAGATATTATAGGGCAAAGTGAACAAAAGACATTAGAAATATTGACTCACTTAAAGGAAAAAGCCCAACAGATGGGGCTGGTTATCAACCAAGATAAGACAGAATATATGGTAATTTCAAGAGACGGAATGGCTAAAAACTCTGGCCACATACAAATAGATAATATGACCATTAAAAGAACGGAAATATACAAATACCTGGGTACAATCTTCAACTGCTCCAACATCATAAGGGAAGAAATACAAACTAGAATCAACTCTGGAAATAAGATATACTATGCACTACAGCATCTACTAAAATCAAAGGCGCTATCTCGTAACACCAAAATCACAATATACAAAACACTGATCAGACCAGTTGTGCTGTATGGCTCTGAAACCTGGAGTACAACGAAAGGAGACGAAGTCTTGTTACAAACCTTTGAGAACAAAATTTTAAGACGCATCTTTGGACCCATTAGGGATACACAAAGTGGAGAGTGGAAAAGAAGAAGTAACAAAGACATTTATGATCTATTTAAGTCCCCGCTAATCACTGGTATCATGAAGGCTAATAGACTACAATGGCTGGGGCATGTAGAAAGAATGGAAGATAATAGGGAAACAAAACTCGCTTACACTCAGGAAATAAATGACCGTAGACCCCGAGGTAGACCAAGAAGACGGTGGAGAGATAATATACATACAGACCTACAAGCACTTGGAATCAACGACTGGCAAGAGAAGGTCCACCAGAGAGATGAATGGAGACGGATTGTATTTGCAGCAAAGAACCTCAATGGCTCGGAACGCTGAAGAAGAAGAAGAAGATAGTGTATGATGTGTATGTCAAGTTAGACCAGACCTAGCTCCAGGCTTACCCATATGTCATTGTCAGTCCATTCTAACCTGTGTGGCTTATAAACTACAGTTGTCAGCTAACTGGGTTTCCGTGGGATTCTAAGAGTGCCAACCGTCCCAATTTTATCATAAGTAAGTTGGTGTTTACAATGTCGTTGTAATGGATGCGAGTTCAAATCCCCGGCACTTCCAATCCAGTATATTACGTGATATTGCACTGGTTTTCGTCGTAATGGTTAAGCCGCTTGCCTCACGCTCCGAAGGTTGTGGGTTCGATTCCGGCTATAACATTCGGTGCACGAGTGCAGTTCTCTCTGAGATTAATGAGGGTCGTCTCTGGTGATACGCAGTTCGTGCGCTGTGCGACATTTTCGGCAGGTCGCCCTGCGGAACAGGACCGAGCCATATGGGATGAAACCCGGTGCAATGAAGTCGATCCTCAATACTTCTCTAGACAATTCGTGGTACCCATTTTGAGCTGGGTAGATCTGGAGTCCCATGTAAATTGTTGTTTAATGTCCGACGGTTTATGCAGCTTCCTTACTCTGCCCAATGACGTAGACCAGGTTTGGTGGGTTGGCTCCAACACGCCGGATCATTTCATTGGATGTCTTATTTGGCCTAGTGACTTTTGTTGGTAGCTTTGTCTTTAGGACAGTCTGTAATTATTAATTACTAGCTGACCCGGCCCGGCTTCGCCCAGTCCTTGGTGGGGAGCATCTCATTTAATTCATATAAGTAGTCATATAAGCTCACGTTCCCGTTACCGACTGTCTGTCTGTCTGTCTGTCTGTCTGTCTGTCTGTCTGTCTGACCCGGCATCGCCCAGTCCTTGGTGGGGAGCATCTCATTTAATTCATATAAGTAGTCATATAAGTTCCCGTTCCCGTTACCGACTATCTGTCTGTCTGTCTGTCTGTCTGTCTGTCCGTCCGTCCCTCTCTGTCTGTCTGTCTGCCTGTCTGTCTAATCATTTATTGGTTGCAGTTAGAACAACCTTAGATAAACGAAGACCAACTTACAAAAAGCATTAGAAAGAGCACTTGAAAGATCTTTACATCTTCCCCCAACAATTAACTTGGGTAAATGGAGCGGCGGCAGCAGCATCAGCAGAAGAAGGAAAAGGAGGAGTAGACAACTGCAGCGAAAAGGTGGGTCTGTCTATCTATCTGACCCGGCGTGACTTCGCCCAGCTCCTGGCGGGTAGCGTCTCATTAAATTCATACAATAAAAAAAAGTAACTTAAAAAAATGCCCTTCCACACACCATCCATTATTTTTAATGAAAACGCTTTCTAATCACCTGCATGACTACAGTAACTTCTTAAGCAAAAAAAGATGAGTTACAATGTTATGCATTGTGCATTATTTTTATGAAAACTTTGAAAATACCTTACAGATTGTATCATTATTTATTATAACTCATATGCCGGTACATAACTATGGACAACGAGTTTATAAATCTTTGAAAACGATGCCACAATATGACTATAAGTTATACAGAAAAGTTATGCCCCTTGAAATAACTTTTATAGAGTTAGGTCCCCTGAGATATATGAAATTACAATGAAAAATGAAAAATGAAATAATACTGGGTAAGCAGGCGATTTCACACTAAAAAAATATTACAGTTGGCAGCTCTGGAATGAAAGAAAGGCGTGTAGAAAATTTCATCTCAATCGGATGGGCCGTTCGCGAGCGCATAAAGGACAGACGGACAGACAGACAGACAGACAGACAGACAGACGGAGATCCTAATTTATATATAAGATTATTCTTTTGTTGGTAACTTTATCTTTAGGACAGTCTGTAATTATTAATTATTATTCTTTTGTTGGTAAACTTTATGTTTAGGACAGTCTGTAATTATTAATTATTATTCTTTTGTTGGTAACTTTATCTTTAGGATGTAATTATTAATTATTATTCTTTTGTTGGTAAACTTTATGTTTAGGATGTAATTATTAATTATTATTCTTTTGTTGGTAACTTTATCTTTAGGATGTAATTATTAATTATTATTCTTTTGTTGGTAACTTTATCTTTAGGATGTAATTATTAATTATTATTCTTTTGTTGGTAACTTTATCTTTAGGATGTAATTATTAATTATTATTCTTTTGTTGGTAAACTTTATGTTTAGGACAGTCTGTAATTATTAATTATTATTCTTTTGTTGGTAACTTTATCTTTAGGATGTAATTATTAATTATTATTCTTTTGTTGGTAAACTTTATGTTTAGGACAGTCTGTAATTATTAATTATTATTCTTTTGTTGGTAACTTTATCTTTAGGATGTAATTATTAATTATTATTCTTTTGTTGGTAACTTTATCTTTAGGATGTAATTATTAATTATTATTCTTTTGTTGGTAACTTTATCTTAGGATGTAATTATTAATTATTATTCTTTTGTTGGTAACTTTATCTTTAGGACAGTCTGTAATTATTAATTATTATTCTTTTGTTGGTAACTTTATCTTTAGGACAGTCTGTAATTATTAATTATTATTCTTTTGTTGGTAAACTTTATGTTTAGGACAGTCTGTAATTATTAATTATTATTCTTTTGTTGGTAACTTTATCTTTAGGATGTAATTATTAATTATTATTCTTTTGTTGGTAAACTTTATGTTTAGGATGTAATTATTAATTATTATTCTTTTGTTGGTAAACTTTATGTTTAGGATGTAATTATTAATTATTATTCTTTTGTTGGTAACTTTATCTTTAGGATGTAATTATTAATTATTATTCTTTTGTTGGTAACTTTATCTTTAGGATGTAATTATTAATTATTATTCTTTTGTTGGTAACTTTATCTTTAGGATGTAATTATTAATTATTATTCTTTTGTTGGTAAACTTTATGTTTAGGACAGTCTGTAATTATTAATTATTATTCTTTTGTTGGTAACTTTATCTTTAGGATGTAATTATTAATTATTATTCTTTTGTTGGTAAACTTTATGTTTAGGACAGTCTGTAATTATTAATTATTATTCTTTTGTTGGTAACTTTATCTTTAGGATGTAATTATTAATTATTATTCTTTTGTTGGTAAACTTTATGTTTAGGATGTAATTATTAATTATTATTCTTTTGTTGGTAACTTTATCTTTAGGATGTAATTATTAATTATTATTCTTTTGTTGGTAACTTTATCTTTAGGATGTAATTATTAATTATTATTCTTTTGTTGGTAACTTTATCTTTAGGATGTAATTATTAATTATTATTCTTTTGTTGGTAAACTTTATGTTTAGGACAGTCTGTAATTATTAATTATTATTCTTTTGTTGGTAACTTTATCTTTAGGATGTAATTATTAATTATTATTCTTTTGTTGGTAAACTTTATGTTTAGGACAGTCTGTAATTATTAATTATTATTATTTTGTTGGTAACTTTATCTTTAGGATGTAATTATTAATTATTATTCTTTTGTTGGTAACTTTATCTTTAGGATGTAATTATTAATTATTATTCTTTTGTTGGTAACTTTATCTTTAGGATGTAATTATTAATTATTATTCTTTTGTTGGTAACTTTATCTTTAGGACAGTCTGTAATTATTAATTATTATTCTTTTGTTGGTAACTTTATCTTTAGGACAGTCTGTAATTATTAATTATTATTCTTTTGTTGGTAAACTTTATGTTTAGGACAGTCTGTAATTATTAATTATTATTCTTTTGTTGGTAACTTTATCTTTAGGATGTAATTATTAATTATTATTCTTTTGTTGGTAAACTTTATGTTTAGGATGTAATTATTAATTATTATTCTTTTGTTGGTAAACTTTATGTTTAGGATGTAATTATTAATTATTATTCTTTTGTTGGTAACTTTATCTTTAGGATGTAATTATTAATTATTATTCTTTTGTTGGTAACTTTATCTTTAGGATGTAATTATTAATTATTATTCTTTTGTTGGTAACTTTATCTTTAGGATGTAATTATTAATTATTATTCTTTTGTTGGTAAACTTTATGTTTAGGACAGTCTGTAATTATTAATTATTATTCTTTTGTTGGTAACTTTATCTTTAGGATGTAATTATTAATTATTATTCTTTTGTTGGTAAACTTTATGTTTAGGACAGTCTGTAATTATTAATTATTATTCTTTTGTTGGTAACTTTATCTTTAGGATGTAATTATTAATTATTATTCTTTTGTTGGTAACTTTATCTTTAGGATGTAATTATTAATTATTATTCTTTTGTTGGTAACTTTATCTTTAGGATGTAATTATTAATTATTATTCTTTTGTTGGTAACTTTATCTTTATGACAGTCTGTAATTATTAATTATTATTCTTTTGTTGGTAAGTTTATCTTTAGGATGTAATTATTAATTATTATTCTTTTGGCGTTTCGTTCGCTTTGAACTCAAGCGTAGTCCATACACGAGCTACTACTTCTAGTGAACTGGATTGGTTTTTGCTTGTACATTAGCTTTCCCTAATACTAGTATCTCTCACTACCAGGCGAACCCACCCCGACTTCTGAAGTACTTGTAATTTATGTCTCCAAGTCAAGGATAAGAGGTAAAGCTGTTAGCCAAACTCACCGGAATAGAGGTTGAATCCGCTACTCCAGCATCAGTACACCGGAAGTTTAAGAGCGAGCATTCTTACCTGTTCGGCCATACTAACTTCCGTCATTAATTCATGAACTGTGAAGTTCTATTCAAGAAATGCCATATTTGCAGTTTGAGTTGTCTTTGCTTTTCAGGACCTGACCAAGTGCCCTATCAAGTGTATTCCAATGGGGTAGTCTGCTCATCTGTGAACATGGTTGACTGCAAGTGTAAGCTTAGCCTGTGTCACACACAGTAGCTCGAGATGACTTACGGTTATGTTGTTTATTTTAATGTGGCTGATTATTCAATAGCTTCCAAACCGTTTTGACTTCATTTGTGAGGCTGGTAATGTTGCGAGACGCTGACCATTTCTCCAGTGTTGCTCTGTGTAGGCAGCTGTGGGTGCTGTCCATAAATCGTTCATTTCTTGTGTGGACAATCTGGAATACGACTGACAGACAGTCGCTTCTGGTGACTATATCTTATATATAAAAGGCAATCTCCGTCCGTATGTCCTTTATGCGCTCGCGAACGGCCCATCCGATTGAGATTAAATTTTCTACACGTCTTCCTTTCATTTCAGCGCAGCCCACTGTCATATTTTTTTAGTGTGAAATCGGCTGCTTACCCAATATTATTTAATTTTCCATTTTTCATTATAATTTCATATATCTCAGGGGACATAACTCTGTAAAAGTTATTTCAAGGGGAATAACTTTTCTGTATACAGTCATATTGTGGCATCGTTTTCAAAGATTTATAAACTCTTTGTCTATAGTTATGTACCGGCATATGAGTTATAATAAATAATGATACAATCTTTAAGGCATTTTCAAAGTTTTCATAAAAATAATGCATATTGCATAACATTGTAACTCATCTGTTTAAGCTTAAAGAATAAATAAATAATAGTTATCTTATCTCTATCAAGTTTGAAGATTTTATATTTCTTTACACTGTCGCCAACTCTAAGAAGACATGGAACAACTTCAGCCATTATTACATCTACAGGCATATGCGTTATATTCCTCCTCCTCCTCCTCTCCCCTCCTCCACCTCCTACCCTCTTCCTCTTCCCCTCCCCCTCCTCCCTCTCCCTCCTCCATCCTCCTCTTCCCTCTTTCTCCTCCTCCCTCTTCCTCCTCCTCCTCTTTCCTCCTCCTCCTTCCTCCTCCTCCCTCCTCCTTCCTCCTCCTCCCTCTTCCTCCCTCTTCCTCCTCCTGCCTCCTCCTAATCACTCCTCGTCCTTCCTCCTCCCTTCTCCTCCTCTCTCCTCCTACTCCCTCCTCCTCCTCCCTCCTCCTCCTCCTACGTCCTCCCCCTCCTCCTCCTTCTCCTCCCTCTCCTCCCTCCTCCTCCCCCTCCTCCTCCCTCTTCCTCATCCCCCCTCCTTCCTAATCCCTCCTCCTCCCTTCTCCTCCTCCCTCCTCATCCTCTCTCCTCCTCCCTCCTCCTCCTCCCTCTACCTCCTTCCTCCTCCTCCCTCCACATCCCTCCTCCCTCTTCCTCCTCCTCCCTCCTCATCCTCCCTCCTCCTCCTCCCCTCCTTCTCCTCCCTCCTCCTTCTCCCTCCTCCTTCTCCCTCTTCCTCCTCCCTCCTCCTCCTCCCTCCTCCTCCCTCCTCCTCCCTCTCCTCCTCCCCCCTCCTCCTCCTCCTCCTCCTGCGTTCTTCTCCTCCCTCCTTCTCCCTCCTCCTCCTCCTTCCTCCTCCCTCTTCCTCCTCCCTCTTCCTCCTCCCTCTTCCTCCTCCCTCCTCCTCCCTCCTCCTCCCTCTTCCTCCTCCCCTCCTCCTCCCACCTCCTCCTCCCTCCTCCTGCCTCCTCCTCCTCCCTCATCCTCCTCCTTCCTCCTCCTTCCTCCTCCTCCCTCCTCCTCCCTCCTCCTCTTCTCTCCTCCTCCTCCTCCCTACTACTCCTCCTCCTTCCTCCTCCCTCCTCTTCCCTCCTCCTCCTCTCTCCGCCTATCTCTTCCTCCCTCCTACTCCTCCCTCCTCCTCCCTCCTCCACCTCCCTCTTCCTCCTCCCAGCTCCTACTCCTCCTTTTTGTTCTTCTTCTGCTGCTGCTGCCGCTGCTCCATTTACCCAAGTTAATTGTTGGGGAAGATGTAAAGATCTTTCAAGTGCTCTTTCTAATGCTTTTTGTAAGTTGGTCTTCGTTTATCTAAGGTTGTTCTAACTGCAACCAATAAATGATTAGACAGACAGACAGACAGACAGACAGACAGACAGACAGACAGACAGACAGTCGGGAACGGGAACTTATATGACTGCTTATATGAATTAAATGAGATGCTCCCATTAGGGGCAGGGCGAAGCCGGGCCGGGTCAGCTAGTATACACATAATCATATGTCCATGGAGTTTTCTTTCAAAAGCAGAAAACAATTCCAACTATGCAGGAGCTAAGGTGATAAAAGACGAACATGAAAGTATTGTAAACTGACGCTTGACGCCTGCCTGCCTTACGTCAATTTATAAAGGGCCACGTGCGGCCCGCTTGTTGCAAGTTTGAAGCCTCTGCACCAGACAATATAACAATAGAAATCTCCAGTTCAAGAGTGGCCCCACCCTGCCGCTGCCTAGTACCCAATGTTGCGGTTCCTAGATGTTTCAATGTTTACACTAACTGGTGTGTCGGATCACCACCTCAACATCTTTAGTTTACTTCTATGTATGCTAATCAATACCTGCCCATATATTTCTCATGCGATTGGAATGGCCTCAAGGCGTTCCCAGAGATCGATATGTCTGCCTGGTAGCTGTATCCCCCAGCTATCCCCACAGCCGCTCCTGTTTCCTGGCCGTGTGTGAGTTAGGATATACCGCGAGAATGTTGCCTGTATGGCTGGTCCGGGATTTAGGCGCACTCACTGGGTTAAGTGTGTGTATCCTTATTATAGTCACATAGATGTGTGACTGTATGTGTGGTGTGTATAGGAGGGAGGTGTACGTGTGTGTATGTGTGTGTGTGTGTGTGGGGGGGGGGGCGGTCCGTGTTTCTGTGTCGGCGTGTGTGTCGTGTGCGTGAAAGTGTGCATGCATGTGGTTCGTGTGTGTGTGTGTGTGTGTGTGTGTGTGTGTGTGTGTGTGTGTTCTGCACACCACAGACGTCTTCCGTTTTCTTATGTGGTTACGTGGATCTAATTTTAGAAGAATCGGAAATGAATGGTGGAATCCAACAACCAGTCAACCAGCAGTAACAACACCATTACACCGCCACCACTACGACCACTACTAATGCTACAACAACAACAATAACAACAACAACTACTACTACTGCTGATGCTGTTACTACTACTACTACTGCTGCTGCTGCTGCTGCTACTACTGCTACTACTAGTACTACTTCTACTACTACTACTACTACTTCCACTACCATCACTACTACTACTACTACTACTACTACTACTACTACTACTACTACTACTAATACTATTACTACCACAACCACTACTACTACTACTACTACTACTACTACTACTACTACTACTACTACTACTACTACTACTGCTGCTGCTGCTGCTACTACTACTACTACTACTACTACTACTACTACTACTACTACTACTACTACTACTACTACTACTACTACTATTATTATTATTATTATTATTATTACGGCTGCTGGAAAGTTTCTCCATCCCAGGCCACTTCTCCTGTATTCGTGCTGGTGTGAACTCTGCAGCTTCGTCCAGGAACGAATTCTTCCATCGCTGTTCTTCCCAAGTCACAGTGGCATTTGTTATGGCCAGAGGATATGAGCAAGCAACGGCGCGTGCTTATTGACAGCACAGAAGTGCCTAATGTTAGCACTAGCATACAGATATATAGTGGGTAGCTTACTTGTGCTGCAGATCTCAGGCTCACATTACATTAACTCATGTACCGCCAATATGCCGGCTCTGTGGCGAAGAGGTAACCTCTTTGTAATCCCACAACCGCGTTCGACAAAAACAGCTGCGGGCGATTTGACAGCAGACCGTCGCGCCTGGGATTTCATATGATGGTATGAGAGCAGTCGTTCAGAAAACAATGGCAAACTGCTGAACGTAAACTGCCAAAGAAATCACAAACAGTCAAACATGCTGGGGTTGATTGTGACGTCCTGTAAAGGATATGCGACTAACTTTTAACTGAAAAGATCGGAGATGGCTCGTCTGAAATCAGAGGCCTATCTTGAACGAGACGCTCTCGTAACTATATTGGTGATACAATGATAAGACAGCTCTTGAATGCAGTATTGGTGACCTTCGACACGGAAGATGGATAAGTACTAATACAAGCCAGCCTGATGATACTGGATGATATCAGAATAGCACTACCAATAATGGAACCATCCCATGGCCGAGCCAGTTGCCGTTATAGAAACTCCAACGTTTGCAAGTAACCAAGAGTCAACGACCCTCTTCAACACCATGAGGGGCACTGGGTTTATGGTGCTAGCCCCACATTGTAGACGAACCAGTATTCCAAGAACAATGTGCTTAATATCAGGCCGGCCGCCTTGACTTCTCAATCATTTCCTGGTACTCATGTTAGGCTGGGTGGGCTAGGGTCCAGGTCAGTGACAATAAAATGCTATGGGTCGAAAGGGATTCGACTACCTGGCCACGGGACTCAGCCAGCAAGTTGCTAGCGAACGTGTGTGTGTGTGTGTGTGTATGTGTATGTGTGTGTATGTGTGTTTGTGTTTGTGTGTATGTGTATAACTCTGGTTATGTTAGCACCAAGACTGTGTGGCGAACACCAGGACAGCACGCTGTGGTTCGGGAACACAGGGTTAAGGATTTCCATTCATTGGACATGTGTGGTGTAATTGAGCAGCTGTTAGAAAACATCAGGGTTGTGTATCAAAACAGTCATGTGAAATATGAGCAAACGTCGGCATGACAAACTGGTTGCAAGTAACATCAGGCGTCAGATAAGGATGCGTTCTCTCACCACTTTTGTTCAACACCTATATGAATAAGGTTACTAAAGAAACAAATCCACAACCAGCGAGTTTAAATGGCATGCTGTTTGTAGACTACCATATTTTACTGAATTAGAACAATGCGGGACTTTGGCACCATATATATTGCATAACAGTTGCGGTCAGAATTGTATATGGAGATAAACATCGAAAAGATAGAATTTATGACAATTCGATAAACACCAGTACAATATCACTAGCCGTTTTGACAGACATTAGTTTGGTACACTGTGCCTTTAAACCCATGCGGTAGCGAATGTGCCTGATCAGTCCAATCAGCACGGTACATGGTCTTAAGGCTGCATTTACACACACCAGGATAACGCTTTTACGCTCCCAATTACGTCCCTCCGCCCAAAGCCGTTGGCACACTTTGATGTGTCGGGTTTGGTAAAAGCCGTCCAACATTTGCCATTATCTGAATGCAGGTACTGCCGTCTACTGGCAAACAGTATCTCAGTTATATCTAAGACCTGATATTATATCACGTAGGAATTAATGGAGCATCCTAAAACTAATGTAGAGTACATATATATGGAGATATATGTTTAAATATGTGAATACAGTGGAGAAGCAAATCTGTAAATACAGTGGAGGAATAAACCTGTAAATACAGTGGAGGAATAAACCTGTAAATACAGTGGAGGAATAAACCTGTAAATACAGTGGAGAAGTAAATCTGTAAATAAAGTGGAAGAATAGACCTGTAAATACAGTGGAGGAATAAACCTGTAAATACAGTGGAGGAATAAACCTGTAAATACGTTGGAGAAGTAAACCTGTAAATACAGTAGAGAAGTAAACATGTAAATACAGTGGAGGAATAAACCTGTAAATACAGTGGAGGAATAAACCTGTAAATACAATGGAAGAATAAACCTGTAAATACATTGGAGAAGTAAACCTGTAAATACAGTAGAGAAGTAAACCTGTAAATACAGTGGAGGAATAAACCTGTAAATACAGTGGAGGAATAAACCTGTAAATACATTGGAGAAATAAACTTGTAAATATAGCGGAGAAATAAAATTGTACAACAAAAGGCGTAGTTTAAGTACAGATATTATTATTATTATTATTATTATTATTATTATTATTATTATTATTATTATTATTATTAATAATAATAATATTATGAT
>OY992894.1:64792153-64974653 GCA_963921405.1 Cepaea hortensis | reverse complement strand
TCATCACGCTAATCATCACGCTAATCATCAGGCTAATCATAACACTAATCATCACTCTAATCACCACGCTAATCATCACGCTAATCATCACTCTAATCATCACGCTAATCATCACGCTAATCATCACGCTAATCATCACACAAATCATCACACTAATCATCATTCTCATCATCACGCTAATCATCACGCTAATCATCAGGCTAATCATAACACTAATCATCACTCTAATCACCACGCTAATCATCACGCTAATCATCACTCTAATCATCACGCTAATCATCACGCTAATCATCACGCTAATCATCACGCGAATCATCACGCTAATCATCACTCTAATCATCACGCTAATCATCACACTAATCATCACGCTAATCATCACGCGAATCATCACGCTAATCATCACGCTAATCATCACACTAATCATCATTCTCATCATCACGCTAATCATCACGCTAATCATCACGCTAATCATCACTCTAATCACCACGCTAATCATCACACAAATCATCACACTAATCATCATTCTCATCATCACGCTAATCATCACGCTAATCATCAGGCTAATCATAACACTAATCATCACTCTAATCACCACGCTAATCATCACGCTAATCATCACTCTAATCATCACGCTAATCATCACGCTAATCATCACGCTAATCATCACGCGAATCATCACGCTAATCATCACTCTAATCATCACGCTAATCATCACACTAATCATCACGCTAATCATCACACTAATCATCACGCTAATCATCACGCTAATCATAACGCTAATCATAACGCTAATCATCACTCTAATCATCACGCTTATCATCACGCTAATCATCACTCTAATCATCACACTAATCATCATACTAATCAATACGCTAATCAGCACACTAACAATCACGCTAATCAGCACACTAACAATCACGCTAATCATCACACTAATCATAACGCTAATCATCACGCTAATCATCACGCTAATCATCACGCGAATCATCACGCTAATCATCACGCTAATCATCACGCTAATCATCACGCTAATCATCACGCTAATCATAACGCTAATCATAACGCTAATCATCACTCTAATCATCACGCTTATCATCACGCTAATCATCACTCTAATCATCACACTAATCATCATACTAATCAATACGCTAATCAGCACACTAACAATCACGCTAATCAGCACACTAACAATCACGCTAATCATCACACTAATCATAACGCTAATCATCACGCTAATCATCACGCTAATCATGACGCTAATCATCACGCTAATCATCACTCTAATCATCACTCTAATCATCACACTAATCACGCCAAACTCTTCGTGGACCTTTACGTGGTTGGTTGGAATTTACAGCTATAAATTATCTTCAGGATGGGGGTATGCAACCCCACTCCAACCATCCTTTGTCGACTCTTACGAAGGAAGGTTACAGCGTGTTAGATTATTTACTTCACATATGGGATCCCGTTGATAATCTCCAGTACGTTAGAGAAAATGTTTAACATGGTCATTTTTATTGACATGGAATTACGCATATGATGTACTTAAAGGTATTGCCCAGTTTATCTTATGTTTGAAGATTGAGCACAACCCACCACTGGCAACGCTGATCGTATTCCGGTACCAACCTTGGGCATTGTCCACGCCGGACTGGAAGCACCAGACTGGAATTTCGCTCTCGTTTGAGCTCGTCAGTGGTGCATATCCCTGACAGGACCCGGGATTGAACTCCGGATCACTGGGGTGTGAGGCGGATCTGCTGGTCTGACGTGGACAAGGTCCAAGGTTTGTACCAGAATACGATCAGCTTTGCCAGTAGTGGGTTGTGCTTAATCTGCAAACCTCAAATCCTGAAACAGCCTAATAAATCAATGTCTTTTGTTTCACTAAATGTGTTTGTTCTGTGTGGATGAGAAGTGACTCCCGTAGATTGACACTTGTTCGTGTATACCAGGTAAATCGTCTTGAAGCACGCCTGACAACAGATCCGCGGCTTGTAGCTTGCCTGTGTAACGCAGTCACCTCCCAATGTCACTATCATCAAAACCGGGAAAGAAACCAAATATAGCAGAGGGTTTACAAAAAAAAAGGTTACTTGAATATCCTTTATTCAGGACGTAGCAGTCAACTCCATCATTGTTGGTTGTTTGTGATTTCTTGGCAAGTTTACGTTCAGTAGTTTGCTATTGCTTTCTGAACTATCGGCATCCATACCATTTTCATTTAAAAAAACAACGCCGTGCCGCCTGCTGTCAAATCGCCTGCAGCTGTGTTTCGAACGGGGTATGCGGGATTACGAACTGTGTCCGTAAACCCTTCACCACAGAGCAGGCTAGTAGAGGGTACCGTCAACATAGCTTCCTTTAGACCAGCTTCTACCAAATTTAAAATCAATTAGTCCATGGTTATTTAAACCAGTTGGTGATTATTTTTTTTTTCATAATTATTATTAATCATAAAGGAATTCTGAGAAAACTGGCTATCTGAGATATTTCCTGGTTTGTTTTCTCGACCGTTGGTTTATTAAAAACACTGCATTCCTACCCCCACTGCCCCGATCACCAAAAACACACACACAAAAACGCCACATGCAAACATTCAGGCACACACACACACACACACACACACACACACACACACACACACACACACTTCTACTTGTTGACAGCCACACTGCAACCGACTCAATGAACCAATGGTTAGCCACAGCCTGGGCACTAGGCCAGATTACATTACGCAGCACCACTGGTTTCCCACCTCTCGCCTATCCACTGCCACCACCCCCACACATCTACTGTGCTCTTACATCTAACACACATGCAATCCTGCTCTTACACACACATCATTGCTGGGAAGAAACGTAAATTATCTGTCTTTGTGCTAAGTACATTCTCCCATATTAGTAACGCACCCATTGCAAATCACAGCCGCTTTAACATCTTTCAGTGGATATTGTTCTCTTCATTGGTGCTCGCAGAATGTGACACTAGCCTCGCGCTAGAGCGAGATATGGGGGAGGGGGAGGAGAGTGAGAGAGGGGGCGAGAGACAGATAGGGTGAGGGCGAGAGAGAGGGCGAGAGAGAAAGGGGGAAAGAGAGCGAGAAAGGGGGTGGGGAGAGTGAGAGAGAAGAAGAGAGAGAGAGGGCGAGAGAAAGAGGGGGAGAGAGTGAAGGAGACAGACAGACAGACAGACAGACAGACAGGCAGGGGGTGGATTAAATTCTATTTCTACAGCGGCTGTTTCTTATACAGGGTGTTTGTAAAGTCTCACTACACTTTATATATAGAACAATTTTGAAAAATTTAGTACATGACATTATCGACAAATGTGCTCCACAATCCGTCGTGAAGCAATATGCAGCGAATGGCTGTCGTCTGCTGGGTAATTCTTTGCACACCAGCAGAATGATGTTATCAAGGGAAGAAAGATTTGTTTGTTTGAACAAGTGTTTCGAAATGGCGGTCAATACACACGGATGGTTGTTCAAAGATTTACAGCAAGATTTTCTGATAAACAACCTCCTCATCTCATTACGGTTAGAAATTTATTGAACAAGTTCTAATGTTTGTCCATCAAGAATGATGCTGACCACTCATTTCATCCAGTGGGGTTGAAAGTATGGAGCCATGAGTTCTAAGATGGCTGATAAGGCCTATTTTGGCACGAAATGTTCTTTGACAATGTGGACAAAGAATGCTTGACGTTCCAGGAGGAGGATCTCCTGCAGTGGTTTTTCTGTCTAGCCTTTTGCTTCACAACGCTTGCAGTTCTGGTTGCTTCACAGGTGACTGCACCCTTGCGTAATGATGTACGCCACGAATTTCGGACTTTGGCAGCAATCTCCCAGGTGTCATGATCAATTCCAAAAGCTTTCTGTGAGATTTTCAGTGTCTTTAAAGTGTTTCCTCTGGCCGCCTTGGGAGCGTTTACCACAACGCAGTTCGCCTTAAAATATTCGTTTAAGAAGCCTGTGATCCGGCATGCGAGTTAAGTGACCAGCCCAGCGAATCTGATTCTTCATTAGTAGAGTGTGGATACTGGGCATGCACGCTCTTTCTAGGACTTCGGTGTCTGGGATCTTGTCTTGCGACTTAATCTTCAATAGCTTCCTAAGGCAGACTGTGTGGAAGTGGTTTAATTTCCTAGCGTGTCGCTGATAAACAGTCCAAGTTTCACAAGCATATAGCAGCGTGGATAATATAACTGCTATTGGATGAAGAATGACTTGCGCGATGAATTGGATAAAAGTGATGAAGAGTTGGTCAATTCTTTGACCTCACTCTCTCGCCTGAGTCCATCTGAGTCCAGTGGCAAGACAAGTCAAGACGACTGGAGACGAATACAGGTGCAGTGAATGACCAGGGCGCTCTACGTGCCTTGCCGTGCTCTGTACGTTCCACGATGCTTTGCAGGTAAACGCCGTCTTGCCCGTTGAATCATCAATGATTCCTTCCGCGCAGTCTGTCGAATCCTGTCTTCACATGCTGGGTAGGCATACCCTAATTCACCGATCAGTTTGACACCAAATCGGTTACCCACGCCCGGTTTAGCCAGCCTGTGTCACAGCTGTTGCTCTGGGTGTGGCCGCTGTCGTATGCTGACAGCTCATAGGAACCACAGGCGTGAGCTGGATGTCAGGCTTGGACCAGTGGGGGGATTGGCCCTGAACAGGATGTGACAGTCATCGTTACCAAAGGTACTACTAATGGCTGACACCCCGGAACCTCCTGAATCAGTTATAATTAATACGTCATTGGTACTTTCCAGCTTCCCCAAAACAGTGTTAGATAATATCAGTAACTATTGTAACTAATATAATGAATTTTTTTTAGCATATTTCATTGATGAGGTTATGACCTTAGTGTCTTAGTTTTTTGGGGGGGTCAAAATTGTTCTACATTCAATGTGTAGTGAGACTTTACAAACACTCTGTAGAACACCATGCGTGTTGGTGTGTCTGTGTATGAATGTGTGTCCGTTCATGAATGTGTCTGTGCTATGTGAGTCCCTGTATGAACGTGTTTATATTAGTATAATATGTAACTATAATGTAATATGTCTCAATACAAGTAAAATAAAAGGGTAGGCGCATCGACCATCAGGTGCCAGACCCAGACTTGTACAGACCAATCGACTCTAGATGGCTCATGTGGTCAGTGTCACGCCGGCCGACTTTACTTTGACAGACATTTCCTGGTACACATGCTAGGCTGTACCGGCTTGGGAGCATCAACCAGTGTTAGAACTCTTCCCCGATGCTGACTGGAGCCCATGAGCACTGGACCGGATCTGGCCAGAGTAGACGCTGCCGCCCCTGCCAGTGTGTACGTATGTCGGTATATTGTTGTGTCTGGTCACACCAGACGCTGTCCCACGGCCGGCCCGTGTGTACGTATGTCGGTATATTGTTGTGTCTGGTCACACCAGACGCTGTCCCACCGCCGGCCCGTGTGGACGTATGTCGGTATATTGTTGTGTCTGGTCACACCTGACGCTGTCCCACCGCCGGCCCGTGTGGACGTATGTCGGTATATTGTTGTGTCTGGTCACACCAGACGCTGTCCTACCGCCGGCCCGTGTGGACGTATGTCGGTATATTGTTGTGTCTGGTCACACCAGACGCTGTCCCACGGCCGGCCCGTGTGAACGTATGTCGGTATATTGTTGTGTCTGGTCACACCAGACGCTGTCCTACAGCCGGCCCGTGTGAACGTATGTCGGTATATTGTTGTGTCTGGTCACACCAGACGCTGTCCTACGGCCGGCCCGTGTGAACGTATGTCGGTATATTGTTGTGTCTGGTCACACCAGACGCTGTCCCACGGCCGGCCCGTGTGAAAGTATGTCGGTATATTGTTGTGTCTGGTCACACCAGACGCTGTCCTACGGCCGGCCCGTGTGAACGTATGTCGGTATATTGTTGTGTCTGGCCACACCAGACGGTGTCCCACGGCCGGCCCGTGTGGACGTATGTCGGTATATTGTTGTGTCTGGTCACACCAGACGCTGCCGCCCCTGCCAGTGTGGACGTATGTCGGTATATTGTTGTGTCTGGCCACACCAGACGCTGCCGCCCCTGCCAGTGTGGACGTATGTCGGTATATTGTTGTGTCTGGCCACACCAGACGCTGCCGCCCCTGCCAGTGTGAACGTATGTCGGTATATTGTTGTGTCTGGTCACACAAGACGCTGTCCCACCGCCGGCCCGTGTGGACGTATGTCGGTATATTGTTGTGTCTGGCCACACCAGACGCTGTCCCACGGCCGGCCCGTGTGAACGTATGTCGGTATATTGTTGTGTCTGGTCACACCAGACGCTGTCCCACGGCCGGCCCGTGTGAACGTATGTCGGTATATTGTTGTGTCTGGTCACACCAGACGCTGTCCCACCGCCGGCCCGTGTGGACGTATGTCGGTATATTGTTGTGTCTAGTCACACCAGACGCTGTCCCACGGCCGGCCCGTGTGAACGTATGTCGGTATATTGTTGTGTCTGGTCACACCAGACGCTGTCCCACGGCCGGCCCGTGTGAACGTATGTCGGTATATTGTTGTGTCTGGTCACACCAGACGCTGTCCTACGGCCGGCCCGTGTGAACGTATGTCGGTATATTGTTGTGTCTGGTCACACCAGACGCTGTCCTACGGCCGGCCCGTGTGAACGTATGTCGGTATATTGTTGTGTCTGGCCACACCAGACGCTGTCCCACGGCCGGCCCGTGTGAAAGTATGTCGGTATATTGTTGTGTCTGGTCACACCAGACGCTGTCCTACGGCCGGCCCGTGTGAACGTATGTCGGTATATTGTTGTGTCTGGCCACACCAGACGCTGTCCCACGGCCGGCCCGTGTGGACGTATGTCGGTATATTGTTGTGTCTGGTCACACCAGACGCTGCCGCCCCTGCCAGTGTGGACGTATGTCGGTATATTGTTGTGGCTGGCCACACCAGACGCTGCCGCCCCTGCCAGTGTGGACGTATGCCGGTATATTGTTGTGTCTGGCCACACCAGACGCTGTCCCACCGCCGGCCCGTGTGGACGTATGTCGGTATATTGTTGTGTCTGGTCACACCAGACGCTGTCCCACCGCCGGCCCGTGTGGACGTATGTCGGTATATTGTTGTGTCTGGCCACACCAGACGCTGTCCCACGGCCGGCCCGTGTGAACGTATGTCGGTATATTGTTGTGTCTGGTCACACCAGACGCTGTCCCACGGACGGCCCGTGTGAACGTATGTCGGTATATTGTTGTGTCTGGTCACACCAGACGCTGTCCCACCGCCGGCCCGTGTGAACGTATGTCGGTATATTGTTGTGTCTGGCCACACCAGACGCTGTCCCACGGCCGGCCCGTGTGAATGTATGTCGGTATGTTGTTGCGTCTGCATACAGGCGCATGTAGTCCGCACCCCCGCCTGCCCGTCCGACCGTCTATCTGTTTGGTGTTACAGGTGTTAGAACAATGGCCGTCATTATTGCTGGCTTTATGTTTTATTGTTAATATTCTTGTTGATTTTGAGGCCGAGGGTGGCTGGGAGGGGCAGCTTCTTTTTTCTAGACATGTCAAGGCTTCTGGTTCTTATCATTTATTCACTTGTGCAAAAGTCTCTTGTGTCATTGTCTTGTCTCTTGTGTTGTAGTCTATTCTCTTGTGCTCCGCTTAGTGTCTAGTGCTATAGTCTAGCCTCTTTTATCATCATGTGCCATGAGAGGTCATGTTTCGCCATCTCTCACGATCACCAGAGTCGGGGATCAGCTCCGTGTTTATGTCATGATTATGCCATGTGGCCCAGCCATCCAGGGGCTGCCTTATGCGGTAATATGTGGCTGCTGGTTTTCTAGGGACTGCCGCTTCCCTCGACCATGAACTGATTTTTTGTGGTTGGCATTCTGGCAGCGATATTGTGCATAATATACCTGGGCGGGCTGTTGGTTTGCCGAGACTCCTGTCTGTTCCACTTTTCACATTTTCAGTGAGGAGAATTTTGTGTGGTATTCACTGGCACAGGAACGGTGCATGATGGTGTGATTCTTTGCCGTGAAGTTGGGGCCACGACTGACTGACCGATTGACTGACTGACTAGCTGACTAATTGACTAACTAACAAACAAACAAACTAACTAACTAACTAACTAACTAACTAACTAACTAACTACACTACACTACACTACACTACACTACACTACACTAAACTAATTAAACTAAGCTAACTAACTAACTAACTAACTAACTAACTAAATAACTAACTAACTAAACTAACTAACTAACTAACTAACTAACTAACTAAGGTAATGCCACTGTCCCGTCACCTAGTCTATAGGTATAGCCTTTTGAGCTATAGTTTACTCTAACTATTGTCATCTTTTAATTGTTGGACCCCCAGTTATGTCAACCCATTGTCCTAGTCTCTTACATTCTCCGCTCTGCATGATAATCATGTGTACAAGCATATATCTTTTCTGACGAGGCACCTTGTGTACAAACCAAAACAATCCACATTCCGTCATTCTCACCAGTTTTTTACACCATGAAGCAGATAGTGTTAAAATACTCAGGCCACGATCAAGCACCGAGTGGGCCCGACGGTGGAAACAGGATGTCGCTGTTTGAAGTGAGCAGTTATCATAGTCTTCAGTGCTACCAAGCCACGCTTGTTTACACTGATATTTACATGCTGGGCTTTGAACAAATGTTAAGAATAAATATTTTAATGTAACATGTCTCTCAGTTGCCGGCTCATTTAGAGATGTTCTATGTAATTCAGCCTTCCTGAAAGCTTGTTCAACGAGCACATCACTACACTTCCCTACCCAGACTTTACGAATGCATTCGTCTATTCACACCAGTCAGAAATGCCCCTTCTGCAATGTCCCTGATGTATCTTCCATACTGTTACGGAGCGCTTATGGGAATGTCCCGAATGCTGTGATGTCGGTTCCTAAATCAATCAATCAATCAATCTTCCATACTGTTAGGCCTACTCAAACCAGTGTAACACAGCAAGACGTCATCCGTGAACGGGAACAACAGCGGGTTGTATTCTCACCAATCCTACTGTATAGATGTTGCTCAGCATCGCGATAACGGAGACCTCTAAGGTATGCCAAGACATCAATGTAGTTGTAGCAATGCGCACGTTCTAGAACTGAATGACACGGTTCTTTCCATCAAAGTAGCCGCAATGCAGTTTACCAGTTAGAAATGAATGCCACAGCCCATTTAGAATTCCGCGAGATGTGGAGTCTACGCAATTACAGTCAACCTACAAATATATTTAGCCCAGCAACAGATTTTTCCTTGCTTGGAATTAAAATGTGATGGGTCGAATAACGACAAGGGCCACTTCCACAGATTTGTCCACTAGTTTGTCCACATGTTTGACCACAGGTTTCTCCACAGGTTTATCACAGGTTTGTCTACGGGTTTGTCCGCAGGTTTATCACAGATTTGTCCACAGGTTTGTCCACAGGTTTGTCCACGTGTTTTCACAGATTTATCACAGGTTTGCCTACGGGTTTGTCCGCAGGTTTATCACAGGTTTGTCCACAGGTTTATCATAGGGTTTTTCATAGGTTTGACCACATGTTTATCACAGGTTTGTCCACAGGTTTATCACATATTTGTCCAAAGGTTCATCGGATGATTGCCCACAGGTATATCCATTGGTTTATCACAAGTTTGTCCACAGGTTTATCACAGGCTTGTCCACAGATTTGACCTCAGGTTTGTCCACAGGTTTATCACTCATTTGTCCACGGGTTTTCCCACAGATTTGACCACAGGTTTATCACTGGTTTGTCCACAGTTTTGTCCACATCTGCGTCCATCGGGTTGTCCAGTTTTATCACAGATTTGTCCCAGTTGTGTCCATCTGTTTGTCCGCAGGTTTTTCAGCAGGTTTATCACAGTTTTGTCCACATGTTTGTCCCAGGTTTGTCCACAGGTTTGTCTCAGCTGTGTCCATCGTTTTGTCCATATGTTTATCACAGGTTTGTCCGCAGGTTTATCACAGGTTTGTCTTAGCTATGGCCATCGTTTTGTCCACAAATTTGTCTCAACTGTGTCCATGTATTTATCCACATACTTCCATTATGGGCACTTGCAGCAATCTCCCCAGTGCCGTAAATCAGATGTTGCGTGTAATTATATTTATGTGGATTTAATAACGTAGATGGCGTTCTGAGAGGTCGAGATTATCTTCTATATGAATAAAATGTTAGTGCTGTGTCCATGGTATCTCAATGGTCCAGTTTATCTTCTGTTTGGTTATATGTTAGTGGTATGTCAATAGTCCAGTTTATCTTCCATTTAACTAAATACATGTATGTTAGTGCTGTGTCCAAGGTGCAGTTTATCTTCCATTTAACTAAATACATGTATGTTAGTGCTGTGTTAATAGTGCAGTTTGTCTTCCATTTAACTAAATACATGTATGTTAGTGATGTGTCCATGGTGCAGTTTATCTTCCATTTAACTAAATACATGTATGTTAGTGATGTGTCCATGGTGCAGTTTATCTTCCATTTAACTAAATGCATGTATGTTAGTGCTGTGTCCATGGTGCAGTTTATCTTCCATTTAACTAAATGCATGTATGTTAGTGCTGTGTCCATGGTGCAGTTTATCTTCCATTTAACTAAATGCATGTATGTTAGTGCTGTGTCCATGGTGCAGTTTATCTTCAATTTAACTAAATACATGTATGTTAGTGCTGTGTCCATGGTGCAGTTTATCTTCCATTTAACTAAATGCATGTATGTTAGTGCTGTGTCCATGGTGCAGTTTTCCATTTAACTAAATACATGTATGTTAGTGCTGTGTCCAAGGTGCAGTTTATCTTCCATTTAACTAAATACATGTATGTTAGTGCTGTGTTAATAGTGCAGTTTGTCTTCCATTTAACTAAATACATGTATGTTAATGATGTGTCGATAGTGAAGTTTATCTTATATTTGACTATTATACGTTAGTGCTTTTCGATGGTGCGGTTTATCTTCTAGTTGACTAAATATATTAGTGTTGTGTCGATGACAGGCAATGGTCCAGTTTACCTTTTATTTGACTAAATATGTGAGTGCTGTGTCGATGGTGCAGTTTATCTTCTATTTGACTAACCATGTTTGTTCTGTGTCGATGAGAAGTGACTCCCGTAGATCTGACACTTGTTCGTATATACAGTGGTGCCTCGGGTTACGAACTTAATTCGTTCCAGAACTTGGTTCGTAACCCGAAACTTTCGTAACCCGAAACATTGAAATCGATGAAATAAAGACAATCCGCTTCAATATGAAAGAATCGTTCTTTTTTATTAACATTCGGTCGTTTACCTGACAAAACCAAAAGAATACGCGTGCTTCACGTATTAAATAAAGAGAAAGAAAACAACCAAATGAATTAATTGTAAAATAAAAAGAGTCTATCTTTATTACCAAGAAAACGATCATGGGAAGTTTGTCACTTTCTTTGTTATTATGAATCATTAGTTTCAGGAGTATCTTGTCGCTGTTTCTTGGTAGCCGACCGGGAATCTTTCTGCACCAAGAAACTATCAAGGGAAATGTGTCGCTTCCTTTACTGGAGAATCTTTCTGAAGTGGGTCATCCTGTTATCATCCATCACATATAGGGTCATAGGGCTTGTTAGCAACAAGTTTGTTTGGATGATGGTTCACAATGAAGTCTTCGACGTCTGCCCACTTGTTGCAAAGTTCTTTAATCCTGACAGTTGAAACAGTCACTGACTCCTCATCATCGGACGACCGCTCCTCCTTTAATGTCTTTAACTGTTAATTCTGAAGATCCACAAGCTCATCTGTAGTACTGTTTGTACTGTACGCGATCGTTTATCTCCAACGTTACACCTTGCTCTCTCTCTCTCTCTCTCTCTCTCTCTCTCTCTCTCTCTCTCTCTCTCTCTCTCTCTCTCTCTCTCTCTCTCTCTCTCTCTCTCTCTCGCCCGTCTTCGTTCGTAACCCGAGGCACTGTTCGTTACCCGAGACATAAAATTTTCGAAGTTGTTGTTCGTAACCTGAATTGTTCGTGACTCGAGGCGTTCGTAACCCGAGGTGCCACTGTACCATGTAAATCCTCTTGAAGCACGCGTGACAACACATCCACGGCGTGCAACTTGCCCGTGTGACTCAGTCACCTCCTAGTGTCACCATCATCATAACCAGGAAGGAAATCAAATATAGCAGAGGGTACCACCAACATATCAGCCGTTACAGTAGCTTCTACCGAAATTAAAACCAATTAGTCCATGTTTATCTATATCTGTTTGTGATCGGTTTCTCAAAAATGATTACTAATCATATCGGGAACTTTGGAAAACTGCCTATCTCAGACATTTCCTGGTTTGTGTTTTGTACATGACTAAGCTATTCCTAACACCCCCTCCCCCTTTCCACATAAAATAACACACACACACACACACACACACACACACACACACACACACACACACACACACACACACACACACACATGCACGCACACACACATGCACGCACAATGCACACACACAAACTTCTGATTTAAAAGGTCTACTGCAATGGGCCGTTATCTGTACCGTTGACTTCAACTTGGGCGCTTGGCCAGATCATATTGCACAGCACCACTGCTGTCTCACAGGCCCACTGCTGTCTCACAGGCCCCACTCTCTAAAACGTCGCGCTCCTATCCAAAGCCACGATATCACTGGGGCTGACACAGAAGGTTAATAATTGGATAAGAGCGCAGAAGGAACAAAATGTAAGTGACACAGCGGGGCAGCAGCAGTGTAGGGATCTTCAAGCTCAAGTGTGTGTTCCCTAGCATTAATCCACACTTCAATGAAGACAACTGAAAATACATTGTGAAATGGCATACTCTTCTAGACTCTTTATCTAGATCGCTCCGTGATCTATTTCCAGCTAATAATTGTATTATTTTGCCTAAATTACCTTTATCACCCATGGCTGTATTCATTGGTTATTATCATCAGTCACACTGTGAAACAAAAACAGTGGTACATCTGACCTATTTAGTACACGTATTATTAACTGTCACTCTGAACTCACTAAATTAGCTCAAATTTTAGTCTGTGATTGAAAGAGGGTTGATTGTGCAATACTAACTACAGACCGTAGCAGCTGTCCTGTGGGGGACGGGAGGAAGGGGAAGGGGGGATTGAATGTTATTTATTTACTGAGAGAGAGAGAGAGAGAGAGAGAGAGAGAGAGAGAGAGAGAGAGAGAGAGAGAGAGAGAGAGAGAGAGAGAGGGGGGGGGCAATAGATAAAAGACACCACTTCGTTCTGTACTGTCATCTTTCCATGGGTGAATCTGATCTACCGGTCCTCTGTGGAAACAGCAGTATCCCAGCCTCTACTTCGAAGTCACTACTTGTATATAGTTCAACAGGCCACATGTACAGCAAATGGCCAGACTGCCTGCAGACATAGTTCCAGTATCTTACTGTCACCCAGTCTCGCCCGAGGGATTTATGCCACAAACGTCACATGTTTGTAAAACTGTCTAACGTTCTCTAAGAAACGTTTACGACTAACAAAGGATGCTCACTGGTAATCTTTCGTTTAGGCCACGTATTAGGATACGTTTTTTTTTGTTTTAGAGAATCCCAATGTCAGCTGACTTATGCTTCTAAGCTTTGAACTGTTCCTTGTATAGATTCACTACGCGCCCACACCTCCACTTGTGACTAATTAACCGCCCTGGGGTCTTGTCTGTCTTCCCATTTGCTATCCGGCCACTTCTCAACAGAGTAGCCTAGTAGTAGTTCTAGTGCACATAGAACATCTCAGACGCCACACGCTAGCAAAGAGGTCAAACACACAAAAGTTTACAGAGTCATTATGAAATAGCACCAAGGAAACAAACACTACAAGCCTTTATGTCATTTTCATTACAGTTTATTTATTAATTCAGAAAATAAGAGTGTCAACTAAACAAATATGAATCTAATCCGATAAAACATATTTCGTTTAATTAACACTGAAACGTTTCTTAAAGAGTAAAACAAAAGAGATGTATTTACATGAGAAATGTAGATCAGCTTGGCCGAATGGATAAGAACGCGTGTTCTTAAACATCCGGTGTGCTGATGCCGAGGTAAGGAGTTCAACCCCTACACCGGTCAGTTTGACTAAAATGTTGACTTCTAGTCCTTTACTTGGAGACGTAAATTACAAGTATCTCTGAAGTCGGAGTGGGTACGCCTGATGGCGAGGGACACTGGTAATAGGAAAAGCTAATCCACACGGAAAATTGAGTCCAGTGCTACTAGAAGTATTGTGTATGGACTAGGCTTGAGTTCAAGAAGATTGAGAGCAAAAACATACAACCAAACATAACATCAACAATTTTAATATAATTAATGAGCAAGGAACCAAAAGAGATCATTGAAAGTGACTAATGTGGGTCATAAACTGAGCATATAAAATATATATTACATTGTTAATATCATCAGTAAAACACAAGCACCCACAAACCAATAGTTCATCACTCGTTAAAAGCCAACATTACACAAACCAATAGTCTATCACACGTTAACAGCCAACATTACACACACCAAATGTCAATCACACGTTATCATCGAACATTATGCAAACCAATAGTTCATCACTCGTTAAAAGCCAACTTACACACACCAAATGTCAATCACACGTTAACAGCCAACATTACACACACCAAATGTCAATCACACGTTAAAAGCCAATATTACACAAACCAATAGTAAATCACACATTAACAGCCAACATTACACAAACCAATAGTAAATCACACATTAACAGCCAACATTACACAAACCAATAGTAAATCACACATTAACAGCCAACATAACCAAACAAAACTGAATGTGATGCTCATATTATTGGCTACAGTTAGAGCACCAGTGCACACGTCCAGTGAACAATTGGAGGGCTTTTCCTGAGTTAGTTGTGAGGGTCTATGATTTGTCCGCGGATATATTTTGGACGCAAGGAAATGTCTGTTTTCTGGTCTAGGGTAGTGATCATTTTTATCACACGCGAAGCGTGGAAGACCAGATAAGAAAATATTCACCCCTCATATCATCATAATCATCATCACCATCAACACGTGCCATGCCGATAAGCTTGGGGGGGGGGGGGGGGGGGGGGTTCTAATTCGCCATCTTACAGCTAGGATGGAACCTATGATGGAGTCCACGATAACAGATGTAGGAATGCAATGATACATGTGAAGACAATGCCGTGGCCCGGCTGTCACGCTCATCACAACCCACTATGTGGGTAAATAACAGTAACACTGAACACGTCATCATAAGACAGAGTTTGCGAACATTAGACTTAACACAGATATCAAAAGAACAGATAAATAAACACAAGAACAATGCAGACTGATTTTAAGAAACCGTAACAATGCATTATCTAACATACAATTCCTAAATAAATAATGGAACAACCTAAACAAATTCATCAATCAAACAGGAAGTTACTGGAAAGAAAACAAAACAGCCATGAAGAACAGGGTTGATAAGGACATCTTAGCTATGATGGGGAAAATGGAAGGATGGCAAATAGAAATATTATGACTGAAATAAAGAAATAAGAGATAAAGGCTACATTTTTTAAATGTGTAAAACGAGGAGTGCAATAAAACTGAGTAAAATTATTATTAAAGGTTTAGAAATTATGCACCGATAAATCAATAATTTCTGGTTGAGATAGCAAAGCAGATAAGGTATTAATGGTAGAAGGTGTTAAAAAATTGGAGATTTTGAATAGAACCCAGTCAATGACATATCTTTGCGTGAGGCTTGATCGTAGCCTGTCCTTCAGAGATCATGTCGATTATGTCATAACGAAAGCTCGATAAGGTTTGTCAGCAATGAAAGTCATGGCGACTGCCAATATCGAGCAAAGACTGCTAATACTTCTGTTCCAAGGACTGGTGCTTTCACGCATCGAGTATGCCCTGGCCATCCTCACTGTCAGCCCTACACAGATTGGAAGACTTAAAAAGGTACAAAATGAAGCGATGCGCATCATTTTGGGCTGCACGAGAGACACCAGCTGTGTAGCAATGAGATACCTTCTTGACTTCCCGACAATGAAACACAGGATCAAGATCTGGAGAGCTCGTGCATACTTAAAAATAAGTGCAGATGAGCAGCACCCTATGTATGACGCTATATTCAGAGAAAAGGGTAACAGGCTAAAGAGGGGCAAATCATGGATGGGTCGGGCGGAAGATGTCGTCAGACAGGTCTGCAGTCTTACCAGTATCAAACCCGGCAAGGAATGGGTCCGTTGCCTCCGGCTTTTAAGTGCACTTTCTCCTGCATTATCACACTCGACAGACAGTACAGAGAGCAGAACCCTGCCGCTGTCAATGCAGAGGTCAACGCGCTCATCTATGAACACTCAGATAGCCCCGAAGTGCTCATCTATACAGATGGATCTGTTGTACAGCAGCAGAGAAGTGCGTGAGCATTTACAGCCCGTTCAGCGGGCCGAACCGTTCAAGAATCCAGTGGTGCCCACTTTATAACCACGAGCAGCATGACGATGGAGGTGATGGCAGTAACACAGGCTTTCATATGGCTGGAATCACAGCATTATACCAACGTGTGTGTACTAAGTGACTCAATGAGCATGATTCAGAAGGTCGAAGCTGGAGCTGTACGCAGACAGTGGACTGAGTCGCTGCGGAAGTCTGTTGTCCGTAAAGTCACCTTCATCTTCGTCCCGGGACATGCGGGAGTCGAGGGAAATAAACGAGCTGATAAACTTGCTGGCTCTGCACCCCCTGTAGATGGCCAGCCCATGGATCGTGCCGATGTTATTAACGCCCTTAAAGATATGGCAAGAACAGAGGACTTTGACGTCAGTGAATCCACATCGCTGTCCAGGATGAAAGACTTGGGAGTAAGAATCGGCACGGCCAAGCGCGAGCGGTACATTGGGAAAACGAGGTGCCTCGTCAACCAACACAGAACTGGCACTATTAGCCACCGGACGCTGATGCATATGCTGGGGGGGGGGGGGGGGGGGAGGATCTGAGCACCTATGGACCTGTCCGGAGTGCAATGAAGATACCACAACTGATAACTGATAACTGGTGTTAAAATAAAAAGTTGGAACGAAAACATAAGAGAGTTATATGGCGGAGAAGAAGAATATGTCGTATTTCATGGAAACAGAAACAATCAAATACAGTGGTTCTAGAAAAACTGGGAGTAAAAGACAGTTGATGAAAGGAATAGAAAAGAGACAAGTGAAATATTTCGGCCACGTTAAAAGACATAACACTCTTATACTGGGGTACACGGTTGAGGGCAAGCGAGCAAGAGGTAGACAACGATACAAGTGGGAAGATAACATCAAGAGATGGACAAACATCAGTCTGACACAATGTACAGCCAAGGCGAGAGACAGACAGTTTTGGAGACCGATTGCAGCCAACCTCCATTGTGGAGACGGCACCTGATTGATTGATTGATGGCGGAGAACTAGCAGATATCACAGAAGCAGATTACTTAGAAGTCACCTATACCAAACGACGAAGTCACTGATGCTCGTAAACTTAATGAACACAGAAAAATCTCGAGGTCGGAGTGAAATTATAGTTGTGGAAGTACAAGTACTGGGAGAATCTGAAATATGAATATCAACTACTCCCTTGAATGATGTTTCTAATAATTCATAACTAGTGATATGCTGAAATCCAAACTCATAGCTTCATCAACAGACCAGGAGGCGCTGCGGTATCGCAGCGGCTGGCCCGCTTGCCTGCAGACTAGGTGACCATGTGTTCGAACCCGCTTTGAGGCGAGGATGTATTTTAATTGGATAAATCTCCCGGGTCGACCTAGTTTATTATAGGTACCGGGAATATTTCCTGGGAAGTTAAGACGTCCGGCTTGACTTCGACCATATCACTGATCGAGCACAATATACTCAATACGATTCAGTTGCGTGAAAAAATGTCCAATTACTTGTATTTTTAGAAGAGATCAGGAGTAACTGAATGGGAAGAGTTTGGCACAATGTAACACATAAAGCATGTCACCAGCCTTCTACTCATGGTGATAACACTGGTTTACATACACTTTGGTGCCATAAACATTATAGCGGTTCTTGTATATTTTTGTATTGCTGATTCCTAAAATGTAATCATATTTTCTTTTTTAATCAGCTCTAGTTATTGAGATAACCAAGAATGACCTTCTTAGTAAGGCAATTGTTATGTACTCACCTAGAGTTAGGTGCCATCAGTGGCATTTTGACTGTAATCTGCATTCATATTATATGTAATTACTGTGCATTTAGTACCTTCGTATCAAAATGTATTAACACTTTATCGAAGCCTTTTTTTACTTTATAGTCAACACACAAAATGCTTCTTTTCAAGGACTTCTTGGAATGTAATGTGCTCGGACAGTCTCGCTTAATTATCCTACAGTAATCTGCCATCATGTGGGCATCCCAAAGTCCCTGGTATTTCTCTTCCATTGTGTTTATATTTTGGTGAAATCTTTCACCTGCTTCTCACTAAAGTCGCCAAGATTCTCGGGAAAGAAATGTAAATGGCTATGAAGGTAGTGCAATTTTATGCTCATGTTATGCTTAAAAAAACTCGACAGCATGTTTTCAACTAATTCAGAATAATTGTCTGCTTTAAAGTTGCCCAGAAAGTTTTACACAACTAAAACAAATGATGACCAGCCTATGAACTCTGTTATGTTCATCGAATCAATACAACTTTGATCGTTTATTAGCTTTATAATTTGAGGTCCATCAAAAATTCCAGCCTAGTTTTACTTTAAAGCCAGGTGAAAGAAAACATTCTCTTCTTGAAGATGATGTCATTCTGTGTTAAAAGTGTTGATAATAACTAGAGTACTAACATGCATGCAGTAGATTACAATCAAGCAGTTTCACTTTGTAAAGAACTTTTGTTTTGGGTGCTCGCTCGCTTTGAACTCAAGCGAAAATTGCCTGTATCTCAAAAACTAGAGCTGCCATAGACAAATAGATGTGATATTTAGATTTAACAGGCCTCATTTATGCAAAATCACGTGTGAAATGTTTGGCACCCCCACAAGAATTGTTTTTTTGTAGGACTGTGTAATGAAAAGATCAAGAAGGGACAACAAAGATGGAAATCAGTGAATATCTGTATTTATTTCTGCTGGCAAATGAACACATACTTTCATATACTTCCAGCACTGGTAACAAGATAAATTCAGACATATAAATAACCATATGTGTGCTTTATAGATGACACCAAAGCATTTTATCAAGTGAAACATGTTGACATGATAAAAATATTTAAGGATATTAACATTGATGGGGCATATCTCAGGACACTTAAAATATTTACAAATAGCAGAAACAAAAAGTCGGCAATTAATATCCGAGATAAAGCAGGAAATTAATAAAATCAATTGGTAAGACGGATTATTTTGTTACCGGATCTCTTCTCTCTACACGGCGAAATAATAATGGCAGAGATATACTCCAGACCAAGAATACTAAATGACAGTTATATCAAGAATATATATATATATATTCATTGGCGAATGAAGATCCAGTATAGTGATGAATGCCTGTCAGTCCAGCAAGTGTATGAGTGTAGTAGGAAGTTTTAAAACGGAGTGACTTCTGTGATAGACTTTGGGGTCGGATGAAGAGGTGCAGCATACGGGAACAAGATACATTTTTTTCTCTACAGGAATCGTATCAGCGCTTATGACTTTCATTAACGCAGTGGTGACTACATCGTAAAATGATATATTTGTTCTTTACATTTTCAGAACATATTCACCCCCCCCCCCCCCATCCCCCACAACCCCACCCCAGAAAAAGGTATTCATGTGAATCCCCCTGGTATATCTTCGCTTCATGTGAATCCCCCTGGTATATCTTTGCTTCATGTGAATCCCCCTGGTATATCTTCGCTTCATGTGAATCCCCCTCGTATATCTTTGCTTCATGTGAATCCCCCTCGTATATCATTGCTTCATGTGAATCCCCCTGGTATATCTTCGCTTCATGTGAATCCCCCTGGTATATCTTTGCTTCATGTGAATCCCCCTCGTATATCTTTGCTTCATGTGAATCCCCCTGGTATATCTTTGCTTCATGTGAATCCCCCTCGTATATCTTTGCTTCATGTGAATCCCCCTGGTATATCTTCGCTTCATGTGTACAGGAAGATGTTGCACCGGTAACGTTCCCTTTGTTACTTATAAACGTGTTCCTACACAGCTGGTTGTTTCACTTGCTGTTTTGTTTGTTCCCATTGTTTCATTATGCATGGCTTTTCACAAATTTCACACAGTGGTTCACAATAAGCTATACAATAAGAGATGACATCACACTGTGGTTCACAATAAGCTATACAATAAGAGATGACATCACACTGTGGTTCACAATAATTACACAATAAGACATGACATCACACAGTGGTTCACAATAATTACACAATAAGACATGACATCACACAGTGGTTCACAATAAGCTATCTAATAAGACATGACATCACACTGTGGTTCACAATAATTACACAATAAGACATGACATCACACAGTGGTTCACAATAAGCTATCTAATAAGACATGACATCACACAGTGGTTCACAATAATTACACAATAAGACATGACATCACACAGTGGTTCACAATAAGCTATCTAATAAGACATGACATCACACTGTGGTTCACAATAATTACACAATAAGACATGACATCACACAGTGGTTCACAATAAGCTATCTAATAAGACATGACATCACATTGTGGTTCACAATAATTACAGAATAAGACATGAAATCACACTGTGCCTCACAATAAGCTATTCATAAAACATTGGGTTAGACGCTTTGGTCCCATGTGATCGTTCAATGTAGCCGTGTCCACATAGTGTCTCCTCCTGTGTTGTGTTGTCTGTACTACCTACCACAACATGACGTGTCCTGTTGATTGATCAGGCTACATGTCTCCACTCTCGTTACCTGACAACTGCATGTCTGTAGTTATATTTGATGCAGTAGATGTCCTCCGTGTATTGTGATGTGCGTGTGTGAGCTAGGCTTTCTTTGTGGACATCCAGGCCCTCAGTCACCAATAGTTGTCAATGAATCCATATGTAATCTAGCGAGATTCGAACACCAAATCTGGCCTCTTTGTGCTACATACGACGGTTGACTCCTTGTGTATAAAACGGTGATATAGGCTCCATGCCTGGCGCGTCCATATACTTTGGACTTGAATGATCAGGCTCAAATGTGAAGAATCTGGATTTAGTACAGGGTGATCTGCCAGGGTGATAAAGTGGCGGGATGTTGCTTACACCAGTGTGGTCTACATAAGCACTATAGTTTGCTTCTATTCGAACTGCTGGATTTTGGCTTTGTGTGTTGTTATTGAAATCTAAGTTTACCTGACTTTGCTGACTTGTTTGCTGTCCGTTGGTTGGGTTCTGGTTGCAGCTGCCGATACCTCTTTGGGTTGCTGCTGGAATGGTCAGACCTTTGCCAGACTGAACATCTAGCAGATTTGGCTGAACTAGGTTTGGAGAAATACTGAAGTGGTAAAGTTCGTTCTCTGTGTACTCATGGTAGGCGGAGACACTATCATTGGAATATGTTGTCCATGATTCGTCGACACATATACCAACCTTGTCGTGACACGCATTCATGAGATCGTCTTGCAGGCATGTTGATTGTGCAGATATTGATGGCTCCTGAGAAATCACATCGCCCTCTGGACTGCTCACATATTGATCTGATGCCTGAATGAAGTGGTTCTGGGTGTCACCTGGGAGCTCAGCGAATGAAGTGTTGGCGACCCCGACAGCTCTAGCCAGGGACTCATCCATGACCAAGGAGGAGATAACGTTTTGTGGAATGTCGGGGCTGATATTTTCCAAATCCCAGCTTTTTAGGTTTCCTGATTCATCCAAGTTGGATACGTTTGTACTCAGGTCATTTGCGACCACTAAGTCGTTGATTGGCGACAATGTCTCACCATTGCTGGTGTAGATGTTGTGAATGATGTCGGGAAGTTGAGATGTATCGTCTCCATCAATGTTGACTGTTGTAAGATGACACTGCTGCCTGTGTTCTTCAGATACACAAGATAGCAGAAGTTTCTCAGTGTGACAAATGAATTGTCTGTGTTCCTCTTGTGCCTCAACAGATATTCTGCAGTCGCCACAGTTGAGATGTTGGCTGAGATACATCGCCAATGTACATAATCTTTGGTACATGGACTGCACAACCTTATGCATTTTCTGGTTGGATTCCACATACTGGGCTGTTTCCTGTAAGAGAGGAAGCAACATTTCACCAACATATCAATACTGTGGATATGGGCAGGGACTTACAGGAAAGACAACAGAAGCGAAATATATATATATATATGATGTGCTTGATTTTCATCTGGTCCTTTCTTGGAAGCGGAAGTATTGTGTAGCTTGTAAATGTTTCTAGAATTACTTATCCCTTTCGATTGACATTGATCGTGTGCTTTCACCTCAGAACCAGATATATAGGTTTGTCTTCGTTTGTCAACTTCGTTTGTTTGCTCCGGTCATTTATGTGTCCATAATCTGCTCCCTGGCTGTTGTGTGGTGTAAAGTGGCTTGTGTTGTATGGTGTAAAATGGCTTGTGTTGTGTGGTGTAAAGTGGCTTGTTTTGTATGGTGTAAAGTGGCTTGTGTTGTGTGGTGTAAAGTGGCTTGTATGATGTAAAATGGCGTGTTTTGTAAGATTTTGGCTTATAGCAAAAACGTGCACAGGCAAATGTAAAAAAATCAACAAGAGTATAAGTGAAAGTGTAGCGACATGTTTACACGTGACCTTGACTCCGCGATCAACCGAGTCTCACATCGGTACCAGGACATGTCTCGGGAAGCAAAGGCCGCGGCGTGATACTGACCCTATCACCACCCACCGAGTGCGGAATGATCTATAAAAATAGGTCAAGCACCATGTGCCCAATGCGCCCGAAGCGTGTAAAAGTTGTCCTTTCCGGACTCATGTATAAATAGAAGCAGGAACAGCTGGCTATATGTTAGTTTACAGAGCTCAGCTTTGTACATAGCAATATATAAGACACATGTTCCCGTGAAGGGCAACAGACTTAAACATAAGAATTGTTAGGAAGAACTATAGTTTAAGCATGAAACACATCACAGTTTGTTGTGAACAATATGGACAGGCAATGTTCACTAACACTATCACCCACACACGTGAATGGGCAGTCAGTTTCCACCTATTATGCATAAAGTAAAATACCTGTTCAGCCTTGTCTTGTAGCTCTTTCTTCTTGGCTCTGCATTTCTTTGCTGCTTTTCTGTTTTGCTCTTTGCGCTTTTCCCTTCTCTCTAGGTCTTCTTTTGTCAGCTGTAAAAGAACGTGATAATATATGTTTGGCTGATGGCAGAGGTCATGAACATTCATATTACATGTCCGATGGAGGCGAGTGGGACAGAAGTAAAGCAAATAGATGAACTGGTGGGAGAGACAGGAGTAAGACTAGTCGTAGAACACTCTATACAGACAGAATACAAGTCCAATCTATACAGACAGAAGACAAGTCCAATCTATACAGACAGAAGACAAGTCCAATCTATACAGACAGAAGACAAGTCCAATCTATACAGACAGAAGACAAGTCCAATCTATACAGACAGAAGACAAGTCCAATCTATACAGACAGAAGACAAGTCCAATCTATACATACAGAAGACAAGTCCAATCTATACAGACAGAAGAAAGGTCGTAGAACAATCAATACAGACAGAAGACAAGTCCAATCTATACAGACAGAAGAAAAGTTATACTTCTTCTTCTTCTTCTGCGTTCATCCGGATTTTTTTTTCGGATGTGACTGCGTTGTGCCTGTTTACAGCAGAGCTGCGTTCTTGCGCCGTCAGGCCGACACATCCGACTTCTGCGGGCATTTGTTGACCGGGTTAACCTTCCCGGAGAAAAGTTATACAACAATTTATACCAGTGGTTCTCAACTTTTATTTTGCCCATGCACCCCTTCACCATATGTTCAGAACGTCACTCCCCGCCCTTTCGTATTTCCTCCCTATAAATCCCCCCCCCCACCCAACCCCACCGCGCCCCTACACAGTATACGTAAAAATGGAAGATAAATTTAATAACACATACTAGAACAATTCTAGACGTCTACATAAAACGTGATTTATGGGTCTACTTAGTTATAAAATGAATTTCAGAAGGTTGAGAAGTACAGAACCGTAAAGTATGGAGGGGACAACAACATCAAGTAATCGGTTCTTGTATTAACGCGATCACAGAAGACAAGCAGTAGAACAATATATACAGGGAGAAGACTTGCTGCTGTTATTGACCTCGGCTTTCGGATCAACACTTCGTCAGATGTGTACCTGGACATGTTATGGGAAGTAAAGTGGCAGTGTGCTGTTGACCACATCACCTACCGGATGCTGATTGCTCCGTCATAATATGAGGGATAGGCTTGTAGCCATGCGTATAAACTAACGGGCACACGGAGGGCGCTGGGGGATAGACTGGTAGCCATGTGTATAAACTAACGGGCACAAGGAGGGCGCTGGGGGATAGACTGGTAGCCATATGTATAAACTAACGGGCACACGGAGGGCGCTGGGGGATAGACTGGTAGCCATGTGTATAAACTAACGGGCACACGGAGGGCGCTGGGGGATAGACTGGTAGCCATGTGTATAAACTAACGGGCACAAGGAGGGCGCTGGGGGATAGACTGGTAGCCATATGTATAAACTAACGGGCACACGGAGGGCGCTGGGGGATAGACTGGTAGACATGTATATAAACTAACGGGCACACGGAGGGCGCTGGGGGATAGACTGGTAGCCATGTGTATAAACCAATGGTCACATGGAAGGCGCTGTGGTCAGTATCACACCTGCCGCCTTTATTTCCCCAACATTTTCTGGTACCGATGTTAGGTAGAACCGACCTGGGAGTCCAGGTCAAAGTCAAACATTCAAATCCGCGGTTCGAATCCATGACAACATTGCAAGTAGGCCAGGGACTGCACACTATACTCCGCGACTTTCACAGATAAAAATGTAATCATTAATCTAGCATAATGCTGGTTAATAAAGCAAACATTGCATGAATAATAAGGGCCCTGTGATAAGCATAAACAAAGTAATGTAATAAGCTGATTCATTTGATAATGAACCCATTACAAAATTATTCAACATGTATAGTAACAGTTGGTAGTGCCCTATTTGTGTCATGGCTATTTTGGGTAAACAAAGTCACCAGTTAGAATTCACCGTAAAATTGTTGAATACAAAACATTAATTGTTTTACAGTAATCATAACAGTAACATAATGGAAAGGTAACTTGGGGTGTTAACATGGTAAATAATATAGCAATAACGTCACAACCGTATAGTTAGTCAACACGAATTAGTCCCTTTGTGAATGTAAACACAGAAACCATAAACAAACAACTGCAGAGTTATATACCATATCAAGTGAATCATCATCATCATCATCATCATGCGCCAGACTCGTGCATCAGCTCTTGTCTCGATCATGCCACGTGGACAAGCCATCCAGGTATTTATTTCTCTGTCTTCCCCGTGTTCTTTTCCCCTTAATGTTGCGAGTTGTCACCAAGTTCTCTAGTTTATTTCTTCTCATAATGTACCCCCCCCCCACCCACCCCCTCACCTCCCCCCCCCCCCTAAAAAAATGGCTGTCTACGTCTAATTTCTCTAATCAGTTTGCATTTTTCATTTGCGACTTGTAGGATTTGCTCATTGTCTGCCCATGGTATTCTTTGCATTTTCCTCAGAAACCATATTTCCACTGCAAATAGATGCAGGGCCGTGCCGTGCTATGATACAGAGAGCGGTTGCCACATCAGGCGGCACCGTAAGGGGGTTTCAAAAGGGAGAGACATTGTTAAAGAAAACAAACATGTAAGATTAGATGTTTTTCAGCATGTCTGATCATTGTCCACGTTTCACATCCATACAACTGTACAGGTTCTATGAAGCACCTCAACACTCTGTTACTCATTACCAATGACATATTTTTTATTATTCAGTATGTTTATAGGGCAAGCAAAAGCCGCATTTCAGAAAATGAAGAGTATCTTATGCAATAAGTCACAGTCACTGAATGTAAGAAAGAGAGTGCTGAAATGCTATGTAGAGCCAGTTTTGCTGTATGGCAGTGAATCTTGGAATGTAAATGAACAAATTAAGAAGCAATTAGAAGCAACGGAGATGTGGTTCCTGAGACGAATGTTGCGAATTTCGTGGACTGCCAGAGTAACTACCAACGACTGCCTGAGACAGGCTAATGAAACTAGAACATTATATACAACAATAAGAAAGAGACAAGCACCTTTCTTTGGTCATGTGATGAGAAGAGAGGCATTGGAAAACATCGTGACAACTGGAAAGATCGAGGGGAAAAGAGGCAGAGGCAGACCAAGAGAAATGATGCTGGATGGATTGAGACGGTGGCACGGAGGAATACCATCAGCAGAGTTGATCCAGAACACCAAAGACCGAGATCTGTGGAGAGCCATGAAGGCCTACGCCAACTGGCGGGGCACTCGATGATGATGATGATAATGATGATGATGATGATGATGATGATGATGATGATGATGATGATGATGATGATGATGATGATGATGATGTTTAACAATCTGCAAAAGGCTACCTTCGCCATGGTGTTTCTGGTTCTAATCTCTTGAAGGCACCTCATATCAGATGTTATGACTGTTCCTAGATAGTTGTATCGATTCACTGGTTTAATAATATTCCCATTCATCCTTATATTACATTGTGGTATTTCTATGAAGTGAATAGACGACACAAATGTTGGCTGAAGCACTTCACACACACACAACCCCTGATACTGTATTGTTAGTGATACCAACGCCGTGCAGAGACTCCTGCATACCAACTGCTCATTAAGTCGGGTCAGAAACTGCACTGGGAACATGAAGAAACAATATCTCAGGGTATTAGGTCACGGTATTGCATGATTAGGTGCCTAGATCCATTGGTCGCGGCCATCATCCGTCGCTTAGAAATCTCTGGAAGCCATGTTACGAAAAGTGTCGATCTCAGAATTGAGTGAATAGTCATTACAGATTCCTGGCACGTCTTGTGGAGTACTGTGTGCATGGGGCTAACCCTCATACTTCTAGAGACCAACCTGCACTGGGTGACTGATGTGGGCAGTCTCCTTTACTTCCTAAAACATTCCCAGTTACCAATTGTAGACTGAGTCGACCTTGCAGTTCAGGCCCATTTTTTTTTTTTAATTCCCCTTCTTGAAGATTTGAACATATTAAAACGGAGCCGGCAGGCAACTATGCTGGACATTGCGCTATCGTGGTTCCCTTATAACTGTATACCGTGTGGAAAACGAATCCACCAGCATTAGTTAGTGGAACGAATGCTTTCACAGCACTATAAGTAAGATATGCCCCGACAGGTGGCGCTAATGGGCTGTCGAGTGTTTTATCAAAGTGACAGTAAACCAGGATCGTATATACAATGTACAGCTGTCAGTGAGCGAAAGGGCAGTATGATGATTTCACATTAGACAGAATATACAGGACTATGTGAGAACAAGCACAATATGATGAATTAATCCTAGAAATAACATACAGAAACATGTGAGAACACGCACAATATGACGAATTAACACTAGAAATAACATATAGAAAAATATGAGAACAAGCAGGATATGACATTAAAGACAGCATGCAGGGCTGTATGAGAACAGGCACAAGTTGATGGCTTCTGTCTGATTCGGTCATCTATTCTCATGCACAGAAGGCCAATGAAACCGTACCATACCTCAACATGAACCCTTATACAGACACATCTGTTACCCAGTTAGAAACAGTCAACAACCATTTATTTAATCAAGTGTCCTTTACTTTGAAATGTGAGGGAAAGCACTACTTCGATCGCATCAATCACATGTCTATGGACTTGCTGCGGAAACCAGCACATACGTCATACTGAGTGTTACAGATAGACAGCTCAGCAGATATGAAATATCAGCAGCAGCAGAATGAGCAACAAGAGAAACAACATTAAATGCAGCACATCAATTTACCTTACAGTCTTTGGGTTCCTCGAACAGAATATTCGGAAGATCTGTGAAGCCCTTGGCCTTTCTTCTGTCGAGAACGGCATCCTGCAGCTTCTTCTTGGTAGCGAGTGTTGACGTCTGCATAGACTCACTCTCACTTCTGAGGCGTTTGGCTGGACTGCCAGCACTGGCCATGGTTCTGCTCGCAGGTCTTGAACCCGCCACCGCCATGGTCACATGTGGGGTGGATGGTGAGAATGGCTCGTCTTTAATATGGACGTTCGACTGGTAGGTCATGATGGTTGTGCTGACAATGGAGTAAGTGGAAGCTATTACTCAGGAATAACTAATAAAGTACACATCATGCAGTTATTACAGGGCTATCTCGGGTGTATTGTAGGGGAGTGTGTAGTGTTGTATAGAGGAATCGCTAGTGTCATATATTGCAATTGGTAGTGTAATATAGACTGCCTCGCGTTTTTTTCTGCAAAATGGTATGAGTGCCAGTCGTTCAGAAAGCAATGGCAAACTACTGACCGTAAAACTTCCCAAAAAATCACAAACAGCCAAAAAAATGCAGGTGTTGACTGCGACTTCCTGTAAAGGAAATGTAACTAACTAACTTACTAGTGTAATATGGATGAATGGGTACTGTTGTATGGAGGAATGGGTACTCTTCTTAACGACGATCCCAAATTATTTAGTGTAAAATGCATCCCTTACAGGGCCTCATAAGGTCGTTATGTTGTCAATCACTTACGTTTGAGAGTATCGTCGTCTGCTAAACACTAGACTGATCGACGTTTGAGTGTGTGGCGGACTGCTAGACCGATCGATGGATACAATAACGGTTTATGGACCGGAAGGTCCCTCACTGTCGCCGGAGTGTATATCCATATCTTGTGCTACCGACGATAGTGAGGGCCCTCCAGGCCCACAAACATTTGTTGTATCCATCGATCGGTCTAGCAATCCGTGACAAACTGAACCGGAAGTGATTGACAACACATTCAATGCTTGTTCCGATATGTATAATTTTTTTTCCCCGCGGATATACCGATACAAGAATTTAGAACATGTTTTTCGACAGTGTTTACAACTTTAGTGCCACAATTTCCACATATAACTGTCAAATATTATTGGCACGTATTTCCATTTTCTCAGTTTTCTATTTTAGTTCGTAGTTCGTATTTTTATAATATCAGCTAACGAGGCAGGGGAAGGGATGCTCTTTACGCTAAATAATTTGGGACCGTCGTTCGGAAGAGTGGAATCATCATTGTGTGCCAAGCCAACATGTGTGGGCGGTCAGGGTTCGTTCTCTCACACCAGCAGAAGAGTCATGGCTCGGGTTTATGGTCTCGTCCCGATTATGCCAAGTGACTAACCCATTGAGTTATTGATCTCTTTTCCTTCTCTTTTCTCTGTTCATGTCAAGTTTGTCAGTGGTCCCTAATTTCCATGAACCCTTTTCATTTGTTTCTGTTAACCCATGGCAATTACTTGCATGTTCCTCAGGAACCACATTTCTACAGCCATTAGATCTGTCTTAGCTTGTCTACTTATTGTCCATGTTCACATTTATACACAAATATATGTTCTATATAGCACTTCAATATTCTACACAAGTATATGTTCTACATAGCACTTCAATACTCTACACACATATATCTTCACTCTAGACAAATATATATTCTATATAGCACTTCAATACTCTACACAAGTATGTGTTCTACACAGCACTTCAATACTCTACACAAGTATATGTTCTACATTGCACTTCAATACTCTACACACATATATGTTCACTCTACACAAATATATGTTCTACATAGAACTTCAATACTCTACACAAGTATATGTTCTACATAGCACTTCAATACTCTACACAAGTATATGTTCACTCTACACAAATATATGTTCTATATAGAACTTCAGTACTCTACACAAATATATGTTCTATATAGCACTTCAATACTCTAAACACATATATGTTCACTCTACATCAAATATATGTTCTATATAGCACTTCAACATTCTACATAAATATATGTTCATTCTACACATTCTATATAGCACTTCAACACTCTACACAAATATTTTTCAGACTATACAAATATATGCTCTATATAGCACTTATATATACTCTATAGATGCTATGTAGCACTTCAACACTCTACATGCGTATATGTTCACTCTACACAAATATATGTTCTATATAGCACTTCAACACTCTACACAAATATATGTTCACTCTTCACAAATATATGTTCTAAATAGCACTTCAACAGTCTATACAAATATATGTTCTATATATTACTACAACACTCTACACAAATATATATTCTATATAGCACTTCAACACTCTACACAAATATATGTTCTATATAGCACTTTAACACTCTACACAAATATATGTTCTATATAGCACATCAACACTCTACCCGCGTATATGTTCAGTCTACACAAATATATGTTCTATATAGCACTTCAACACTCTACATAAATATATGTTCTATATAGCACTTCAACACTCTACATAAATGTGTGGTTTATATAGCACATCAACACTCTACACACATATATGTTCAGTCTACACAAATATATGTTCTATATAGCACTTTACATATAGCTCTTTACATCACTTCTGTTGATAGATTTTATGAGCACGGCTTTGATCTTGCAAACGACTACATTTACCACGACATTGTGGCTTTAACAAGGCTCCCACCGCCAGATGTTATTGCTGTTCCAATATAGCTGTACCATTTCATCTATGTAAGAATATCCCTATTTACTAACATATTACATTGCGGCTTTCTTTCTTTTTCACTTGGAAATTATCATATTCCTGTTTTCTTAATATTTAATTTTAACCCTAGTTGCTCACTGTGTACAGTAGCAGCATCAATTCAATATAGAGGAATATGTAGTACAGTATAGAGGAATATGTAATGTAGTAACAATATAGAGGAATATGTAGTACAATATAGAGCAATATGTAGTAACAATATAGAGGAATATGTAGTAACTATATAGAGGAATATGTAGTACAATATATAGGAATATGTAGTAACAATATAGAGGAATATGTAGTAACAATATAGAGGAATATGTAGTAACTATATAGAGGAATATGTAGTACAATATATAGGAATATGTAGCACAATATAGAGGGATACGTAGTGTTATATAGAGGGATTTGTTACTCGTGAGTGGGAGTCAAAACGTCAAGGAAAAAAGTCACACCATAATACTCCGTTGCTGTGCCTGTGAATAATACACAAAATGCTCCTCACTGTTCCATGTGGAACAGACAGCAGTCCCGACAAACTAACAGCACGTAAAGGCATACATGCATAAGGCCGCTACCAGAATGCCAACACAACAGTCCGCCACTAAAATTACAGGTCATCGTCGATGGAAGCGGCAGTCACAAGATAGCCAGCAGCTGCACACACATTGCTGCATAAGAAAAAACCAGCTAGTTTAGCAACCGACCGGCCGCTATTTTTGTCTGAACACGCAGTTCACAATACAAACCACAGCAAACCAATGTAAAAGCATTCCACATTAAATCTACAGCTCACAGTTTCATTCCACACACTTAACTCAGTAACTGGGCAACAGAACCATGTACTACCAGTCCAAATTGAGGGAAATGCACAAGCAAACTGTAGTCAGAGGCAAAACACCCCAGAGGCCTTAACAGCTCAACAGCCTCAATGTCAGTTTGGACCGGAAGTCCCATAGATGAATATATAGTGGTTTATAGAGGTTGTGTTATATAAAGAGCTATATAGTGTTATGTAGAGAAATATATAGTTTAGGACGACACTGACTCTTAAAGAACGCAAAAGTCGTCGAATGTTTAGTACAAAATTGTGCTCTTAAGTTTTCAGTTGTGGTTGATTGTTGTGGGCTCTCTCTCTCTCTCTCTCTCTCTCTCTCTCTCTCTCTCTCTCTCTCTCTCTCTCTCTCTCTCTCTCACTCACTCTCCCCCTTCACAACTTAACGGTACGAGACAAGAGATCTTTGAACGTCTATCGCCATTCTCTCTGTGTCTCTCTCTATCTCTCTCTCTCTCATTCTCCCCCTCTCCCCCCCCCCACCCCCTCTATCCTTCACAACCTTAACAGTACGAGACAAGAGATCTTTGAACGTCTACCGCCATTGTCTCTATGTCTCTCTCTCTCTATCACTTCCCTCTCCTCCCCCACTTTCTCTCTCGCTACCTCTCTCTACTTCTCTCTCTCTCTCTCTCTCTCTCTCTCTCTCTCTCTCTCTCTCTCTCTCTCTCTCCCTTCACAACCTTAACAGTACGAGACAAAAGATCTTTGAATGTCTATCGCCATTTTCTCTCTGACTCTCTCTCTCTCTCTCTCTCTCTCTCTCTCTCTCTCTCTCTCTCTCTCTCTCACTCTCTCTATCTGCCACCCCTCTGTCGCTCTCCCCCACCTCTCTCCCCACTTGCTTCCTCCAGCACTAGTCTCAAATTCTCAACTTCAGACATCCAGCTCACCCTGCCTCTCCGGCCCGGCGGTTTAACATCCGCCCCAACTCAACTCGTGTCTGAAAGTGTGCCAGATCAATGGTGTGCGACGCCCCATTTGTTTCACGGTGCTGAATATGTAGGTCAGCAGACACAAACAGGTCGATCAAGTTCGTTCTCATTGCTCACCTTCTGACGTCAGTCTGGACACCTGCAGCGCTGGAGCTGCTGTTGCTGGCACAGCGACTTGCTGTCTGGCTCACTTGTGATGGGGGAGGGGGGCGACACGGCAGGGGGCAGGGGTTTGAATATTAGGTCCAGACGAATGGATTTACTGATCTACTTTGTTATCACGATCGATGGAATCCAAAACAAAACATAGCAAACAACGGACTTGAAAAGTGCATCTCCGGGTATGTTGCAGATCATGTGACAACGGGCGGAGCAGTATCAATGCCCGGTTATATTCCCAAGGAGTCTGTATTCTGTACACAGCAGATTTGTATAGCGCCCGTGGGTTATTGGACGCTTTGAGAAAGTAAAGAATAGAAACATTATAGTCTCTCAAGCGTGTCGTAAGAGGCGCTTCAGACAGGTTGTTTGTTTGGGGGTGACTATCCCGTTCAGGTGAACGCATTAGAAGCAGAATCTAAGCAACCGTGAACAAGTGTACAGATACAGAAACACAAAAACCCCGCCAGCCACGTTGACAGGAAGCTCTCCTAGAAATGTTGGCAGCCATGCAGAGACAACCTTCTGGAGTCTGGATTGTCGATTCACATCCTTTCACCTTGGCAATCTCTAGAACTGGCACCTTGAATGTTAGAAATAGAATTAAGGGAGACAGAACAGTCGCTAGGAGAGAATTCCAGGCGGAGATGCTTAATGTGGGAAGAACTTGGAGGGAGGACATGGAGGGGGGACATGGAGGGAGGACATGGAGGGAGGACATGAAGGGAGGACATGGAGGAAGGACATGGAGGGAGCTGAAGGCTCAAGTTGGTTGGGGGTTTATGCTCCAGTGTGGGGATAAATGACAGAAGCAGACGATTGGTCAAGGAATGTGTACTGAATCATGCAACAATATGTGCTATTATAGTCAAAATAACATTAATAGATGCCGTTGTAAGTTTCCTACGTTTTCTGAACCAAACAAAAAGTTTACTCACTTGGATAATAATAAGTTATCAAATTTTACCGACTCGCATAACAAGATATAATAGTTTACCGAGTCACATAGCAAAGATATAATAGTTTACCGAGTCACATAGCAAGATATAATAGTTTACCTAGCCACATAGCAAGATATAATAGTTTACCGAGTCACATAGCAAGATATAATAGTTTACCGAGTCACATAGCAAGATATAATAGTTTACCGAGTCACATAGCAAGATATAATAGTTTACCGAGTCACATAGCAAGATATAATAGTTTACCGAGTCACATAGCAATGATATAATAGTTTACCGACCCACATAGCAAGATATAATAGTTTACCGAGTCACATAGCAAGATATAATAGTTTACCGAGTCACATAGCAAGATATAATAGTTTACCGAGTCACATAGCAAGATATAATAGTTTACCGAGTCACATAGCAAAGATATAATAGTTTACTGAGTCACATAGCAAGATATAATAGTTTACCGAGTCACATAGCAAGATATAATAGTTTACCTAGCCACATAGCAAGATATAATAGTTTACCTAGCCACATAGCAAGATATAATAGTTTACCTAGTCACATAGCAAGATATAATAGTTTACCGAGTCACATAGCAAGATATAATAGTTTACCTAGCCACATAGCAAGATATAATAGTTTACCTAGCCACATAGCAAGATATAATAGTTTACCGAGTCACATAGCAAGATATAATAGTTTACCGAGTCACATAGCAAGATATAATAGTTTACCTAGCCACATAGCAAGATATAATAGTTTACCGAGTCACATAGCAAGATATAATAGTTTACCTAGCCACATAGCAAGATATAATAGTTTACCGAGTCACATAGCAAGATATAATAGTTTACCGAGTCACATAGCAAGATATAATAGTTTACCGAGTCACATAGCAAAGATATAATAGTTTACCGAGTCACATAGCACGATATAATAGTTTACCGAGTCACATAGCAAGATATAATAGTTTACCTAGCCACATAGCAAGATATAATAGTTTACCTAGCCACATAGCAAGATATAATAGTTTACCTAGCCACATAGCAAGATATAATAGTTTACCGAGTCACATAGCAAGATATAATAGTTTACCTAGCCACATAGCAAGATATAATAGTTTACCTAGCCACGTAGCAAGATATAATAGTTTACCTAGCCACATAGCAAGATATAATAGTTTACCGAGTCACATAGCAAGATATAATAGTTTACCGAGTCACATAGCAAGATATAATAGTTTACCTAGCCACATAGCAAGATATAATAGTTTACCTAGCCACATAGCAAGATATAATAGTTTACCTAGCCACATAGCAAGATATAATAGTTTACCGAGTCACATTTAAAAATTGAACACTTCCGGTTTCAAGATGGCGACGGACGGTCGTGTTGTTTTGTGTTCGTTAACTTTTTCGCGTAGGGGATGGATTTATTCATTTCTTGCGTGTAATTGGTGTGCCAGGATGTAAAACCAGGAGTTTCTACTCAAGATCTGCGCGGGTGCTACGGAGTTCGTGCATCGAGCGAAGCCATCCTTGAGTGAATTTTCAGCAGCGTGTGTGGTTCTCAAAAGTCTGTGTTTACGTTTTTTCAACATGGCGGAACAACGTGTGTGTTCCGAGCGATCAGCAGTCAACATACCGAAGCAGCGTGGTAGCCGCGCAGGGAAAAAGAAGCCAGGTAAGCGCGGTGGCTTGAGACGTTTTAGACTCAAGTGTCACCGTCTAGGACTCAGGAACATCCGTATTCTATATTGCAACTGTGCCAGTGTAAAACAACGGGGCTCTATTTTAGAAACCCTAGTTTACAGGAACGACATTGTAGCACTCCAGGAGACGAGACTGGGCGATCAGCTACTCCGAATTGCCGGCTTCAAATGTTTCTACAACAGACGACATCTGGGAACGGCGATTCTCGTTCGCGACAGCATGGTGGCGTCAGAGCTAGACATGTCCAGTTGGAACAGTGACGATATACAAATACAGGCGTTGAGAGTTCATTCCAGTATACCATTCGTGTTGGTTAATGTTTATGCCCGCAATGCGAGTGTGGACGCCCAGAAGTGGCAGTGCTTAAGTGGCATATTAGGCCACGAGAGAAATGTTATTTTCTGTGGTGACTTCAACGCTAAAGGCATATCATGGGGAAACACTTCCTCCAATACACAAGGGGAGGAGCTCGAGACTGCACTGGAAACCATCGACCTGGTTTGTATCAACAACGGCTGTGTCACCAGGACAGCAAGCCGTCCAGGCGATGAGGACAGAGCTATTGATCTGGCGCTAGTTTCACCTTCACTCACTACAGTGTGTAGATGGGGTGTCCTAGGACACCATGGCAGCGACCACCACCCATGCAGCATATTGGTGGAGAAAGGCAGAACCAGGCAGCACAAGCTAAAGGTAAAGACGTTCCAGTATGACAGTACAGGGCAAGATGTGGTGAGTAAAATAAGACGTGACAAGCGCAGAACGTTTCAGGGCAGGAAAAAAAGCTGGGAGCAGCCACCGTGGTGGAGTTTCGAGGTGGAGAAGGCTTATGTGGATAAGCGTAGTGCTGTAAGGAGATGGCAAAATGCCAAGAAGAACAGAGCTGGTCATCCTAGTCCCTGCTTGCACTTAGAAAGAGAGATGCACACAAAAGTAAGCTATTTCAAAAAACTGGTCAAGGTGGTTAAAAGCGAAAAATGGGCAGAGGTGTGTCAAAGAGTAAGCACAGACAAGTCACTGAAATTGTTCTGGCGACTACATAAAAGCATGAGTGGCGTAGTCAAGAATAAGAGCATTTCTGACTTCCAAGGTGCTGACCTCATCTGGCAGAGGACTGACGAGGACAAGGGCAAAGCCCTCTTTGAACGCTACCTTGAGCAGAGCAACCAGACAGACATGGGAGGCCGGAATCTGGCCAAGGAGGTCACCTCAGACAGATGCAAGGCCCAGAACACTTCGGATGAAGACACAGTGACAGTGAAAGAAATCAAGGCTGTGCTTCGACGATCAAAAAACAGTGCTCCAGGTCCTGATGGCATAAGATACGACGACATAAATAGGTGTACCGACAATGAGATAGAGAAACTAGCAGACATGTACAACAACAGTATAGGGAGTGCTAGCATCAAGGAGGAATGGTTACACAGCTATCTGATTCCCTTGCCGAAGCCTGACAAAGACCACAAAAAAATTCAGGGATATCGAATTATAACCATGCAGAATACAATAGGCAAGCTGCTGGAGAAGGTAATTGCCAGGAAAATATCAAGCCAACTAGAGAGGCAAGGTGTTTTCCCACCTACCCTGGGTGGGTACCGTCCAAAAAGAGAAACCTGGACCAATGCAGCAGTCTTTGCCCACGATGTCTATGAAGGTTTCCACTCAGGCACTGAAACCGTTGCTACAGCGATTGATCTTGAGGACGCATACAACAGAGTACCACTGGATTTTTTAATGTTTCAGCTTCTTGAACTAAACGTAAGTCCATTCCTCCTTAGTTGAATTGCTGCAGCCCTCTTCCAACGGAAAGTAGTTTTTAGATGTGGCAGTTGGACTTCGGAACCAACAACAATATATCCTGGCCTACCACAGGGATCACCATTATCTCCGGTACTGTTCAACGCCTACACAGTGAGAATCACCAGTGAGCAGATCACTGGACCTGGCAGGACATTGTCATATGCCGATGATGTTTTAGTGTATCGTCAGGGTAAGGATAGAGAGGAGGTTGCTGTGGAACTACAAACCGAACTCAATCGCATAAGTACTTGGTGTGATGAAGCTGGGGCAATGGTCAACCCAACAAAGGCAACAGTGACTTGGTTCTCGTTGAATAATCATATTGTCAACAATCCAACACCAACTGTAATGCTGTGTTCAGAGACGGTGGAAAGAACGCAGGCAATGAATTACCTGGGGATACGGTTTGATCGAAGCCTTGCTTATAATGTGCACATAGACCAGGTGATAACAAAGGCCAAGCGGGGTTTGGCAGCGATGCGGGTGATGGCGGCAGCAAACTGTGAGCAACGCCATCTATGTCTTCTGTACGAGGGGCTGGTCATGTCTGTTTTGGAGTATGCAATGGCAATCCTGACTCTCAGCTATAAGCAGATAGAAAGGATGGAAAGGATACAGAATGAAGCTATGCGCATTATTCTTGGATGTACAAGAGATACAGCATGCAGGGCGATGCGCTACCTTCTTGATTTTCCAACCATTGAAGAGAGAATGCAAGTTTGCAGGGCACGCGCCTACCTCAGAATTAACGCAAACACACAGCATCCACTGCATAGTGAAATTAGGAAGGTGAAGGGCAGCAGGTTAAAAAGAGGACGGTCGTGGATGGGTCAAGCCGAAGACATTCTTCAACACGTGTGTTCACTTGAGGACTTAGAACCTGGCGAGGAGTGGGTGCAAGTGCCAACAGACTTCTGCACATCCTTTTCAGTTTGCATCCAACTAGATAGAAAATGCAGACAAGAAAATCCGGCTGCTGTGGAGGCTGAAGTACAAGCGTTGATTTTCGAGAATTCGCTAGACAGTGACGCGGTCATCTACACAGATGGGTCGGTCGTCCGACATGTGAGAAGCTCATGGGCCTTTACAGCTCGGGCCGGAGGGAGAATTGTGAAGGAGGACTCTGGTGCTTTCACTGAAACCACAAGTAGCCTGACAATGGAAGTCATGGCAGTAAGTAAAGCAATAACATGGCTCGAGACACAGACATTCACTAGGGCTTGTTTCCTTAGCGACTCAATGAACATGATCAAGAGGATAGAGGAGGGGTCGATCCGAAGAGAATGGTTGCTGCCTCTGAAGCGGTCTCGGCTGGCAAAGATTAGTTTCATCTTCGTGCCAGGGCATGCGGGAGTACAAGGAAATGAGCGGGCTGACACGCTCGCAGGTGAGGCTACTGTGGAGGGCGGACGCGCCATGGACCAGGCTGACATTCTGAATGCTCTACGAGAAGTGAGACTTTTGCAAGAACCAAGTGATGACTGTGAATCTACAACAATGGCCAGACTGCGAGAGCAGCAAATTAAAAGAGGGGTGGCCAAACAAGAACACTACGCAGGAAGCCAAAGAAGATTGATAAACCAACACAGAACTGGCGTCGTTAGCCGCTACACGCTGCGGGATTTGCTGAGGAGGGGATCCGAGCACTTATGGACTGAATGGTCCGATGTGCAACGAGGATGATCTGTCGACTAACTAACTAACATTAAAAAAAAAAAATTTGCATAACCTTTACAGGACATCGCTGTCAACAGCAGCATCTTTCAGCTGTCTGTTGATTTCTTGGCAAGATTACGCTCAGTAGTTTGCCATTGATTTCTGAGCGGCCGGCTCAGTTATCCCGCAAGTCACCAGCGGAGGTAGAACCGCTCCGAGTTCTCACCCGCTACGAGACCCTGCGTGATAAACGGGATTACGGAGAAAGTGGTGTAACCCCTCGGCCAGAGAGACCGGCACCGAGTCACGTAGCAAGATATAATAGTTTACCGAGTCACATAGCAAGATATAATAGTTTAGCGACTCACATAGCAAGTTATCAAAGTTTACCGACTCATAAAGCAAGTTTTCAAAGTTTATCTAACTTGCTGGAGTTATCATTGTTCACTTTTTTCATATAAGAACTTGTAAACTGTTACATGACTCACATTTCTAAATTGGCTTCATCAACTGATTAGTTATCAGTATTTATCTGAGTTGCAAATGCAGCTTCGACACCTGATCAGACTCACATACACAGTTATCATGGTTGATTTGATTCACATATACAGTTATCACGGTTGATTTCATTCACTTATACGGTTTTCAATGTTTAACTGACCCACACAAAAAAAGGTTAGTTAATTTATTTAAATGCCGTTACAGTTACGGACATTTACCTGACTCACAAAAGAAGTTACCGAATTTAATTGCGTCAAATAATAAGGTATCGAAGCTTTCACTGACTGATAAAGTAATTTATCAAACATTAAAATATCTTTACCGCGTTTCCACTGTCCACAATTATTTCCTGTCTTACCAGCTGCTGCTTGCGGAAGTTCGTGCTTCCTACAGCTCACAGTCTCTCGCGAAATTTTTCATGTCGTGCTCCTTTTCCATCATCATCATCAACATTATAATCATCATCAACATTATCATCATCATGACATCATCATCAAGTAATTCAGCTCTTGAAGCTTCCCGATGATTCCATTCCATATCTGTCTGTCTTGTGTCGTTCTCTTTAACCCCCACCACTTACTGGTCATTCCATTCCATAGCTGCCTGTCTTGTGCCGTTCTCTTTAACCTCCACCACTTCCTGATGATTCAATTCCATGGCTGCGTGTCTTGTGTCGTTCTCTTTAACCTCCACCACTTCCTGATGATTCAATTCCATGGCTGCGTGTCTTGTGTCGTTCTCTTTAACCTCCACCACTTCCTGATGATTCAATTCCATGGCAGCGTGTCTTGTGTCGTTCTCTTTAGCCTCCACCACTTCCTGATGATTCAATTCCATGGCTGCGTGTCTTGTGTCTTTCTCTTTAACACCCACCACTTCCTGGTTATTCCATTTCATGGTTGTCTGTCTTGTGCCGTTGTCTTTAACCCCCACCACTTCCTGATTATTCCATTCTATATCTATCTGTCTTGTGCCGTTCTCTTTGACCCCCACCACTTCTTGGTCATTCCATTTCATACCTGACTGGCTTTTGCCGTTCTCTTTAACCCCCACCACTTCCTGATTATTCCATTCCACGGCTGTATGTCTTGTGAGGTTCTCTTTAACTCCACAGTGAATGAATCACGAGAAAACAAGATTGTAAGCTTTACTAGAACACGATTCATCATCATCACGTGCTATGCCGATAAGACTGGGAGGTCATGTTTCGCCATCTCACACTATCACCAGAGTCGTGGATCAGCTCTGTGTTCTTGTATCAACCGTACCAGGTGGCCAAGACATTCATGTATTTACGTCTCTGTCTCCCTCAGTTTTTTTTCCTCTCAATCTTGTCAGTTGTCACCACGTTCTCCAATTTCTTATTATAACGTGCCGTCATAATTGTGGCTGTCTACGGCTAATTTCTCTAATCAGTTCACGGTTTTCATTTGTTTCTTGTAGGACTTGGTCATTGGTTTTTCTGTCTGTCCATGGCATTCTTTATATTTTCCTCAGAAACCACATTTATAGAAATCATATGTTTTTCAGCTTGTCTGTTCATTGTTCATGCTTCACATCCATACAAAAGTACAGGTTCTATGTAGCACTTCAAGACGCTTTTTCTAGTTGAAAATGACATATTTGTTGTTTATTGGTCAGTATATTTTTCCATCTTGCAAAAGGGCGACCTTCGCCATGGCGATTCTTGTTCTAATCTCTTCAAGGCATCTGCCAACAGATGTTATGACTGATCCGAGATAGCTGTATACCGATTTACTTGTTGAAGACTGTTCCCATTTACTTGTAGAACAGATTACAAGAAATAAAATGGACGTTGAGGCTAAACCCTTTGTCAGCACAGAATAAACCAACACAAACCGACACACCATATCATTCATTGGCACCTTGCCGTCTTGACAGACGATAGTTTGTGCTTCAAAAAGGCATAATAACTTTTACCCACGGCGGTAGCGAATGTGACTGTTAAGGCCAATTCGCGCTGTAAATGTTCGTTCACAGTGGGTGCAAGTGAACACGTGGTCATTTCCACCATCATGCACCACCTTACGTCTCACGCGCTCGGTGTGTGACTTATCTACAATAATTTTCTCCTTTGTCTTTATTCCATTTCTGATATTTGCCCTCCATGCAACACGTTCAGCGGCGTCTTGCTCCCAATGTGCATTATCAATGCCTGTATCAATCATGTCCCGCTTACACACATCTTTGTATCGTAGTAGAGGCCGACCCTGAGATCTCTTACGCATCTGTGATTCACCAAAAAAGATGACCTTTGGTATTCTACCATCATCAATCCTCCTAAGGTGTCCTATCCGCCTAAGTCTACGAAGACTGAGCATGGAATAAACCGTCACACAACCTGATCTTTCCAATACTTCAGAATTTGTGGTTTTGTCTTGCCACTTAATACCAAGAATTCTTCGCAGACACCGCATATGAAAGCTGTTTAAACGTTTCTCTTGTTGGGAGTAAGTTGTCCACGTTTCACTGCCATAAAGAAGAGTACTAAGGACACAGGCTTGATAGACAAGGACTTTTGTATTGGCAGTAAGCTTCCTGTTCTACCAGACTCTTTTTCTTAGCACTCTAATTGTAACAAGCTACGTGGAGGGTCCCAAATAGCCTGTCACAATGTTTCCATACTATTCTATAGCCCTGGCTGGGATAGGTCTTTGCTGCCAACCCTCCTCCGTTCCCCGGACTCACTGTCACTCTCTCTTTCGACCTCGGGGTCTATTTCCTGCAGTGTATTTCTGGCTGACACAAACATAACCTGACGATCGTCTCAGTCATTATAATTAGAATTTAATACCGTAATAAAGGACAACACAGAAAAACATCAAGACAGATGAACCTATAAAAGTCTTTTAAAAAAAACAAACTGAGGAGACAACTCTAGTCCAGACATGAAGCAAGAAAACTCTGAACATCATAGACCACAGATCTCAATATTGTCTTGTTAGTTCACATCCACCTCACCGGACACAGTTTTAGGTCTCTCTTTCCAGCGTAGGTTGTTCGAACAACAGCTTTCAGGTTTCCGTGGCCAACATGATATAGTCACTCATCTGGTCTGGGAAAGTGCCATGGGATCACTTGGCACAATTTTGGTTGGGAAATAATGTCCTGAGACCAGATTGTGTATAGGGAATAACCTGTTCATTGTTGTTGCTGCCTTACCAATCCGGATGTTGATTTCCAGATCTAGGGATAATTTGCTATTTACCACTGATCCTAGATATGTAAAATGGTCTACCATATCTAGTTCGGCGTCGTCAATAAAGATTGATGGTACCCCATTTGCACCTTGTGACATAATCTGTGTCTTCTTTTTGCTAATTGTTAAACCAAATTCAGAACAAGCATTGGAGAATGCAGATAGTAGACATTGCAATTCTTCCTCAGAGTGAGTCGTAACTACAGCATCATCTGCAAAAAGCAACTCTCTTATCAGTACCCACACCGACACACCTACATTGAAAATCTTTGCATGAAAATATTGTAAAAATCGACTAAAACTTGACATGAAGACGAAAAGTGAAACATTTACTAGCAGTTAGTGCGATTGGGCAATGATTAATACTACGTGGAACAAGGAGAACTGCAATAAAGTTTCATAAGGCAATGAATGAATCACCAGAAAACGAGAAGTAGATTGTCAGCTTTACTAGACCACGGTTACAAGTGACAAAATGAATGTTGCGGCTAAAGACTACGTCAGCACAGAATAACTCCGTAGTTGTCTGTCTTATGTCGTTCTCTTTAACTCCGTCCATGCTGCATTGTGTTCTCTACACAATCCTATAGAACCACATCTCTGTATCTGTCAACTGTATTCTTCGCACAATACTATAGAATTACATCTCTTTATCTGCCCATTCTGTTCTCCACACAGTCCTTTAGAACCACATCTCTTTATCTGTCCATTGTGTTCTCCACACAATTCTATAGAACCACATCTCTGTACCTGTCCATTGTGTTCTCCACACAATTCTATAGAACCACATCTCTTTATGTGTCCATTGTGTTCTCCACACAATTCTATAGAACCACATCTCTTTGTCTGTCCATTCTGTTCTTCACACAATTCTATAGAACCACATCTCTGTGTCTGTCCATTGTGTTCTCCACACAATTATATAGAACCACATCTCTTTGTCTGTCCATTGTGTTCTCCACACAATTCTATAGAACCACATCTCTTTATCTGTCCATTGTGTTCTCCACACAATTCTATAGAACTACGTCTTTAATGACTTAATCTAATCCCAGTGACTTGCTCAGTGTGAATGATTCATGTCCAGATTCTACAGCTGGTTCAGTATAACTCTGTTGAACTCCGTTACTCGCATCCAGAGATGACAACTGAGTGCTAAGATAGCCCTTAGCGATAGAGACAGTCCCAGATGGATCTAGAAGTAATGGCTGACAACAAATACCAGTGTAAAAGATCTGGAGCAGGTGGTTGCTGCAGTAGACAGTCCACAGCGGACACATTAGAAATAAGACACAAGTGATGACATATCACTTCTACATGACGATGTCGTGATGTTAAGTGGACAAACTAAACAGCACTTGAGATTGTGAAAACCAATAGGCTCACAACAGTCGCAACAGGAAACAAACGTGTAAACTACAGAACGCGGAGATGCAACCTCAGCGCGTCAGACAGAGAACAAATGCGCCAGGCTGTGCGAGAAACGCGACACCACTGCGGGAGTCGGGAAAAACTAACAGCTAAGGGGCATTTGTACACACCTAAAGGCGTATTGGGCATATGTTGAAGACCCATATTTTCATAGACCAAACGGCGCTCCAGGGTGTGGTCAATAGCAAGCCGGCCGCCTTTACAGCCCTTAACGTCCTGGTACACAGGCCAGGCTGGGTCGACCTGGAACACCTGTAATGTACTAACCGTTAATTGCCCGTGTCTACTTTAGTACTCCCTAGTTTTATCATTATCTACTTTAGTACTCTCTAGTTTTATCATTATCTACTTTAGTACTCTCTAGTTTTATCATTATCTACTTTAGTACTCTCTAGTTTTATCATTATCTACTTTAGTAATCTCTAGTTTTATCATTACCACTTCGAGCAATTTTCTTTTAAATCCCGCTTTGATGGGGATTCGAGCACATGACTACGGCCTGCAGATAAGACTGCTAGTCACTGTGCTACAACATAGCCTTGCCAGATAAGACTGCTAGTCACTGTGCTACAACATAGCCTTGCCAGATAAAACTGCTAGTCAATGTGATACAACATAGCCTTGCCAGATAAGACTGCTAGTCACTGTGCTACAACATAGCCTTGCCAGATAAGACTGCTAGCTACTGTGCTACAACAACAACATAGGCCTGCCAGATAAGACTGCTAACCACTGTGCTACAACATACCCTTGCCAGATAAGACTGCTAGCCACTGTGCTACAACATAGCCCTGCCAGTTATGTAAAGGTAAAGGACAGATTTACACGCCGTGTGGCGCATTAAATATGCTGTGCTAGAATATCACATTAAGTATGTGGTGATGGAATGTCACATAAAGTATGTGGTGCTAGAATGTCACATTAAATATGCTGTGCTAGAATGTCACATTAAGTATCTGGTGCTAGAATGTCACATTAAGTATGTGGTGCTAGTATGTTACATTAAGTAAGCGGTGCTAGTATGTCGCATTATGTATGTGGTACTAGTATGTCACATTATGTATCTGGTGCTAGTATGTCACATTAAGTATGTGGTGCTAGTATGTCACATTATGTATGTGGTGATGGAATGTCACATTATGTATGTGGTGTTAATATGTCACATTATGTATGTGGTGCTAGTATGTTACATTAAGTATGTGGTGCTAGTATGTCACATTATGTATGTGGTGATGGAATGTCACATTAAATATGCGGTGCTAATATATCACATTATGTATGTGGTGCTAGTATGTCACATTATGTATGTGGTGCTAGTATGTTACATTAAGTATGTGGTGCTAGTATGTCACATTATGTATGTGATGATGGAATGTCACATTAAATATGCGGTGCTAATATGTAACATTATGTATGTGGTGCTAGTATGTCACATTATGTGTGTGGTGCTAGTATGTTACATTAAGTATGCGGTGCTAGTATGTCACATTATGTATGTGGTGCTAGTATGTTACATTAAGTATGTGGTGCTAGTATGTCGCATTATGTATGTGGTACTAGTATGTCACACTATGTATGTGGTGCTAGTATGTCACATTAAGTATGTGGTGCTAGTATGTCACATTATGTATGTGGTGATGGAATGTCACATTATGTATGTGGTGCTAATATGTCACATTATGTATGTGGTGCTAGTATGTTACATTAAGTATGTGGTGCTAGTATGTCACATTATGTATGTGGTGATGGAATGTCACATTAAATATGCGGTGCTAATATATCACATTATGTATGTGGTGATAGTATGTCACAATATGTATGTGGTGCTAGTATGTTACATTAAGTATGTGGTGCTAGTATGTCACATTATGTATGTGATGATGGAATGTCACATTAAATATGCGGTGCTAATATATCACATTATGTATGTGGTGCTAGTATGTCACATTATGTATGTGATGATGGAATGTCACATTAAATATGCGGTGCTAATATATCACATTATGTATGTGGTGCTAGTATGTCACATTATGTATGTGGTGCTAGTATGTTACATTAAGTATGCGGTGCTAGTATGTCACATTATGTATGTGGTGCTAGTATGTTACATTAAGTATGTGGTGCTAGTATGTCACATTATGTATGTGGTGATGGAATGTCACATTATGTATGTGGTGATGGAATGTCACATTATGTATGTGGTGCTAGTATGTTACATTAAGTATGCGGTGCTAGTATGTCACATTATGTATGTGGTGCTAGTATGTTACATTAAGTATGTGGTGCTAGTATGTCACATTATGTATGTGGTGATGGAATGTCACATTATGTATGTGGTGCTAATATGTCACATTATGTATGTGGTGCTAGTATGTTACATTAAGTATGTGGTGCTAGCATGTCACATTATGTATATGGTGATGGAATTTCACATTATATATGCGGTGCTAATATGTCACATTATGTATGTGGTGCTAGTATGTCACATTATGTATGTGGTGCTAGTATGTTACATTAAGTATGCGGTGCTAGTATGTCACATTATGTATGTGGTGCTAGTATGTTACATTAAGTATGTGGTGCTAGTATGTCACATTATGTATGTGATGATGGAATGTCACATTAAATATGCGGTGCTAGTATGTCACATTATGTATGTGGTGCTAGTATGTCACATTATGTATGTGGTGCTAGTATGTCACATTAAGTATGTGGTGCTAGTATGTCACATTATGTATGTTGTGATGGAATGTCACGTTAAATATGTGGTGCTAGTATGTCACATTATGTATGTGGTGCTAGTATGTTACATTAAGTATGCGGTGCTAGTATGTCACATTAAGTATGCGGTGCTAGTATGTCACATTATGTATGTGGTGATAGTATGTCACATTATGTATGTGGTGCTAGTATGTCACATTAAGTATGTGGTGCTAGTATGTTACTTTAAGTATGTGGTGCTAGTATGTTACATTAAGTATGCGGTGCTAGTATGTCACATTAAGTATGTGGTGCTAGTATGTCACATTAAGTATGCGGTGCTAGTATGTCACATTAAGTATGCGGTGCTAGTATGTCACATTATGTATGTGGTGCTAGTATGTTACATTAAGTATCCGGTGCTAGTATGTCACATTAAATATGTGGTGCTGGAATGTCACATTAAGTATGTGGTACTAGTATGTTACATTAAGTATCCGGTGCTAGAATGTCATATTAAGTATGTGGTGCTAGTATGTCACATTAAGTATGCGGTGCTAATATGTCACATTAAGTATGCGGTGCTAGTATGTCACATTAAGTATGCAGTGCTAGAATGTCACATTGAGTATGTGGTGCTAGTATGTCACATTAAGTATGTGGTGCTAGTATGTCACATTAAGTATGCGGTGCTAGTATGTCACATTAAGTAAGCGGAGCTAGAATGTCAAATTAAGTATGTGGTGCTAGTATGTCACATTAAGTATGTGGTGCTAGTATGTCACATTAAGTATGTGTTGCTAGTATGTCACATTAAGTATGCGGTGCTAGTATGACACATTAAGTATGCGGTGCTAGTATGTCACATTAAGTATGCGGTGCTAGTATGTCACATTATGTATGCAGTGCTAGAATGTCACATTAAGTATGTGGTGCTAGTATGTCACATTAAGTATGCAGTGCTAGAATGTCACATTAAGTATGTGGTGCTAGTATGTCACATTAAGTATGCGGTGCTAGTATGTCACATTAAGTATGTGGTGCTAGTATGTCACATTAAGTATGCGGTGCTAGTATGTCACATTAAGTATGTGGTGCTAGATTGTCACATTAAGTATGCGGTGCTAGTATGTCACATTAAGTATGTGGTGCTAGTATGTCACATTAAGTATGCGGTGCTAGTATGTCACATTAAGTATGCGGTGCTAGTATGTCACATTAAGTATGCGGTGCTAGTATGTCACATTAAGTATGCGGTGCTAGTATGTCACATTAAGTATGCAGTGCTAGAATGTCACATTAAGTATGTGGTGCTAGTATGTCACATTAAGTATGTGGTGCTAGTATGTCACATTAAGTATGCGGTGCTAGTATGTCACATTAAGTATGTGGTGCTAGATTGTCACATTAAGTATGTGGTGCTAGTATGTCACATTAAGTATGCGGTGCTAGTATGTCACATTAAGTATGTGGTGCTAGTATGTCACATTAAGTATGCGGTGCTAGTATGTCACATTAAGTATGTGGTGCTAGATTGTCACATTAAGTATGCGGTGCTAGTATGTCACATTAAGTATGTGGTGCTAGTATGTCACATTAAGTATGCGGTGCTAGTATGTCACATTAAGTATGCGGTGCTAGTATGTCACATTAAGTATGTGGTGCTAGATTGTCACATTAAGTATGCGGTGCTAGTATGTCACATTAAGTATGTGGTGCTAGTATGTCACATTAAGTATGCGGTGCTAGTATGTCACATTAAGTATGTGGTGCTAGTATGTCACATTAAGTATGCGGTGCTAGTATGTCACATTAAGTATGCGGTGCTAGTATGTCACATTAAGTATGTGGTGCTAGTATGTCACATTAAGTATGCGGTGCTAGTATGTCACATTAAGTATGCGGTGCTAGTATGTCACATTAAGTATATGGTGCTAGTATGTCACATTAAGTATGTGGTGCTAGTATGCCACATTAAGTATGTGGTGCTAGAATGTCACATTAAGTATGCGGTGCTAGTATGTCACATTATGTATGCGGTGCTAGTATGTCACATTAAGTATGCGGTGCTAGTATGTCACATTAAGTATGTGGTGCTAGTATGTCACATTAAGTATGCGGTGCTAGAATGTCACATTAAGTATGTGGTGCTAGTATGTCACATTAAGTATGCGGTGCTAGTATGTTACATTAAGTATGTGGTGCTAGTATGTCACATTAAGTATGCGGTGCTAGTATGTCACATTTAGTATGCGGTGTTAGTATGTCACATTAAGTATGCAGTGCTAGTATGTCACATTAAGTATGCGGTGCTAGTATGTCACATTAAGTATGTGGTGCTAGTATGTCACATTAAGTATACGGTTCTACTATGTCACATTATGTATGTGGTGTTAGAATGTCACGTTAAGTATGTGGTGCTAGAATGTCACATTAAGTCAAGTGTATGGTGCTAGTATGTCACATTAAGAATGCGGTAACCCGTGTGAGTCTGGTCTGATATGAGTGAGCTACCTATGACATTGTGTCAACGGCTGCACGCGGAGGAGCGCAATTGGGATGGTTCAAGTCTCATAATAGTCCGGGGAAATGCAACCTAAAGACTAAATGTCATGGCGGGGTAAGCTAGGCCCTAAGCCTTGGTCAGCAAGGGATATAGGATGGAAGCTCCGACAGGTGGACAGTTAAAGCATTGCTTTACTGATCCGGCAGCTTCTGTAGCTTGTCTTGTTCCAGATGTATTGGTGGTATCTTTCCTCTGAAGTACACCAGATGGGCCGAGAGATTAGTCTCTAGGCCAGGCTTTGTGCTATGGAGATGTAAACCTCCATTCCTGGTCCCCTCCATTCCTGGTCCCCGCCATTCATTGTAGTTGTAGTTATTATGCCGTTTCTGAAACATCAAGTAACAAACTATCGTCTGTCAAGATGGCCAGGTGCCAGTAGCAGTAACTTTCTTCTAGAATGTCTTATTGAGCACTGTACGATCTACAGCCGGTCATCTAACGTGTAACTCTAACACTCATGGTTGGGTACCGACCGCCAGCGATAGGCGACCTGGGTTACATACATACAGCAGCAGACGACCTTAAAACAACGACGGGCCTGGCTTAAGCATGTGACCTCGTTTTGAAACAAAAACACACAATTCGTTTCCTACTTTAATGCTTTATGGTGCAAAGCGTGCATGTTTATCTGTCTATCAACTTGTAGGTCTGCCTGTCTGTCTGCATGTCTGTCTGCATGTCTGTCTGTATGTCTGTATCTGCATGCATGCAGAATGTCTGTCTGTCTGCATGTCTGTCTGTCTGTCTGTCTGTCTGTCTGTCTGTCTTCTGCGTTCATCCGGAGTGTTTTATCGGACGTGATTGCATTGTCCCTTTTACAGCATACCTGCGTTCTTGCGCCGTTAGGCTGACACATCCGACTTCTGCAGGCATTTGATGACCGGATTAACCTTCCCGGGGGTTTCGTAGGACGTTTGACTCTCACAGTTGTGGTGTTATCCCCCATCCCAGCTGGCCCATATAGAACAGCCAAAGGCATCCTGGTCAGCCCTCAAGGGAAGGCAGGGGCAGACCATGGGCATTCCCCGCCATCCAAGGAGGCTTCCATAATTGCAGAGCCAACACATAGCGCTCTGGTACTGGGCTCACCCAAGGAATCGTCACGTCCTGCACAGGGCTGCTTAGCCTCACTTCCGTATATTGGGCCTTCCAGTCACCACAGGGCTGTTCCTCCGGAAACCAGAAGAATGAAGTGCAGATGACATCCACACAGTGAGCTTTTGATTCGGACTTTCCACATAGTGGATTTGCTAGCCAAGCAATATTCTATGTCGTGCCACAAGGACACTTGTTCCACCTTTGATGACGCCCTACACAACGAGCTTTCGATTCGGACTTTCCACGTAGTCTTTCTGTGTGTGTGTGTGTGTGTGTGTGTGTGTGTGTGTGTGCGTGCGTGCGTGCGTGCGTGCGTGCGTGTGTGTGTGTGTGTGTGTGTGTAAAGTAAGTGAAGAACCTTTGTCTACGTCAGATGACGTATTGCATAGACGTCGCTAGCGCCATATTGTAAAATCACCTGTCACTGAATGGGTTTTGTGGTCAATATCACGTCAGTCATCGTTTTCTGGGCACTTTAAGAGAAGACAAACACAGGAACATGTTGTGACAACCGTTAAGATTCGCGGAAAATAGAGATAAAGGAAGACAGCATACGAAGATTCTAGTGCCATGGCACGGAAGGCAGTCACCACACGAATTGATCCATGCGGTCAGAGATCACAATGTGTTGCGAGGCATGATCGCCAACCCCAGCCGACACGGCACTGGATGATGATGATCATTCCAGACATCTTTACTTCTATTAATATTTTCTGGTACCATTGTAAGACTGGGAGGGTCTGGGAGCACAAACATACAGCCGTGGAGGATATTCTTACATCATGCACACAAACAAACAGCCGAGGAGGGGCTTTGTACACCCATCAAGTCCCATTGATCATACGGTGCGAGACGCAATTTGGTATACACCAATGAGCACTCAGGGTCGACCTGAGACAACTCCTGGTACAAGTGTCAGTTTGGGGGGTAGACCTGAGACAACTCCTGGTACAAGTGTCAGTTTGGGGGTGGGAGGGGGGGGGGGTCGACCTAAGACAACTCCTGGTACAAGTGTCAGTTTGGGGGGTCGACCTGAGACAACTCCTGGTACAAGTGTCAGTTTTGGGTGATCGACCTGAGACAACTCCTGGTACAAGTGTCAGTTTGGGGGGTAGACCTGAGACAACTCCTGGTACAAGTGTCAGTTTGGGGGGGGGGGGGGGGGGTCGACCTGAGACAACTCCTGGTAAAAGTGTCAGTTTGGGGGTGGGGGGGGGGTCGACCTAAGACAACTCCTGGCACAAAGGTCAGTTTGGGGGTCGACCTGAGACAACTCCTGGTACAAGTGTCAGTTTGGGGGTCGACCTGAGAGCCCGGGTCAAAATGTAAACAACCTCACCCTTGAGCTCAGATCGTAATCCTGCATGTTCAAAATACAGCTGCGGGCGATTTGGCAGCAGACCGTCTTGTGTTTTTTTTTTTTACGAAATGGTACAGGTGTCGGTCGTTCAGAAGGCAATAGCAAACATGAACGTGAATATGAACGTACACTTACCAAAAGATCACAAACGGCAAAAAATGCTGTACGGTCTGTACAGCGTAGGCAACTAACTTTTTTAAATACCGATGTGGATTTCAACCCAACGACCACCTGGTCGGAAGGCGAAAGCCTATCCACTCCGCTACTACGGCTTTCCCAAACATAGTGTGCGCAGATCCAAACATAGTGTACGCAGATCCAAACATAGTGTACGCAGACCCAAAAATAGTGTATGCATACACAAACATAGTGTATTCAGACTCAAACATATTGTACGCAAACCCAAACAGATTGTATGCATACCCAAACTTAGTGTTCGCAGACCCAAACATATTGTACGTAGACTCAAACATATTGTATGCAGACCCAAACATATTGTACGCAGACCCAAACATATTGTACGCAGATCCAAACATAGTGTATGCAGATCCAAATATAGTGTACGCAGACCCAAACATAGTGTACGCAGACCCAAACAGTGTATGCAGACTAAAACATAGTGTATGTAGACCCAAACATAGTGTACGCAGACCCAAACATAGTGTTCACAGACCCAAACATAGTGTATGCAGACCCACACATAGTGTACGCATACGCAAACATAGTGTACACAGACCCAAACATAGTGTATGCAGACCCAAACATATTGTACGCAGATCCAAACATAGTGTAGGCAGATGCAAACATATTGTACGCAGACCCAAAATAGTGTATGCAGACATAAACATAGTGTATGTAGACCTAAACATAGTGTAAGCAGGTCCAAACTCAGTGTACGCAGACCCAAAACTCAGTGTACACAGACTCAAAACTCAGTCTACACAGACGCAAATATAGTGTACGTAGACCTAAACATAGTGTACATAGGCCTAAACATAGGGTACGCAAGTCCCAAATCGATGTACGCAGACCCAAACTTAGTGTACGCAGACCCAAATATTGTGTACGTAGACCTAAACATTGTGTACATATACAACATACTTACATGTTTTGTTCTGGTACAACTCACAGTTCCACTTGTGAACAAACTTCTAATATTTGGTAATGTTTATTTATCAAAATCGCTGTAGAGAATGACACAACCTGGATACAACATTTGACTGTTTCATATATGTGTCTCCGACCAGTCACTTTCCTAGAACTGTTTCCTGACGCCGAAACACAAAATATGGCAAGCCCGATACAGCTTCTGTATATCTGTACATAGGCGTCTGCATCTAGTCGATCAGCTGACACCGCGCAGGCGACAGTCGGGTGGGTATGTGCCTTATTCCCAGCCAGGGGATTTCATGGTTCGCTGTAATGACGATTAGATAAGTTCCCTAAAATATAATGGCTAGCGCTGTCACCAGGATGTCAAATCTACGGACGCCCAGGCATCCCTCACGGACACACACGCTGACAATCTAATCAACGGGTGATTACTTATATCCGCTTTACTGGCTTGAGGAGGGATTGAGATATTATCTTCTTCTTCTTCTTCTTCTTCTTCTTCTTCTTCTTCTTCTTCTTCTTCTTCTTCTTCTTCTTCTTCTTCTTCTTCTTCTTCTTCTCCCCACCCCCCCCCTTTTCTTCATTCATCTTCAGACGTCAGAGTGAATAAACCCAAAGAAAGCAGCAATCAATGTTATGCCTCTTTATGTCTTCTTATATTTGGGAGTAAAGTGATTTCAATGAATGCATATATTTACCGAAGAGTTGTCAAGATTCGGTAACGACATAGAAGCTAGGAGCGGGGGTGTACACACAGTAACCAAATAATACCAGAGATAGGACGAGAACACGAAGTTAGGAGCGGGGGCGTACACACAGTAACCAAATAATACCAGAGATAGGACGAGAACACGAAGGAAATATGTGATAATGGACAGAAATGTATATATGAATCCTACTTAATAATAATTTTTTTTTTAATTCGCTTAAAAGTCGACAGGGCCGACTTCATTGCACCGAGTTTTTAACCCATATAGCTCAGTCTCTTTCCCCAGCGAACTGCAGTAAACGCCCCGCAAAGCACAAACTCCGTAGCTGCAACGACGACCACAAGGACTCTCCGAAAAAAAATGCACTCATGAACCGAAGGACGCGCCTCGGAATTGAACCCACAACCTTCGGAGCCTGAGTTAGACGGCTTGACCACTACTCCACGGAATGAATCCTACTTAATATCCTTAGCCAATGTCGGACTGGATCTAAACATGTGGGTGGCCAGGGGACACAGCTACTGAAAGAACATGAACATTCTGAACATAATGTCTAATCTGATCATGTTTCAGGGCGCCCATTTCATCAGGGTCTCAGGGCCCACCTCCATCGGGCAAGGTAACACCCTGGCCACTCGGCCACTGTTTTTGAATTTTATTATAAACACGAAGATAACAGTCCTGAGTATTTACATCTGTGGTTTCCACATTTAGTGTCTTAGGTCTAAAGCAGTTTGCCAACACAGATCACGTAAACACATTAGAGTTGTTAGAAGACGCATACTCAAACGCCACCAGCAGCCACAATGAAACCTCCTGGATACGCCTCTGCTTACAGTAACCGAAGAAGTTGGCGGTTTATCTAACTTCGCAGCCGTGTGCTTAAAATAGAACACCGGGATTTTTTAGCTTCCCCACTACAGGGTAGCCTAGTTGTACGCTTCAGATTAGCCTGATAGTTGCAATGTTTTCTTTATGACCACAAGGTCACCTTCCACCAACGTTGAGCAGAAAATACCTAGCTCTTTTAGTTTATAGACACTACGGCACCAGGAAACATCTTTACAAGCGATGACATAGTTATCTGGCAGTAGTCACTCAAGTAAACCCAATTTACACGCTTTGCAACGTAATGAATGGGCCTAAAATGCTAGACCCATGTTTCTATAAACCAACTGCCACTAGGTGGCTGATGTGGCCAGCATCACACCAGTCGTTTTTATGTCCCAAGACATTTCTTGGTACCCATTTCAGACTGGATAAACCTGCGAGACCTGGTCAATTTTTTTTTTTTAAATCCCCGTTGAATATTCAGTTATTCTTGACATCTTTACGGGATTTCCAAGTACACGCTTGATGCAGCAACGGTAATTCCCGTTTCTAAAATCCAAAACGATGTTACCCTTCTGTGTTTTAAACTGTCTGTGGACCGTTTGTAACCGGAAAACAGGGTCAACACACTACACACAAGAGATATGAACACACCAGACAAAACATGCTCATCAGCTAGGCGAAACACACATCAACCAACTGGAGAATACACACATACACGAAGAGGACAAATCCATGTTTACCAAACTAGTAAGTGCAATTCAGCAACCTTGTAAACCACTGTTAAAATAACTCGTTTGGGATGGTTGAACTGTGTTGTACTAGATACTTGAACTGTGTTGTACTAGATGTTAAACTGTGTTGTACTAGATACTTGAACTGTGTTGTACTAGATGTTGAACTGTGTTGTACTAAATGTTGAAATGTGTTGTACTAGATGTTGAACTGTGTTGTACTAAATGTTGAACTGTGTTGTACCAGATGTTGAACTGTGTTGTACTAAATGTTGAACTGTGTTGTACTAGATGTTGAACTGTGTTGTACTAAATGTTGAACTGTGTTGTACTAGATGTTGAACTGTGTTGTACTAGATGTTGAACTGTGTTGTACTAGATGTTGAACTGTTCTGTACTAGATGTTGAACTGTGTTGTAGTAGATGTTGAACTGTGTTGTACTAGATGTTGAACTGTGTTGTACTAGATGTTGAACTGTGTTGTACTAAATGTTGAACTGTGTTGTACTAGATGTTGAACTGTGTTGTACTAGATACTTGAACTGTGTTGTACTAGATGTTGAACTGTGTTGTACTAGATGTTGAACTGTCTTGTACTAGATGTTGAACTGTGTTGTACTAGATGTTGAGCTGTGTTGTACTAGATACTTGAACTGTTCTGTACTAGATGTTGAACTGTGTTGTACTAGATGTTGAACTGTGTTGTACTAGATGTTGAACTGTTCTGTACTAGATGTTGAACTGCGTTGTACTAGATGTTGAACTGTTCTGTACTAGATGTTGAACTGTTCTGTACTAGATGTTGAACTGTTCTGTAGTAGATGTTGAACTGTGTTGTACTAGATGTTGAACTGTGTTGTACTAAATTTTGAACTGTGTTGTACTAGATGTTGAACTGTGTTGTACTAAATGTTGAACTGTGTTGTACTAGATGTTGAACTATGTTGTACTAAATGTTGAACTGTGTTGTACTAGATGTTGAACTGTGTTGTACTAGATGTTGAACTGTGTTGTACTAGATGTTGAACTATGTTGTACTAGATGTTGAACTGTTTTGTACTAGATGTTGAACTGTGTTGTACTAGATGTTGAACTGTGTTGTACTAGATGTTGAACTGTGATAATGATGATAATGCTGGTGATGATAACGCTTTTGATGATAATGCTGGTGATGATAATGATGATGATGATAAAGCTTTTGATGATAATGCTGGTGATGATAATGATGATGATGATGATGATAATGCTGATAATGAAGAAGATGATGATGACAATAAAGATAGCTTAGAAATTAGAAGAGACAGTCAGACTGACCGACGGTCCGTCAGACAGACAGACAGACATACAGACAGACAGACAGACAGACAGACAGACAGACAGACAGAGACAGACAGACGGACGGACGGACGAACGGGCGGACGGACGGACAGACAGACAGTTAAGTAGATGGGTAGCTTGGTAGCAGGCAGGCAGGCCGGCAGGCAGGCAGGCAGACAGAGAGACAGACAGGTAGGTATGTAGGTAGGTAAATAGATGGGTAGGTAGGTAGCAGACAGACAGACAGATAGGCAGACAGACAGACAGACAGACAGACAGACAGACAGACAGACAGACAGACATGTCAGTAGGTAGGTAGGTAAATAGATGGGTAGGTAGGTAACAGACAGACAGACAGACAGACACGTATGCAAACATACAGGCAGGCAGGCAGGCAGGTAGGTAGGTAGGTAGGCAGGTAGGTAGGTGGCAGACAGACAGACATACAGACAAGCAGGCAGGCAGGCAGACAAGCAGGCAGGCAGACAAGCATGCAGGCAGGCAGACGGACAGACAGACACGTAAGCAGACAGACAGGCATGCAAGTAGGTAGGTAGGTAAGTAGTAGACAGACAGACAGGTAGGTAGGTAGGTAGCTGGCAAACAGGCAGGCAGACAGGCAGGCAGACAGACAGGCAGTCAGGCAGGCAGGCAGGCAAGCAGGCAGGCAGGCAGGCAGGTAGGTAGGTGGGTGGGTAGGTAGGTAGGTAGGTAGGTAGGTAGGTAGCGGGCAGAGAGACAGACATTTAGGTAGTCAGACGGGTAGAAAAAGGGAGAGACTGGGCGGGTGGTTGGGTGGAAGGATAGACGGACAGATAGATCACTGTAAAAACTGTAAGTCGCAGATGTAAAACGAAGTGTTTTGCCCAAACTACAACATATCCAGGCGAACCTTCTGGCCTAGAGAGACAACAGTGGAAGATAAATTCTATGGACCGTTGAATGAACTAAAAAAGACTGTTAGATTCATACAAGAGACAACATTGCAGTTATAAACATAGTTCAGGCGAACGAAAGAAGAAGAAAAAGAAACGAAGTGTAACATCACATGATGTTACAGATTGCGACATCCCATCTCAGAAGTTTTGTAACACACACAGCTGCCCTCTCAGCCTGGTTTACAGCCTGCGTGCTGTCATGAGCGCGGGAAAAAAAAAAAACACGCGGCTTTCATCTTAATTAATATAGGCGATAGATGTAAACAATGAGATGTACGGAAGTGTGTGAGAAACATCCGATTGAACGGATTGTGTTGTGCGTGTTGTGTTGTGTAATGTCGAATCCGTTCACCACAAACAGTGTGTGTAATGTTGAATACGTTCACCACAAACAGTGTGTGTTACGTTCAGTCTATTCACCACAAAAATTGTGTGTCATGTTGAGTCTATTCACCACAAACAGTGTGTGTCATGTTCAGTCTATTCACCACAAAAATTGTGTGTCATGTTGAGTCTATTCACCACAAACAGTGTGTGTAATGTTGAGTCTATTCATCACAAGCAGTGTGTGTCATGTTGAGTCTATTCACCACAGTGTGTCATGTTGAGTCTATTCACCACAGTGTGTGTCATGTTGAGTCCGTTCACTAGTGAGTTGATGACACAAATATCTATCACGTGTGGGTGGTCCTCCAATCATGTATCAAACAGTATAGCAGGCATTTTTTGTTTGACTTTATGGTTTTGGCGTCCTGAAAACATAAATTAATCTACGGCAACACATAAGGAATAGTTTTTATATCACGTAATGGGAGACATTCTCTCCTCCCCCCCCCCCAAAAAAAAATGGAAATGGTGGGGGGGGGGTAAAGGATCTCAATGGCGAAGTAGAGTGGTTGCCACTCGCGCTTCGAATGTCGTGGTTTCGTCTCCGGACATTCGGTTTATATTTCTGCAGGTCGTTCTGCTAGGAGAAACAGGGACACGTCGTATGACACCCGGTGCAATTACATGAATCCTAATCCCTTTAAACTCTCATTGAAAGCGAAGAAGCTATAGACGGTCTGAACATTGGAATCTGTGAGATTCTAGAGCAACGTAACACCGTGTTGACGGATACAGGCGTGTCCCGGCACTCAGCTGTGAGATTCTAGAGCAACGTAACACCGTGTTGACGGATACAGGCGTGTCTTGGCACTCAGCTGTGAGATTCTAGAGCAACGTAACACCGTGTTGACGGATACAGGCGTGTCCCGGCACTCAGCTGTGAGATTCTAGAGCAACGTAACACCGTGTTGACGGATACAGGCGTGTCTTGGCACTCAGCTGTGAGATTCTAGAGCAACGTAACACCGTGTTGACGGATACAGGCGTGTCTTGGCACTCAGCTGTGAGATTCTAGAGCAACGTAACACCGTGTTGACGGATACAGGCGTGTCCCGGCACTCTATCTGTGAGATTCTAGAGCAACGTAACACCGTGTTGACGGATACAGGCGTGTCTTGGCACTCAGCTGTGAGATTCTAGAGCAACGTAACACCGTGTTGACGGATACAGGCGTGTCCCGGCACTCAGCTGTGAGATTCTAGAGCAACGTAACACCGTGTTGACGGATACAGGCGTGTCCCTGCACTCTATCTGTGAGATTCTAGAGCAACGTAACACCGTGTTGACGGATACAGGCGTGTCCCGGCACTCAGCTGTGAGATTCTAGAGCAACGTAACACCGTGTTGACGGATACAGGCGTGTCCCTGCACTCTATCTGTGAGATTCTAGAGCAACGTAACACCGTGTTGACGGATACAGGCGTGTCCCGGCACTCAGCTGTGAGATTCTAGAGCAACGTAACACCGTGTTGACGGATACAGGCGTGTCTTGGCACTCAGCTGTGAGATTCTAGAGCAACGTAACACCGTGTTGACGGATACAGGCGTGTCCCGGCACTCAGCTGTGAGATTCTAGAGCAACGTAACACCGTGTTGACGGATACAGGCGTGTCCCGGCACTCAGCTGTGAGATTCTAGAGCAACGTAACACCGTGTTGACGGATACAGGCGTGTCCCGGCACTCAGCTGTGAGATTCTAGAGCAACGTAACACCGTGTTGACGGATACAGGCGTGTCTTGGCACTCTATCTGTGAGAAGGGCCAAATGAAGAGTGCCATCACACACCAGGATCTACATCGTACATACTGTCTGTTATCTGCTGCCTATAGTGCCTTGCTGTGTGGGGGAAAAGAGGGGAGTGGGGATTACCCTGAGGAATTAATTCCGCCTGGCTAGTGCAGTCGCCGCGAACTGTGCAGGTTAGGGTTTTCATTTTGCCCCCGACAGTAAAACAAAAAACCATACCTTACGGAAGAATAGAATCCGGCATTCATTCTAGAATAATATAAATACACAATGGGAATATATGGGTATGTAACTTCAGTCCACAAGCTATTATACTATTTTTTTTTTTTTCCGCGTTTCCATCCTGTTTCAGGATATTGCGGTCAACACCAGCATCTTTCAGCTGTATGTTGATTCCTAGGCTAGATTACGCTCATCAGCACGCCACGACTTTCTGAGCGACCGGCTCCATACTCTCATAAGTCACTTTTGCGATTCGAACCACTGCTAATTCTCGTCGCGTCACGTGACGAGAGTATTCGGGGTTAGCGGAGAAAGCTGCTAAACTCCTCGGCCACGGAGTGAAATATCTCGACCACAATAGAATGTAACAAAAACATGCATATTAATATCCCGATGAGAAACAAAAAGGTATATTAAGATTAACAGGAGAAACAAGAAGGTATACTAAGTTTCGGAGGCCAACACAATAAGCAGAAAGAAGCATATACCTGAAAAAAAATAAAATTCAAACCTGATGAAGAGAAAACGGTGGGAATATCCAATAACATTAATATAATTTCTAAGAAAAGCTAAAATAAATTTAGTAAAACATCCGACACGTTCGTCGTTTCAGTTATAACAACTTTTATCAAGAACAACACAAACATAACTAATATAACAAGTATTATATATTATAACACGAAACAATCAGATTTTGAAAAGAGAACTGGTGAAGGGCAGTTGCGCGACTTCCGCGTTTAGTAATCATGAGCAGTGGTTCTAATGAAACAGGAATTTAAGAAAGAGATATCGATTCATGAAACTCCGTCTACTTTGTCAGTGACCGCGGAATGTAAGAGGATTTTAATGCCTATTAATTTAGTAATGTGTGTTAACGATATGGAGCCAACATTTACGTGGCCGAGACTGTGCCCAGTAACTGACCAGTATGCAAGCTCAGCTGTAGGTGAAGTTAGCCAAGGTCCAGTCAGCCAGGATCCCGTCAGCCAGGATCCAGTCAGCCAGGATCCAGTCAACCAGGATCCAGTCAGCCAGTGTCCAGTCAACCAGGATCCAGTCAGCCAGTGTCCAGTCAACCAGGATCCAGTCAGCCAGGGTCCAGTCAGCCAGGGTCCAGTCAGCCAGGGTCCAGTCAGCCAGGGTCCAGTCAGCTAGCTAAAGCTTCTGTCAGTCGCATCCCGCTTGTCTTCACAGACAATTTCGAGAAGATTCTGACACTGATTGGACAGTGAATGTGGAAGGCCAGGTAGCCCCACAAATGGGCCACTATCCTGCCACCACAAGGAACTGACCCCATGACTACTGTATTTATAACTAGACGCACTCACTACTATGCCACAACTTGTTCGTGTGTGTGTGTGTATGTGCGTACGTTAGTGTGTGTGTGTGTGTCTGTGTGTGTGTCTGTCCACTTTCTGGGCACTGTTCACATAAAAATCCAATATAATATATGTACACGCACAGACTACAGACCTGCTCATCTGTCAGTGGCTGTGTGTAGTGATCTTGTCTTCGACCTGCTCATCTGTCAGTGGCTGTGTGTAGTGCTCGTGTGTTCAGTTCAGACTTGTCTTCAGCCTGCTATATTAGTTATTTCTGAGAATGATGCAACGTCACGCCAAGTGTTTCATCAACTATTTCACGTAACACATTCCATGTCTAACATTGTCGTGGTGTGTGTGTGTGCGCGCGCGCGCCCGCGCGCGTACGCGTGTATTTGTGACGCGTCTAGCATCAGATTTCTTCTTCTTCTTCTTCTTCTTCTTCTTCTTCTTCTTCTTCTTCTTCTTCTTCTTCTTCTTCTTCTTCTTCTTCTTCTTCTTCTGCTGCTGCTGCTGCTGCTGCTACTACAACTACTACTACTACTACTACTACTACTACTACTACTACTACTACTACTACTACTACTACTACTACTACTACTACTACTACTACTACTACTACTATTACTACTGCTACTACTTCTTCTTCTTCTTCTTCTTCTTCTTCTTCTTCTTCTTCTTCTTCTTCTTCTTCTTCTTCTTCTTCTTCTTCTTCTTTATCTTCTTATTCATCATCATCTTCTTCTTCTTCTTCTATCGCTCTGTGAAGCACATCGGTCGCGTTGTGTCTGTTTACAGTAGAGCTGCGACACTCGGTTCTTTCGGTCGACACATCCGGCTTATGCACTGGGGAGAACTCCGCTCCAAGCCAGCTATAACTATCAGACTACACACACTTTATCGGTCTCTGTGGCTATGGGCTAGCGAACGCGGTTTGTGAGCCCGTACACCCGGGTTCGAAACACTGCGGTGCTGGCTTTTTCAAAAAAGGTATAGGAGCCGGTTGTTCAGAAACCAATGGCAAACTACTGAACGTAAAATTTGCCCAGGAATCACGAACAGCGAAAATGCTGCGGTTGACTGCTACGTCCTGTGAAGGACATGCCACTTAATTTTTTACACACACTTCGCTGGGCTCGGTCTCTTCATTTGGAAATGATGAGGGTGCAACCCACGAGCCCTGGGCCGGCAGACCAGCGTCTGACAAACTACGCTATAGCGGACTCTCAGGCGTCCGTGTATACGTAGACTATATTAAGTGTCAACAGTCCCTGTATACACTCTGCAATTAACTTTGATCAGAAAGACGCCAGGAAAACACTTAACAACTGACAAAGCCACGCCGTCTCGGAGACTTCAGCCCTGAAGGATGTACAATGGTCAGACTTCACACAAAAACAGCATTGACAGAGCGACGTACATTTGTGAAAGTCTGTACAACTTTATACCGGAAACGAAAGGTTTCGCCACTGAAATCTTCCTGGTGTGTGTAATGACATGTGCTGTGTGTGTAGCCGCGCACTAACAGTGTAGGGGATTACTCTCTGGCATCCAGTAGCTCTGCTGCCCTTGACAAGGTCACGTCAAAATAAGCCGATGTCACCACGGGGTATGACAACATCTTGGTCATGGCGTCGCTTTCTTAGCTCCCGTGTGAACATTCAGGGCACAAAGATACCAGTAGAATTATTATCTCAATAATACAGCCACACTTGGCCAGTGACAAATAAAACTTGGATATACGTGAACATCCTTGACATCCAAGCTACATGTGACAGGATGTCGATGTCAGTCAGTGTGTGCCAACGAGCTATCCAGGCGGCATGTGTTCCTTCAGCTATACCCCTCCTGGGTATAATGAGCCCCGGAAACTGTTAGACGGTCAGAATATAAACCTTGTGTTTATGGCACCTGGCCGTCTTGACAGACGATGGTTATTGTGCTTTAAAACAAAACCATAATAACCTCTTTACAGCACAAAACCTGGACTGAGTTGTAGAGACCATCTGTTGCCCAGGCAGCATGATCTATTTTCAGCTTTCCTAGTTTACTCCAGAGGAAAGGTAACGCCAATACGTATGGAACAAGACAAGCTGCAGAAGCTGCGGGGTCAGCAAAGCAATGCTATTACTGTCCGCCTGACGGAGCTTCGATCCTAGACCAATTGCCGACCAACTGCAGGCGCACGTCTGCTTCACAGGTAATTGTGGGTTCCATCCACATCATTTCCACATGAAGAGACCGGGCCACGCCATTTAGTCTTGAGGTTGCATTTCCTCGCCCTGGGATAAGGCTTTTCCCTCCAAGTTACACTCCTCCGCCCGAAGCCGTTGGCACAATGTGGGGTGTCGGGTTTGGTGAGCGCCGCCCAACATTCGGTGCTAACAGAAAGCAGGTAGTACCGTCTACTGTCATATCTGACTTAGACCTGACTAACGAGTTTATATTATCTGCTTCTGTAACCAACAGTATATCCTTATGGATATTGAAGAAAACAAAAGTCCATACAACTTATAGAGTATCGAGTGCCTTTCATTAATGGAAGTCAGGGAAAGCAGTGCCTCTAACAAACTCTTATTATAGCAGTTTCAAAACAATACAGTGTGGGATATCTCAGACATCACAAGGTGCAGATTATGGTACCAGTTTCTAGTGACTACGAAGTCCTGCAACGGCCAATGGACGAGGTGAGTAAGCAAAAGTGCTGGCAGCAGGTTAAAAGTTGTTGGTGTTGTTGTTTTGCATATCCTTTACAGGACATCGCTGTCAACATCAGCATCTTTCTGCTGATTGTTGATTTCTTGGCAAGATTCCGCTCAGTAGTTTGCCATTGCTTTCTGAGCGACCGGCTCCGTACTCTCAGAAGTCACTGGCACGACTCGAACCGCTTCCAATTCTCGTGAACTCAAGTCAACCACGAGAGTATTCGGGGTTACGGAGAAAGCTGCTAAGACCTCGACCAGGGAGACCGGCAGGTTAAAAGTACGCGGTAGAAATCTGCGACACCAGTTCTTGGGAAGGGGGGAAACCGCGTATACAAGTGATAGAAAATGGGTTCTTGGGTTTGGGAAGGGGGCACACCGTGTATACAAGTGATAGAAAATGGGTTGGTGGGTTTGGGAAGGGGGGACACCGTGTATACAAGTGATAGAAAATGAGTTCCTGGTTTTATTTTTTTTTTTTTTGGGGGGGGGGGGGGGGGGGGAGTTGAGAAAGAGGGGAAACCGTGTATAATAGTGATAGAAAATGGGTTGTTGCATTTGGGAAGGGGGAGGAAGAAAGAAAAAAGGAGGGGGAGGGGAGTTGGATTACAGTATCGAATATGCGTTAAATTATTAAAAATTAGAAGGGGAACAAATGAACAAGACGCGCTTAAACAATAACAAAACTAGAGCTAATAATGTCACAGTCCGTGGCCGAATGCTGAGCACACCCAGAAACTAAAAGACCGCGGACTTATAGTTCATACAGATGAGTGAGCACACCCAGAAACTAAAAGACCGCGGACCTATAGTTCATACAGATGAGTGAGCACTTACAGAGACAGACAAAAGTGCCACAGACAACCGAGGCGTTGTTAGTTACTAATGGCTGTTGCGGTTATTGTCGTCAATCAGTTGTGCAAGAGAAGCCTGGCTAGGAGGAGGACAGCTTAAGAGTTCAGTTGGAAGGATGCTGAACACACCCAGAAACTAAAAGACCGCGGACTTATAGTTCATACAGATGCAAGGGCACATACAAGGGCAGGGAATCGGTTTTGGTGCACGATTTCGATCGGGCCCAGGAGAAGAGGGGTCTCTCCTGGACTTGACAATTTGAGGTCGACCGAGGTCCAGGTTGAATCGGTCGAGACCCGTGGTGGCAATGGCTACCGCTCTTTAGCCACCATCTATCTACATTTTAATATTGTTCTTATAGGTGTGTTTTAGGGTAAAGCTGACTGTGAATTAGATAGAAATATAAGGTAGTGTGAACTTGTGTGAACGGCCATGGATGAATTATATCAATGAAATAAACCGGCGTTATGTTGTGACTGGAGTTCGTAGATGTGTTGTGGCAATAAATGGTAATGTAGTTTTAATATAATCAGTTATCAGTTGAGGTTTCTTCATTGCACTCCGGACAGGTCCATATGTGCTCAGACCCCCCCCCCCCCCAGCATAAGCATCAGCGTCCGGTGGCTAATAGTGCCAGTTCTGTGTTGGTTGACGAGGCGCCTTGTTTTCCCGATGTACCTCTCGTGTCTGGCCGTGCCAATTCTTACTCCCAAGTCTTTCATCCTGGTCAGCTTTAATAAAAAATATGTAAGCTTAAATCAATGCGCAATCTGTTGGGAAATCAGTCAGTTTGTACGCTGCACAATGTGAGGAATCATCGTCCCACAACAACTATCTGTGTCCTGACTGATAACATCAGTAATGTCTTGTTCCCCGCCAACAGAACACGAGGGGACCATGAAACTATCTGTTTCCTGACTGATAACATCAGTAATATCTTGTGCCCCGCCAACAGAACACGAGGGGACCATGAAACTATCTGTGTCCTGACTGATAACATCAGTAATATCTTGTGCCCCGCCAACAGAACACGAGGGGACCATGAAACTATCTGTGTCCTGACTGATAACATCAGTAATATCTTGTGCCCCGCCAACAGAACACGAGGGGACCATGAAACTATCTGTGTCCTGACTGATAACATCAGTAATATCTTGTGCCCCGCCAACAGAACACGAGGGGACCATGAAACTATCTGTGTCCTGACTGATAACATCAGTAATATCTTGTGCCCCGCCAACAGAACACGAGGGGACCATGAAACTATCTGTGTCCTGACTGATAACATCAGTAATATCTTGTGCCCCGCCAACAGAACACGAGGGGACCATGAAACTATCTGTGTCCTGACTGATAACATCAGTAATATCTTGTGTCCCGCCAACAGAACACGAGGGGACCATGAAACTATCTGTGTCCTGACTGATAACATCAGTAATATCTTGTGTCCCGCCAACAGAACACGAGGGGACCATGAAACTATCTGTGTCCTGACTGATAACATCAGTAATATCTTGTGCCCCGCCAACAGAACACGAGGGGACCATGAAACTATCTGTGTCCTGACTGATAACATCAGTAATATCTTGTGTCCCGCCAACAGAACACGAGGGGACCATGAAACTATCTGTGTCCTGACTGATAACATCAGTAATATCTTGTGTCCCGCCAACAGAACACGAGGGGACCATGAAACTATCTGTGTCCTGACTGATAACATCAGTAATATCTTGTGCCCCGCCAACAGAACACGAGGGGACCATGAAACTATCTGTATCCTGACTGATAACATCAGTAATATCTTGTGTCCCGCCAACAGAACACGAGGGGACCATGAAACTATCTGTGTCCTGACTGATAACATCAGTAATATCTTGTGTCCCGCCAACAGAACACGAGGGGACCATGAAACTATCTGTGTCCTGACTGATAACATCAGTAATGTCTTGTGTCCCGCCAACAGAACACGAGGGGACCATGAAACTATCTGTGTCCTGACTGATAACATCAGTAATATCTTGTGTCCCGCCAACAGAACACGAGGGGACCATGAAACTATCTATGTCCTGACTGATAACATCAGTATTATCTTGTGTCCCGCCAACAGAACACGAGGGGACCATGAAACTATCTGTGTCCTGACTGATAACATCAGTAATATCTTGTGTCCCGCCAACAGAACACGAGGGGACCATGAAACTATCTGTGTCCTGACTGATAACATCAGTAATGTCTTGTGTCCCGCCAACAGAACACGAGGGGACCATGAAACTATCTGTGTCCTGACTGATAACATCAGTAATGTCTTGTGTCCCGCCAACAGAACACGAGGGGACCATGAAACTATCTGTGTCCTGACTGATAACATCAGTAATGTCTTGTGTCCCGCCAACAGAACACGAGGGGACCATGAAACTATCTGTGTCCTGACTGATAACATCAGTAATATCTTGTGTCCCGCCAACAGAACACGAGGGGACCATGAAACTATCTGTGTCCTGACTGATAACATCAGTAATATCTTGTGCCCCGCCAACAGAACACGAGGGGACCATGAAACTATCTGTGTCCTGACTGATAACATCAGTAATATCTTGTGTCCCGCCAACAGAACACGAGGGGACCATGAAACTATCTGTGTCCTGACTGATAACATCAGTAATATCTTGTGTCCCGCCAACAGAACACGAGGGGACCATGAAACTATCTGTGTCCTGACTGATAACATCAGTAATATCTTGTGCCCCGCCAACAGAACACGAGGGGACCATGAAACTATCTGTGTCCTGACTGATAACATCAGTAATATCTTGTGTCCCGCCAACAGAACACGAGGGGACCATGAAACTATCTGTGTCCTGACTGATAACATCAGTAATATCTTGTGTCCCGCCAACAGAACACGAGGGGACCATGAAACTATCTGTGTCCTGACTGATAACATCAGTAATGTCTTGTGTCCCGCCAACAGAACACGAGGGGACCATGAAACTATCTGTGTCCTGACTGATAACATCAGTAATATCTTGTGTCCCGCCAACAGAACACGAGGGGACCATGAAACTATCTATGTCCTGACTGATAACATCAGTAATATCTTGTGTCCCGCCAACAGAACACGAGGGGACCATGAAACTATCTGTGTCCTGACTGATAACATCAGTAATATCTTGTGTCCCGCCAACAGAACACGAGGGGACCATGAAACTATCTGTGTCCTGACTGATAACATCAGTAATGTCTTGTGTCCCGCCAACAGAACACGAGGGGACCATGAAACTATCTGTGTCCTGACTGATAACATCAGTAATGTCTTGTGTCCCGCCAACAGAACACGAGGGGACCATGAAACTATCTGTGTCCTGACTGATAACATCAGTAATGTCTTGTGTCCCGCCAACAGAACACGAGGGGACCATGAAACTATCTGTTTCCTGACTGATAACATCAGTAATGTCTTGTGTCCCGCCAACAGCACACGAGGGGACCATGAAACTATCTGTGTCCTGACTGATAACATCAGTAATGTCTTGTGTCCCGCCAACAGAACACGAGGGGACCATGAAACTATCTGTGTCCTGACTGATAACATCAGTAATGTCTTGTGTCCCGCCAACAGAACACGAGGGGACCATGAAACTATCTGTGTCCTGACTGATAACATCAGTAATGTCTTGTGTCCCGCCAACAGAACACGAGGGGACCATGACACTATCTGTGTCCTGACTGATAACATCAGTAATATCTTGTGTCGCGCCAACAGAACACGAGGGGACCATGAAACTATCTGTGTCCTGACTGATAACATCAGTAATATCTTGTGTCCCGCCAACAGAACACGAGGGGACCATGAAACTATCTGTGTCCTGACTGATAACATCAGTAATGTCTTGTGTCCCGCCAACAGAACACGAGGGGACCATGAAACTATCTGTGTCCTGACTGATAACATCAGTAATATCTTGTGTCCCGCCAACAGAACACGAGGGGACCATGAAACTATCTGTGTCCTGACTGATAACATCAGTAATATCTTGTGTCCCGCCAACAGAACACGAGGGGACCATGAAACTATCTGTGTCCTGACTGATAACATCAGTAATGTCTTGTGTCCCGCCAACAGAACACGAGGGGACCATGAAACTATCTGTGTCCTGACTGATAACATCAGTAATATCTTGTGTCCCGCCAACAGAACACGAGGGGACCATGAAACTATCTGTGTCCTGACTGATAACATCAGTAATGTCTTGTGTCCCGCCAACAGAACACGAGGGGGCCATGAAACTATCTGTGTCCTGACTGATAACATCAGTAATATCTTGTGTCCCGCCAACAGAACACGAGGGGACCATGAAACTATCTGTGTCCTGACTGATAACATCAGTAATATCTTGTGCCCCGCCAACAGAACACGAGGGGACCATGAAACTATCTGTGTCCTGACTGATAACATCAGTAATATCTTGTGTCCCGCCAACAGAACACGAGGGGACCATGAAACTATCTGTGTCCTGACTGATAACATCAGTAATATCTTGTGTCCCGCCAACAGAACACGAGGGGACCATGAAACTATCTGTGTCCTGACTGATAACATCAGTAATATCTTGTGTCCCGCCAACAGAACACGAGGGGACCATGAAACTATCTGTGTCCTGACTGATAACATCAGTAATGTCTTGTGTCCCGCCAACAGAACACGAGGGGACCATGAAACTATCTGTGTCCTGACTGATAACATCAGTAATATCTTGTGTCCCGCCAACAGAACACGAGGGGACCATGAAACTATCTGTGTCCTGACTGATAACATCAGTAATATCTTGTGTCCCGCCAACAGAACACGAGGGGACCATGAAACTATCTGTGTCCTGACTGATAACATCAGTAATATCTTGTGTCCCGCCAACAGAACACGAGGGGACCATGAAACTATCTGTGTCCTGACTGATAACATCAGTAATGTCTTGTGTCCCGCCAACAGAACACGAGGGGACCATGAAACTATCTGTGTCCTGACTGATAACATCAGTAATATCTTGTGTCCCGCCAACAGAACACGAGGGGACCATGAAACTATCTGTGTCCTGACTGATAACATCAGTAATATCTTGTGTCCCGCCAACAGAACACGAGGGGACCATGAAACTATCTGTGTCCTGACTGATAACATCAGTAATATCTTGTGCCCCGCCAACAGAACACGAGGGGACCATGAAACTATCTGTGTCCTGACTGATAACATCAGTAATATCTTGTGTCCCGCCAACAGAACACGAGGGGACCATGAAACTATCTGTGTCCTGACTGATAACATCAGTAATATCTTGTGTCCCGCCAACAGAACACGAGGGGACCATGAAACTATCTGTGTCCTGACTGATAACATCAGTAATATCTTGTGTCCCGCCAACAGAACACGAGGGGACCATGAAACTATCTGTGTCCTGACTGATAACATCAGTAATGTCTTGTGTCCCGCCAACAGAACACGAGGGGACCATGAAACTATCTGTGTCCTGACTGATAACATCAGTAATATCTTGTGTCCCGCCAACAGAACACGAGGGGACCATGAAACTATCTGTGTCCTGACTGATAACATCAGTAATATCTTGTGTCCCGCCAACAGAACACGAGGGGACCATGAAACTATCTGTGTCCTGACTGATAACATCAGTAATATCTTGTGTCCCGCCAACAGAACACGAGGGGACCATGAAACTATCTGTGTCCTGACTGATAACATCAGTAATATCTTGTGCCCCGCCAACAGAACACGAGGGGACCATGAAACTATCTGTGTCCTGACTGATAACATCAGTAATATCTTGTGTCCCGCCAACAGAACACGAGGGGACCATGAAACTATCTATGTCCTGACTGATAACATCAGTAATATCTTGTGTCCCGCCAACAGAACACGAGGGGACCATGAAACTATCTGTGTCCTGACTGATAACATCAGTAATATCTTGTGTCCCGCCAACAGAACACGAGGGGACCATGAAACTATCTGTGTCCTGACTGATAACATCAGTAATATCTTGTGTCCCGCCAACAGAACACGAGGGGACCATGAAACTATCTGTGTCCTGACTGATAACATCAGTAATATCTTGTGCCCCGCCAACAGAACACGAGGGGACCATGAAACTATCTGTGTCCTGACTGATAACATCAGTAATGTCTTGTGTCCCGCCAACAGAACACGAGGGGACCATGAAACTATCTGTGTCCTGACTGATAACATCAGTAATATCTTGTGTCCCGCCAACAGAACACGAGGGGACCATGAAACTATCTGTGTCCTGACTGATAACATCAGTAATATCTTGTGTCCCGCCAACAGAACACGAGGGGACCATGAAACTATCTGTGTCCTGACTGATAACATCAGTAATATCTTGTGTCCCGCCAACAGAACACGAGGGGACCATGAAACTATCTGTGTCCTGACTGATAACATCAGTAATATCTTGTGTCCCGCCAACAGAACACGAGGGGACCATGAAACTATCTGTGTCCTGACTGATAACATCAGTAATATCTTGTGCCCCGCCAACAGAACACGAGGGGACCATGAAACTATCTGTGTCCTGACTGATAACATCAGTAATGTCTTGTGTCCCGCCAACAGAACACGAGGGGACCATGAAACTATCTGTGTCCTGACTGATAACATCAGTAATATCTTGTGTCCCGCCAACAGAACACGAGGGGACCATGAAACTATCTGTGTCCTGACTGATAACATCAGTAATATCTTGTGTCCCGCCAACAGAACACGAGGGGACCATGAAACTATCTGTGTCCTGACTGATAACATCAGTAATATCTTGTGCCCCGCCAACAGAACACGAGGGGACCATGAAACTATCTGTGTCCTGACTGATAACATCAGTAATGTCTTGTGTCCCGCCAACAGAACACGAGGGGACCATGAAACTATCTGTGTCCTGACTGATAACATCAGTAATATCTTGTGTCCCGCCAACAGAACACGAGGGGACCATGAAACTATCTGTGTCCTGACTGATAACATCAGTAATATCTTGTGTCCCGCCAACAGAACACGAGGGGACCATGAAACTATCTGTGTCCTGACTGATAACATCAGTAATATCTTGTGCCCCGCCAACAGAACACGAGGGGACCATGAAACTATCTGTGTCCTGACTGATAACATCAGTAATGTCTTGTGTCCCGCCAACAGAACACGAGGGGACCATGAAACTATCTGTGTCCTGACTGATAACATCAGTAATATCTTGTGTCCCGCCAACAGAACACGAGGGGACCATGAAACTATCTGTGTCCTGACTGATAACATCAGTAATATCTTGTGTCCCGCCAACAGAACACGAGGGGACCATGAAACTATCTGTGTCCTGACTGATAACATCAGTAATATCTTGTGTCCCGCCAACAGAACACGAGGGGACCATGAAACTATCTGTGTCCTGACTGATAACATCAGTAATGTCTTGTGTCCCGCCAACAGAACACGAGGGGACCATGAAACTATCTGTGTCCTGACTGATAACATCAGTAATATCTTGTGTCCCGCCAACAGAACACGAGGGGACCATGAAACTATCTGTGTCCTGACTGATAACATCAGTAATATCTTGTGCCCCGCCAACAGAACACGAGGGGACCATGAAACTATCTGTGTCCTGACTGATAACATCAGTAATATCTTGTGTCCCGCCAACAGAACACGAGGGGACCATGAAACTATCTGTGTCCTGACTGATAACATCAGTAATATCTTGTGTCCCGCCAACAGAACACGAGGGGACCATGAAACTATCTGTGTCCTGACTGATAACATCAGTAATGTCTTGTGTCCCGCCAACAGAACACGAGGGGACCATGAAACTATCTGTGTCCTGACTGATAACATCAGTAATGTCTTGTGTCCCGCCAACAGAACACGAGGGGACCATGAAACTATCTGTGTCCTGACTGATAACATCAGTAATATCTTGTGTCCCGCCAACAGAACACGAGGGGACCATGAAACTTGAGGACACATATATTGAGCCACGACACGTACTACGTCAGAGCGTTACCGCTGACATCTTCAAGTGATGTTAACCACAATCAATCACATACACCACGAGCTGTTATTGCTATGATATGTGGCAAACTCATTGTACACCAGGGTCGACTCACTATCGACCCATGGTAATTATCCTTGTATTTCCAGTGTGTGTCCTAACTCTGCCAAGTTGTCGGCGCAGAAGTCGTTAGTATCCAACAGAAGACGGCGACAGCAACAATTTTGGAAACAACATAACTATTGGTCAACAATGGTGACGTCACCTGTAGAGCAACAGGGAAGCTAATCAAGTAAAGTAGTTAGGCAGCCAACACAAATGGAGAGGCAGTGGTAGGAGTAGAGGCAATGATAGGAGTAGAGGCAATGGTAGGAGAAGAGGCATCGATGAAAGGAAGTTTCAGAGATCCGTAAAGGGACGCAGAGGTGTTTCCAAGGCAGCAGGGCCAGGTTCTAAACTGGCCAAGACCTACTAACACGTCCTAGTCGTGTGTCCTGGGCAACAGGTCCCCTCGGGGTCCTGGCTAACGTAGTAGGATCGCTGATTCTTCCGAAGTCGGAGAGTATCTGCCTGCACGGCGAGGAACCACCAGTCTGCACACCAATAAGCCAGACATGGGACAACGGATACTCACGCAAACCTCAGGTCCGGTATGACATCACACTGATGTTGGACAACAGGATGTCTTCATCCGACATACAGGACTTCACGCTGGAGTTCACAGCCAGCGAACACAAGCAAGCAAGCAAGATCCGTAAAGCACCGCAAGGGAAATGCCAGTAAAATATAACCAACCACGTGGGCTTAAGGAGCCATGGTGGCCAGTGGCCAGCATGCTGACCGGCCGTCCCTGTGTTCATGTGTTTGATGCCCTTGGTTTCTTGTATTTACCTGGACTCACAGGTCAACTCAGCCTAAAATAAGGACCTTGAAATGTCCTGGGAAGTAAAGGCTTGATACTGACTACATGACCCACACAGTGCTCATTGGGGAATTTTGAATGACTGGAAAGCTGCTGATCCATATGGTATCCTAATATATATAAATACCTTTGAATGTAAATATACTCGGGAAAGTTAACCCGGTCAACAAATATTCGCAGAAGTCGGATGTGTCGGCCTAACGGCGCAAGAACGCAGCTCTACTGTAAACAGGCACAGCGCAATCACGTCCGATAAAACTCTTGTGATGAACGCAGAATACTAAGAATGTAAATATGTAGGTACATCTGCACGAGATGAAGTGACCAGCGGTCTTCCTCTCTGTTGAACCCAATAGCGAACCAGGTTAGCACACGGAACCTCGATGCCGTGAAATGGAAATAGCTCAGTGAACAGTGATGTTGCCCTGCCAGCCAGCTACTGATGTGCTCCAATCCCCATTCAGAAGGGAGCATTTGTTTGTTTGTTAATTGACCGGGCTCCCAGCCAAAAAAATGAGTAGCAGACAATGTCATGGAAGGTCAAGGCTGACTGGCATGCGATTGACTACGTCACACAACCAGTGTCGTGCGGTCTGTGAAAGTTTAGACCAGCAGGATCTAGCTGGGAGCCACGGCAGCCCAGGACGAGCCAGCCTAACACCAGCACCAGGAAATGTCGTTGGAGGTGGAGGGCGGGCAACGTAATACTGCCCACATCACCGCCTGGGGTGCCGACTGGTCGACCACATCTGGGTCTAGCACCATATACCCGGGACACCTTATGGTGTGTAAAATTGCTCCCCCCCCCCCCCCCGTACTTATATATATCCGACACGCCCCGTGACGTAGGGGCGCTCGTTCACCTTGACTCTATGGGCGAACTGCGCGTGTCCTCTAGGCTTGGTGAAACCAAATACTCTAGACTCTAGTATCAAAACATCTACACTTGTTCAAGGTTTCTCCTCGGTCCTGTCCTCCTCCTCCTCTTCTCCCCCCCCCCCCCACCCCCACCCCCACCCCCACTTGCAAGACTTTATATTCGGACCAGAAATAAGCCAACCTATGTCCTTGAAACAGCTTTAAAAAAAAAAACATGACTGACTCAACACTGAGATATAATTAAGCCTTACGTAAAATTAAGGAGCAGGGACAAGACCAGGCTATAAATAGCAAGGGGCTACCCCACGTGTAAGCCTAGCAAACAAACAAAAAAAAACAGCGCGCGTGTACCCCTGTGCAGGCGCTGATGTCCACAGTTCGACGGTAACGCCCTCCTGGTTGTTGGCTTCACTACAGACACGGCAGGGCTGTCTAAATGATTACATCAGCCAGGAACAGCATTTCACTGGCAAACGTGTCACTGGATGTGCATTTGTTTGTTGTCGAGTGCCCTGTAATCTCTACTTCTATCTTTTGCTCGTGTACGTGCCAGTCAATACTTATGATGTGTGTCGGTGTGTATGTGTGTATGTGTGAGTGTGTGTGTGTGTTATGGTAAAGTTAGTTATGAGTCTTATTATATGATGTTGCAATCAATCCCAACCTGGGGTCCTGAGGCAAGAGATATGGCCTGAGATCGAGAGTCTTCTCGACGCACAGCAATGAATGCGACGTTCTGTAAAGGACATGCAACATGATGATGATGAATAAGTCTCAGTAGCATTAGTTGGCACACAACGGTCAACTCGTGGAAGGGTCATTAGTTGGGACCCAACGGTAAACTAGTGGAAGGGTCATTAGTTGGGACACAACGGTCAACTAGTGGAAGAGTCATTAGGACGTGCACGAAACACACACACCACACGGCCAAAAAGGGACATTGGGGTACAGACTTGTGTACAACTCCCCGCAAGGACAAATTGTACTTCGAGGCTTGACCAACTCCACAGCGCTGGAAGCCCATGGTGTGGTGCTGGTCGGGCGTCGAAGTATGCGTTGTTTCTACAGCGAGGGGCCGTCGTCGTATGGAGGTTCGGGTTCGAATCCCAGCATGGAAACTCAAGTGAGCTTCATGTCCTCTCCATGACTGTGCCGTCAGTCCCAGCATTTACTGGCCGTTTGTGATGTAGTTTCCACGTTCAGTAGTTTGCCATTGCTTCCTGAACGACAGACTCACAAACCTTCCAAGCCAACACAAAGAGGTCTACTCCCACGTCGGCCGCGCCTGATTTCGAACCCTGGACCCGGTGTGTCGGGAACTGTGGGACAGCGTTCATCAACCCCGATTGGACATTTGGGTTGGAAAAATGAGGCACTTGCATTAGCAGCACCAGCAACCCTAGTGCTGACCTGTCCGTCTCTGCTAGATTCCCTTTCTAGTAGCACACTTGGCTTCGTCGTCGTCCGCTAGCGTGAGAATCATCCCCATATAATGCCTCTAGTAGCGACGTCATCTAACACACTTTTTAGTCACTCACTATTGTATGGTTACAAAATGGCGTCTTGCTCACCAAACATCATGTCTGCTTACCATTTCACGAAATGTGCAGATGAAACGAGGTTTTACAGAACTGGTGACTGATGCACAAACCAACATTTGTTCAATCTACCAGAACAGTTTCTGTTAGAGACCACATACTGCCGACCATACGACATCTCGACTTTTCCTCCACAACCCCTGTCCCGCTTCCCGCGTCCCATCCAGTCGACTTGCCGACAATATTGTGCACTCCAGGCATGCGCAGTCGTAATGTTGTGGTCCTGGAAACATGTCGAATTTTCTCCAGTGCAACTTTATGTTCGCACACCACAATGATTATTCATATTATCTATCTGTCTTGTTCGTTCTGGGTGCTTCTGCTAAAGTAGTTGTAACAAGACAAACGTTGTTGCGAAGTTGATAGCAAACTGCTCTAGTAATGTACTGAGCACGGTCAGACGCGGGTTCAACACCTGGCTCGTCGCTTGCCAAAGTGAGGCAACGATTGACCACCTATTCTCTCCTGCTCTCAGGCTTACACAATGTGACGCGTTATCATATCACAGACAAGACTGTTTAGGGACAATTCGGGGTCAACGAGAAGCCGTTCTCCCTGGCGTAGGTGGTGTTAAGGACGTTGTTCGTAATCCCATATACTCTCGTACGAAACACAGCTACGTGAGATTCAGCAGCGGATCGCGTCGCGTTGGTTGCTTACGGTGGTATGTGAGCCGGTCGTTCAGAAAGCAATGGCAAACTACTGAACGTAAAAACTTGCCAAAACATCAACAACAGCTGAAAAATGCTGGTGCTGACTGCAATGTCCTGTAAAGGATATGCACACGCAAAAAATTCAAACGTCTGAACGCTGCTCATAATGCCACACCTCACTTCCACTGCGTGAGCGCTTCTCAACCCCGGCACGTGAGCTGTCACGTGTACACGAGACAGTTCTATCACTCAAGCTGAAACCTCCAGCTAGTGAAGGTGGTAGTCACCTGGCAGAGTCTAGAGCGACGACCCCTGATGTTTGGTTTCGTTTGCTGCCTGTTTCCTGGCCTAGATAAACAAACGTGGGTTCCTGGACTAAGGCACGTTTGATGCCTCACATAGGTTGCAGACTTCAAGAGGTGACCACGGGGTGACAAAACCTGCAGATGGAGCCAGGTTTTGCCGGAAGTCCTATTCTGGTGTTTGGTCATTGGTGACTGACGCGGAAACCAGTATGTGCTCAGTTAACAGAACAGGTTCTGTTTCAGAACACGCGCTGCCGGCCAGAAGGACATCTCGACCCTACTTCCGCCACTTGTTTCTCTCCAGGAAGTCACACTCATTCAGCGCCAGCACTCGCCGGCCCCTCGGTACTGTTGATATTCTCCTATACACACAACAAATGTCACGCGACCTAGGCACAGAGTGTACGCGCCTTTATTTAACAGGACATTGATGAATATACACTGTTAGCCTGTAGGCCTGGAAGCTCGGGTCTATTGTAAACATCCACCTCGATGGGGATTTGAACACATGTCCACCAGGCGAGCACGCTAGCCACTACACTCATGTGGCTGCCAGTGGCGTGTGTCTGTCAATCTTTCAACAACGTTGGCATTCTCACGTACAGACAAATCGTACAACAAATCGTTGACACATACAGTCAAAACGGGCATCATATATAAATCTATCAAGCCGTTGACATTCGAACAAAACGTGCGCCAACCAATCTCCCATCTCACTGACCACCACACCCTGGTAAGAAAGGGTTGAACAGGAAATAATAAACCCTGCTGCACGACCAAGTGAAATAATTACCATGACAAAAACAATGGATGATCTCACACAGTGACAACCTTACCTTGGGCTGGTTGTTGAAAAGCTGTCACGTCTGTTGATTCTTCTTGGATGAAATTACGCGCTCTATTGTTAACCCTCTTGTTAGTAAGTTATATCCTGATCCCCGGTTCATTCCAGTGGGAGAAGGGCGGAGTTTCGGGAGGGGGACGAACTAGTTGTCAATCACTTCAAATGCCTCGCTAAACGACGTTCTGCCTGGCTGTCATACTATTGGTCGATCGACCTCACACACTAGCGCTGTTGATAAATCTAAACATTACAGCAACTGGGCAGACATTTTTTAATTTTCAAAACGTATTTAAAAAAAAAAAAAAACAGTCAGGGATATGTTTACAAACAAGTTTCTCAAGCACTGATAACGTTGTGAAGAAACATTGTAGACTGCACATTATTCTGATTACATGTAGGCAGCACTGTGCTAGGCCCATTACACTGCTGTTGTTCTTTAGCTGGTCCATGGCGGTGAGGTGGATGCCTGCGGAATTAGGTTTCTCTGGTTGGTATTAATGTCGCACTCAACGAGAAGGTGGTTGGGTGTCCCACGGAGGTGAGATGCCTGCATGGGGGTCTATGTTAGGGGTTGATGTGGTTGAAATTGTTTTGTGGGATCCTGTTTGAAAGTGAAAAATGAGCCTTTAGTTGTCTGCGGCTTCCTCTCCGGGCATTTCAATAAAGGCAGTTTAGCCCCTCCACTCTGTCTGTTAATCTTTTTTGTGTGCTGGTTCCGAGGGTCTTATGAACCGTGGACTTTTGTTGTGTTGTGTCTGTTCAACGGGTGTAACGGCTGCTTTTAAACCAATATGAAAAGAACGGCTTCACCATCCTCCTAACAGATTCATTAAACAAAATTTGGAAAGAAACATTTACTGAAATATATGCCTTCTCTTTCTCCTTCTCCTTCTCTTTCCTCTTCCCCTTACCCCTCCTCCTGTTCTTCTTTTACTTTTCCCCGTCCCTCCTCTTCCACATTCTTCTTCTTCTTCTTCTTCTTCTTCTTCTTCTTCTTCTTCTTCTTCTTCTTCTTCTTCTTCTTCTTCTTCTTCTTCTTCTTCTTCTTCTTTTCCTCCTATTTCTTCTGCTCCTCTTTCTAATCTATCTTCGTCTGTTGTTGCTGCTGCACCTCCTCCTTCTTCTTTTCTTTCCTCTTCTTCGTGTGCCTTTAAGACCACTTGTAGGTAGATGGTGATTGATTGGATGTTGATCGATTCGTTTAATTCTAAGGTATGAGGTTGCTAAACTCAGACAAAGCCACTTTAATCGACTTTTACGACCTGCCCATGAGGTTTATAGGACATGCAAGGAGGCTATAGGACATGCACAGAAGGTTCATAGGACGTGCAAAAGTGGTTATAGGACTTGAAGATGAGGTTATAGGATATGCACATGAGGTTAATAGGACATACACAGGAGGTATATACAACATGCAATTTTATATATATATATATATATATATATATATATATATATATATATATATATATATATATATATATATATATATATATATATATATATATATAGTCGTTATTTGCGGTTACAGCTTCACGACAAAGGGTCATCCCATAATGCTCCGTTCCTATGCCGGTGAATATCACACAAAATGCTCCTCCCTGTCACATGAAAAGTGGAACTGACAGTAGTCCCGACAAACCAACAGCACAGACATGCATACATACATAACACCTCTGCAGGAATGCCGACACAACAGTCCGCCACTACAATTACAATTCATCTTTGATGGGAGCGACAATGACTAGAAAACCAGCTGCTGCACATATTTTACAGCATAAGGCAAAACTAGCTAATTTAGCAAGCAGCTATCCCCCATTTTTCTGAACATGCACTTGACAATACAAAGTTTTTCCCCCCGCTAGGCTTTGCACACCAGCCCTTCATCCCCACGTCCGTTACCGCTACATTCAATTTTAATTAGTTTAATAGTTTAATATTGTCATAGTGTGTTTCATGTAGTTTTGTGTTGGTTTGTATTTGTTTGTCCTGTGCTGACGAAGGCTTTGGCCGCAACGTCCAATTTGTCTCTTGTAGTCGTGTTTCAGTAAAGCTCACAATCTACTTCTCGTTTATTTGGGTGATTCATTCATTGACAATACAAACCACCGCGGACTGATGTAAAAGCATTGCACACGAAATCCACAGCGTACAGTGTCGCTCCGCGCATTTAACTCAGTAGCTGGCGACGGAACCATGTACCACCAATCCACATGAGGAAAATGCGTGGGCAAACTGCAGCCAGTAGCAAAATCACTCCAGTGGCTTTAAAAGCTCAACAGCCTATCCCCCATTTTGGACCGGAAGTTATTTATATATCAATTGTCATTCAGTTTATGATGTGCTCAGTATCACGCCGCTCACTGATACTACCCATACATGTTTCTGATTCCCAATTTAGATTAGATGGACCTGGTAGTCCAGGTGAATACAATGAAACGACACTTCTCCGTGGGGTTTCAAACAGGCGACCAATAGGTCGGCAGCCAAGCGCTCCAACCACAGCTTCCGGAAGTATTTTATGTGCGAGAATACATATCTCAAAGAGCGGGAACGGTGCAAATGTTGTAGCCATGGGCGAATAATTTAGATCAAAAAGTAGCAACGCAACAATGCATAGTATTGTACAACCACTTGTGCAAGTGTGTCCTAAAATACGTGGTCGTGAATCGGCCATGTTTATCAGCCTGTCATTATCTCCAGAGCGCTTCCGTTCACCATTCAAGTGTGGGCGCTGAAGTGCGACCCTGCGCGCTGTTTACACGGGTTAGTGAAGTTGTTGTTTCCTCATTGGTGATGTATGTTCGTGGTGAGCGCACAATATAGCATCCCACAAACGGTTGTCTGTATTGGTTCAAGTGGCTTCACACACATCCAGGCTTCGTGTGGCCTGATCTGGGCCGCTGGGTCACGTGATCACTTCGGCAACCTCAACCACATTCCCACCTCACACATTGTAGATGCTGGTCAGCATGGGCGAATGAATGAGAGCTCTCGATCTGGAACATTCCAGGTGCTGATGCCAAGGTAGCGGGTTCAACCCCTACACCGGTCAGCGGGACTTAAATGTTGACTTCTCGTTCTGGTGTAAATTACAAGTACTTCAGAGTTCGGGGTGGGTGCGCCTGATGGCGGGGGACACAGGTAATAGGGAAAGCTAATTCAAACGAAAAATATCAGTCCAGTGTTACCAAAAGTAGTAGCACTTGCGTGACTACACTTGATTTCAAAGCGAGCGAACGCGAACACTTGTGTGGTGATGTGTGCAGGCATACCTGGGAGGAGTTGTGTGGGGATGTGTGCAACCATACCTGGGAGGAGTTGTGTGGGGATGTGTGCAACCATACCTGGGAGGAGTTGTGTGGTGATGTGTGCAACCATACCTGGGAGGAGTTGTGTGGGGATGTGTGCAGGCATACCCGGGAGGAGTTGTGTGGGGATGTGTGCGGTCATACCCGGGGAGATATGCAGTGTGAGATGGGCTAGAAGTACAGGCCAGGTATGAACAGTGGGCAAATCAGCAACAACGGAACATGGAACTGGTCAGCTACTCACTCACAAGTGATAAGGGACGCAGAAGTGTTTCCAAGGCACCAGGGTCGAGTTATATACTGGCCAAGACCTATTGACGCGTCCTCGTCGAGCGTCCTGGGCAACAGGTCCCTTCGGGGTCCTGGCTAAAGTCAATAGGATCGCCGATTCCTCCGAAGTCGGAGAGTGTCTGCCTGTACGGCGAGGAACCACCAGTCTGCACACCAATAAGTCAGACATGGGACAACGGATACTCAGGCAAACCTCAGGTCCCGTATGACATCACACTGATGTTGGACAACAGGATGCCTTCATCCGACATACAGGACTTCGAGTTGGAGCTCAAGCCAACGAACACAAGCAAGCAAGCAACTAGTGATAAGTTGTGTTGAGAATGTGTTGAGGCTAGAAGGCCTTCATTAGCATACAAAACAAAAGATATGTTCCACTAATCGAATTTGTTCATTGATTCATTCTGATTTCACAGCTTTACTTCGGTCCAACCTGTTTCATTTATGAACAGTAGATGGTGGGGAATATCATGATTCTCTACACACAACAGGTCTGTGGCGCTCCACCCATACCTAGACATACCCTCACAACAGGTCTGTGGTGTACCTAAACACACCACACGTCATATGTCTATGTTGTACCTAGACGTACCACACACAACATGTTTGTATTGTACCTCTAGACACACCACACACCATATGTCTATGCTGTTCCAAGATACACCCACACACAACAGATCTGGCCATGTGATGAGGTCAGGTAACATACTGACGAGAACCTCCGGCCATGTGTTGAGGTCGGGTAACATACTGGCGAGAACCTCCGGCCATGTGTTGAGGTCGGGTAACATACTGACGAGAACCTTTGGCTATGTGCTGAGGTCGGGCAACATACTGACGAGAACCTCCGGCCATGTGCTGAGGTAGGGTAACTTACTGACGAGAACCTCCGTATCTCTTTCCACAACCAGTGGCCTATCCCGGACGCAGACTCCAGTCTGGCCAACAAAGTGACTATAAACCTCGTACTGCAAGAGACTAAACAAGTGACAGCCGTGATGATGGCATGTGAGCAACGCCCACGTCTTGCCCACCACGTGTGTGTGTGTGTGTGTGTGTGTGTGTGTGTGTGTCTGTGTCTGACTGGTCTACTAGTACAGTACTTATCTACTAAGATGGAGGTGAGCATGACCGAATGGAAAAGAGCGCTCACTCTTAAATTCCCGGTGTGCTGATGCCGAAGTACCGGGTTCAGCCCCTACACCGGTCATCTGGACCAAAATGTTGACTTCTCCTCCTTGACTTTAGAACGTCAATTACAAGTATCTCAGAAGTCAGAGTGGGTTCGCCTGATGACTAGGGACACTACTAAGAATAAACAAACTGACTGATAGTCCCACATTCCACCAGTTCACACAACGAACTACTCAACAGGACCAGGCTCACCCCAGCGACAACAACATTTACCATAAGTGAGGGATTTTGAGTAATCTGCGGGACCAGATTCAAGATGAGAAGTGAAATGGGGAAAAAAGATGTTTTAAATGTAGTTGTATTAGTGTATGTGTATTGTTTGTGTACCGACGAAGGCTTGGACCGCAACGTCCATTTTGTCACATGGGACTGTATTCTAGTCAAGCTTGCCGATTTAACTTCCCGTGTTTGTTCATTTCCTCAGGTACAAGATGCAACTGAAGCTGCCTAATCTATCTCAGCAGCACGCAATGCCAACACGCACCCGAAGACAATCTCTAATGCTAATCTATTACCGCGGTGGTTATCAAAACAGCAACTAATGATTCAGTAATTAACTCGGTTCAGCCCAAAGTTAATTTTATGTTCTTGCCGCTTTCAATTCCCAGTTTTCTACGACAGGTTTCCACTGCCATATCAGTAGCGGACGAGATTCACAAATGATTCTTTTCCCCCGAAGCCATTAGCAGACGTAAAACTTTTTATGGCGGCCGCGAGAACTGAGCAAGCAAAATGAAGCCTCCATATAAACGTGCACACAAAGCCACTAGCTGTCATTGTTACGAGGCCGCCGAGCGAGCGGGAAATGACACAATGCAGGAGGCTTCCGATCGAAAAATTGCTTCTTAAATCTTATTCTTGTTTCCACGTCGTCCTTAGGGTCCCGGCAGCGTATTGTTCTCGCTCTGCTCCCACTCTGACTAATAAATCTCGTCTCGGCGGGACAATTTTATTTTTCCTTTGTGATTATTTACTGTCCCCTTAACAGATCCATAGCTTAGAGAAGATTAACTGTGATTTCCCCCCTACCTACCTCCCCCGGCCTGCTAAGTGAGAGTACAGAGGAGAAGCTTTTGTTGGTTGATGGAGAAATTTGTGAAACCAGATATTCCACATCTCCCGGTCTAAATCATTCAATACTCCAGGCAAACATTATCAAAGCTTCTAACAATTCGATGTTATGATTTTCGAACACACACACGCCCGCAGAACTCGTCGATACAACCGTCTTATTTGCAAGTAAAACGACCTCCTCGTCTCGCCGTTAGCATGACATCCATTCTCCGCGAGCACCACAAAGAGGGATTAACTCGGGTAATTCAAAACCAACGCTGGAGTTTAGCGCACACAGGTTGATCAAATGATTCCGGCCGCGGACGCTGTTTAAACCGCTCAATGCTATTACCCATCCAGACTTAATAATTACTTTAATAACTCCCAGCTTCTCGGTCTTGTTTTTCTTGTTTTCCCTGGACGCCGAGTTGGTTTATAACCCGCAATTTGAGTTATTATCTCCCCTGAGTATGTTTGTACGGAGCCAGGGTGACATCTTGCCCGAAGTCTACCTCCCTGCCATGAACTGTTGAATAACTAATGGCGACAGGCGTAGGCGACAAGTCAACTGGGATCTTCCCTGGTTATGTTTCAACACGTGTGGATAGGGTGACGGTTAGACGTGATTGTGTTTTCGTCTTACAGGCGTCGTCTGCCGGTAATGAAATCTATATTACTGAACGATGCTGGGTTATCAGAGTCCAAGGCGCCGGATAGTGATATGTGGGATTCTCACACAAGGTGTGGGGCTAGACTGTGTGGAGCTATGTGCGGTACCCACGTGTGTGTTAGTGATTGAGACATCAGCAATGTGTGGTAGAGACTGAGACACCAGCAATGTGTGGTAGAGACTGAGACACCAACAATGTGGGAGAGACTGAGACACCAACAATGTGGGAGAGACTGAGGCCCCGAGAATGTGTGGGAGAGACTGAGGCCCGGAAAACGTGTGGTAGAGATCGAGACCCCGAGAATGTGTGTTAGAGATTGAGACCCCGATAATGTGTGGTAGAGAATGAGACCCCGAGAATGTGTGGTAGAGATTGAGACCCCGATAATGTGTGGTAGAGCTTGAGACCCCGAGAATGTGTGGTAGAGACTGAGACATGTGTGGTAGAGATTGAGACCCCGAGAATGTGTGGTAGAGACTGAGACCCCGAGAATGTGTGGTAGAGATTGAGACCCCGCGAATGTGTGGTCGAGATTGAGACCCCGAGAATGTGTGGTAGAGAATGAGACCCCGAGAATGTGTGGTAGAGATTGAGACCCCGATAATGTGTGGTAGAGATTGAGACCCCGAGAATGTGTGGTAGAGACTGAGACATGTGTGGTAGAGATTGAGACCCCGAGAATGTGTGGTAGAGATTGAGACCCCGAGAATGTGTGGTAGAGACTGAGACATGTGTGGTAGAGACTGAGACCCCGAGAATGTGTGGTAGAGACTGAGACCCCGAGAATGTGTGGTAGAGATTGAGACCCCGCGAATGTGTGGTAGAGATTGAGACCCCGAGAATGTGTGGTAGAGACTGAGACCCAGAGAATGTGTGGTAGAGACTGAGACCCCGAGAATGTGTGGTAGAGACTGAGACTCCGAGAATCTGTGTTAGGGACTTTTGCTACACTGTGTGGTAGATGTGTGTGATACCGTAGTGTGTGGTAGATGTGTGTGATACCGTAGTGTGTGGTAGATGCGTGTGATACCGTAGTGTGTGGTAGAGACTGCGACACTGACAACGCGTGTTAGCGACATTTTCATGCTCCGTGTCGTGGTAGCTTTGTGCTATACTTACGTGTGTGGTTGGACACCCCGAGACACTGAAATGTGTGTGGGAGAGATATTACTACATTGTGTGGTAGCTATGTGCGATATGCGCTTGTGTCGTAACGACACCCGAGGTACTTCTTCTTCTTCTTCTTCTTCTTCTTCTTCTTCTTCTTCTTCTTCTTCTTCTTCTTCTTCTTCTTCTTCTTCTTCTTCTTCTGCTTCTTCTTTCGTTCGCTTGAAATATGTCTATAACTGCAATGTTGTCTCTTGTATGAATTTAACTGTCTTTTTTAGTTCACACAGCGGTCCATTGAGTTTATCTTCCACTGTCGCCACTCTAGGCCAGAAGGTTTGCCTAGATATGTTATATTTTGGGCAGTCTTGGAGTATGTGCTCTGCTGTCTGCGACGCCAATCCACATGTGCACATGGCTGAATCACCAATCTTGAATTTTGTATACATGTGGTTGCGTAATCTATTGTGCCCTGTTCAGAGGCGCAGAATAATGACTTGTTCTGATCTGTCCATAACGTGGTAGTCATCTTGAGCAGGTTCTGGTGGCTTTCTGACTGATTTGATCATTCTTTTCTTTTGGTGGTATGTAACGGGCACATCAGGCTGTTCTTCTTTGGCTCCTTCCTTAGCCAATTGATCAGCTCTGTCGTTTCCTGGTACTCCACAGTGGGATGGTATCCACTGTATGGTGACCTTATGCTGACTGCTAAGTTCAGAAAGTAGTATCCTTAGTACTGGCAATTTCCCAGAGAGGGTAAATAGAGTGGTGCTGCACTTGTCGGTGTTTATGCTGATACACCATCTATTTGCCCATGCAACAAATGTATCTACAGCTCTTTGTAGGAATCTTGTGGCCACTGGTGCATGTTCATTTGTGCTCCATAGAACCAGGTCATCGGCGTACATTGTCGCTTTAATTCCATGCGGTAGATTAGCAACGAGATTATTGATAAAGATTAGAAAAAGTGCGGGAGACAAGACTCCCCTGGGAACACCGTGACGCAGTAGTACTTTCTTGCTCTTTAGTCCGTCTATCTGTACTCGGGCTCTTCTGTTGTGCAAGTATGCTTTCACCCATTTGTACATTCTTTCATTGACTTTACAGTTTCTCAGTTTATTCATCAGACCTTCTTTCCAGACTTTGTCAAAGGCTTTCTTCAGATCTATCCATGCCGCAAGCACCAGCTTCTTCTCTTGGAATGCATCCTCAATTTCTTGAGAGAGGTAGGTTGTCTGATCTTCAGTAGAGTAGCACTGCCTAAAGCCAGCCTGCTGTGGCACAAGGATGTTTTTACTTTCAATGTACCACTGCAGTCTATGATTGATGATGCGCTCCAGTGTTTTGCAGAGACAGCTGGTGAGGCTAATTGATCTGTAGCTAGAGGCAATGGAACCATCTTTCCCTGATTTTAGGAGGGGTTTCATGATTGCTTCTCTCCAGGCTTGTGGAACACTGCCTAAGGTCCAACTGTTATTGAAGATCTGCAACAGCTTTGTTTTGGCTACTGTTCATAGGTTCCTGATCATTTCATTGGAGATACCATCAGCTCCTGGTGACTTTCTCATTTTCAGTTTTGATATGGCTAGCTCCAGTTCGCTGATTGTGATGGGTGCCTCCAGAACCTCATGTACTATTCCCTTCTGTCCTGTGTGTTGCCGTTTCTCTCGAATCTCTTGTTGTTTCTCTGGACTAATTGTAATATTGTTATCTTGTGCGAATGAGTCCGCAAAATGGTCAGCTGCTTGCTTTCTTGTTAATATGTTTCCATCTTTATGTAGTGCAATTTTTGAGTTTCTCCCTGCGCTGTCATCATTAAGTTGTTTTATAAGCTTCCACAATTTCCTTGTGTCTCTTTCAAAGTTCAGAGACTCTGTTTTCTCCTGCCAGCTTTTCCGTCTAGCCTGCAGCTTGGCCCTTTGTAATTTGGCTTTTGCATGCTGGAATTTATTGTGGTACTCTTGGCTGGGTGTGGCCTCTGCTTGCTTTCTACACACTTCCACATCATTATGCAACTGTTCCAGTTCACTACTCCAGTAGGGTTTATATTGTTTACGGGCTCCTCTTGGTACTGTCTCTCGCGCTGCCTGTAGTATGCATTTCCCAAACTCTTCAACTACTTTATTTATGTCTTTCTCAGTGTTCAGGTTTCTAACCAGTATGTTGGTGCGATTCTTGTACATTGCCCAGTCTGCTTTCTTGTAGTTCCACCTCGAGAGGGTGCTGCTTTCACTTACAAGCTCATTTTCTACAGTTAGAAAGACTGGCCGATGGTCACTGCCACCAAGTTGTTTCCCAACAATTCGTGTAATGTTCCACTCCAGGTCTGGTGAATGAAAAGCCAGGTCAGGTGTAATTGTAGTGTGCCATGATCTCGAGTAGAAAGTATGTGGGTCGGACGGCTTGTTAATCAAGACGAACCTATTCTCATCCTGCCAGTCTTCCAGTCTCTCTCCTCTCTGGTCCATGTGATCATAGCCCCATCTCTGCGAGTGGCTGTTGAAATCGCCACACACAATCATTTTTCTGTTAATGGTAGTGTGTCCAGTGCCTGTGGGTGGTCACTTGGACAGTAGTAATTGATCAAAAGGTTTGTCAGCAATGAGAGTCATGGCGACTGCCAATATCGAGCAAAGACTGCTAATACTTCTGTTCCAAGGACTTGTACTTTCACGCATCGAGTATGCCCTGGCCATCCTCACTGTCAGCCCTACACAGATTGGAAGACTCGAAAAGGTACAAAACGAAGCCATGCGCATCATTTTGGGCTGCACGAGAGACACCAGCTGTGTAGCAATGAGATACCTCCTTGACTTCCCGACAATGGAACACAGGATCAAGATCTGGAGAGCTCGTGCATACTTAAAAATAAGTGCAGATGAACAGCACCATCTGCATGACGCTATATTCAGAGAAAAGAGTGACAGGCTAAAGAGGGGCAAATCATGGATGGGTCGGGCGGAAGATGTCGTCAGACAGGTCTGCAGTCTTACCAGTATCAACCCCGGCAAGGAATGGGTGCCAGTGCCTCCAGCCTTTAAGTGCACTTTCTCCTGCATTATCACACTCGACAGACGGTGCAGAGAGCAGAACCCTGCCGCTGTCAATGCAGAGGTTAACGCGCTCATCTATGAACACTCAGATAGCCCCGAAGTGCTCATCTATACAGATGGATCTGTTGTAAAGCAGCAGAGAAGTGCATGGGCATTTACAGCCCGTTCAGCGGGCCGAACCGTTCAAGAATCCAGTGGTGCCCACTCTATGACCACGAGCAGCATGACGATGGAGGTGATGGCAGTTACCCAGGCTTTCATATGGCTGGAATCACAACATTATACCAACGTGTGTGTACTAAGTGATTCAATGAGCATGATTCAGAAGGTCGAAGCTGGATATGTACGGAGACAGTGGACTGAATCGCTGCGGAAGTCTGTTGTCCGTAAAGTCACCTTCATCTTCGTTCCGGGACATGCGGGAGTCGAGGGAAATGAACGAGCTGACAAACTGGCTGGCTCTGCACCCCCTGTAGATGGCCAGCCCATGGATCGTGCCGATGTTATTTAAGTCCTTAAAGATTTGGCGAGAACAGAGGATTTTGACGTCAGTGATTCCACATCGCTGTCCAGGATGAAAGACTTGGGAGTAAGAATCGGCGCAGCCAGACGCGGGAGGTACATCGGGAAAACAAAGTGCCTCGTCAACCAACACAGAACTGGCACTATTAGCCACCGGACGCTGATGCATATGCTGGGGGGAGGATCTGAGCACCTATGGACATGTCCGGAGTGCAACGAAGATACCCCAACTGATAACTGATAACTGAATTGATCAGATGTGGGTCTGTATTGCCCGTATTAAGTTTAAGTATCTGATACTCAGCCCCTTCCATGTAGACTTCGATTTGGGAAGCAGTGATGTTATTTTATACAAGGGTCAGTATAACACCTTTTCGCCGGTCCTTTCGGTCAGATCGGTAACACTGGTAGCCTCTGATTTTGAAGGCTATATTTTCATTGAGGTGAGTTTCTTGCAAGCAACATACGCTCACTTTTTCTTGGTCCAGGATGTTTTCCAATTCTTGTTTTGTTGTTGTTGTTGTTTTGTTTTTTTTGCTGACTCCCTCCGCATTCCAGTGCATTATTTTACGTCTTTTAGTATGACCAGCCGTTCTATTCTCATGTCCCCTGGCTCCACAGGCCATCTGAGAAGGACCTCCAGTAGTTGGGGTTGGACCCTTTCGAGACATAGGGCCCGGCACTGCACCTGCCTGAGGGTCCAAAGCAGGGCGAGCACCATAACATTTAGCAGCAGTCGACATATTCCATTTTGCGTGATTGCGTGGCATCCTGATTTCTGTGGTGCGCATCCTGGCTGGTTGCCTCCGTCTTCAGCACCTTTCCTTTGCTAGAGCAGACTGTGGTCTCACTCGAGTTTAGGTGTGTATGCGCGCACACACGTGTCTGCGCATGCATGTACGTGTACACACATCTATAGCATACTGGTTATTTTTCGGCGCCAGAAACTCGCCGTCGCCCCTTCTCCTGTTAGTAAAAACAGTTCCATCACGTGAAGGCCAGGAATTGGACTTTTGCTGTATAGGTTATGTATTCACGAGCCATTGGGGTATTTAAGCAATGTTGGGCGCTCACCCATACATACAGCATACAGCAACATTTGGAACCACCCGAGGTACTAACAATGAGTGGCAGAGGCATGTTCTTGTTTCATTGTTTAAGTGATATCGATCTATGAGTGGTGTGTGAACACGACATTTGTCTACATTCAGCCTACACCAGTATGCTTCTGCACTGTTTTATTTAAAGTGAAACGTCGATGTATTTCTGTTGCTATTTTCAGAGTCAGTAGATTTGCCTAATTTATAATGCAGTCTATTTTTTCGTTTGCTCAAGGACATACTTATTTCTTCCCCGGGTGATTGACTGGATTGTCTGGATTGTCTAGATTAGCTAACACAATCAGTTTCTCTTTATGCCCTTGATCAGCTAGACGAAGGCGTGAGGGACGCCGACTATGTACAGGTAGTCATCGTTTTACGGTTGTTCAGTTTGAGTTGATTGACAAGTCAGAGGCAGACATGCAACACAATGTTTCAGCTTTCTCATATGCCTGTGCCAACTTTAGGCTCAATATCAACTTGGAGAAGACTGTAGTTATGTACCAGCCAGCTCAGGGATTAATCACACCGAGTCGAATGTCAAAGTGAATGGTCATAGACTAAATGTTGTGGACAACTTTACCTACCTTGGAGGCACTGTGTCCCAAGCTGCCACAGTTGATGACGAAGTAAATGCAAGAATCTCCAAGGCCAGTGCGACCTTTGGCAGACTGCACAAGAATGTATGGGACAGAACTGGAATAAGCCTGCAAACAAAGCTGAAAGTCTACAAACCAGTCGTGTTATCCACACTGCTATATGCATGTGACACCTGGACTGTTTACCAGCGACACGTCAGGAAATTAAATCACGTCCACACAGAATGCCTCGGGAAGCTATTGAAGATTAAATGGCAAGACAAGATCCCAGACATTGAAGTCCTAGAAAGAGCGTCCATGCCCAGTATCCACACTGACTAATGAAGAATTAGGTTCACTTGACTCGCATGCCACATTACAGGCTCCCTAAACGAGTTTTTTTTTACGGCGAGCTGCTATGTTGTAAACACTCCCAAGGCGGTCAGAGGAAACGCTTTAAAGACAATCTCAGAAGATCTCACTGAAAGCTTTTGGAATTCATCACGACACTTGGGAGACTGCTACCAAAGACCGAAAATCATGGTGCACATCATTACGCAAGGGTGCAGACACGTGTGAAGCAAACAAGATTGCAAGAGCTGTGAATAAAATAAACGCTGGACAAAACAAAAAAAACACAGCTGGAGATCCTCCTCCTGGAACGTCAAGCATTCTTTGCCCACATTGTCAAAGCACATTTCGAGCCAAAACAGGCCTACCAACCATCTTAGAACTCACGGCTCCATACTTTCAACCCCACTGGATAAATATATATATATATATATATATATATATATATATATATATATATATATATATATATATATATATATATATATATATATATATATATATATATATATATATATTCTTCTTCTTCAGCGTTCCGAGCCATTGAGGTTCTTTGCTGCAAATACAATCCGTCTCCATTCGTCTCTCTGGTGGACCTTCTCTTGCCAGTCGTTGATTCCAAGTGCTTGTAGGTCTGTATATGTATTATCTCTCCACCGCCTTCTTGGTCTACCTCGGGGTCTACGGTCATTTATTTCCTGAGTGTAAGCGAGTTTTGTTTCCCTATTATCTTCCATTCTTTCTATATGCCCCAGCCATTGTAGTCTATTAGCCTTCATGATACCAGTGATTAGCGGGGACTTAAACAGATCATAAATGTCTTTGTTACTTCTTCTTTTCCACTCTCCACTTTGTGTATCCCTAATGGGTCCAAAGATGCGTCTTAAAATTTTGTTCTCAAAGGTTTGTAACAAGGCTTCGTCTCCTTTCGTTGTACTCCAGGTTTCAGAGCCATACAGCACAACTGGTCTGATCAGTGTTTTGTATATTGTGATTTTGGTGTTACGAGATAGCGCCTTTGATTTTAGTAGATGTTGTAGTGCATAGTATATCTTATTTCCAGAGTTGATTCTAGTTTGTATTTCTTCCCTTATGATGTTGGAGCAGTTGAAGATCGTACCCAGGTATTTGTATGTTTCCGTTCTTTTAATGGTCATATTATCTATTTGTATGTGGCCAGAGTTTCTAGCCATTCCGTCTCTTGAAATTACCATATATTCTGTCTTATCTTGGTTGATAACCAGCCCCATCTGTTGGGCTTTTTCCTTTAAGTGAGTCAATATTTCCAATATCTTTTGTTCACTTTGCCCTATAATATCTATATCATCTGCATAACCAAGCAGCTTGGATGTTCCTCCAATATCACATTCCTCCTTTACCTTCCTTACAACTTTCTCTAGAGCCAGATTGAAGAGTAGCGGCGATAGTGCATCACCCTGTTTCAAGCCAGATGTTATTTGGAAGGGGTCTGATTTCCTGCCTTTATATGTTACTATATTATAAGTATCTTCCATGCATAGTCTGGTCATGTTGATTAACTTCCTTGGTATTCCAAATTCCTGCATAGCATTCCATAGACTATTCCTATGGACACTATCATAAGCCTTTTTAAAATCCACAAAAATGTTATGGAGATCTCTTTTATATTCCCAATGTTTCTCGGCTATTTGTCGTAAGATAAATATCTGATCTATTGTTGATCTGTTTTGTCTAAAACCCGCCTGGTAGTCACCTAATATGTCTTCTGAATATGGTTTTAGTCTATTTAGTAATACTATATATATATCCAGATCTGTTTTCCCTGTACAGTGAAAATATTTTCAGAAATATTGAAAATATGGAAGGAATCAACATTGGGGGACGATGCATCAATAACATTAGATATGCAGATGATACAGTCTTGATTGCAGACAATGAACAGGACCTGCAAAATTTAGTAGATGCGGTTGTTACACATAGTGAACAACAAGGGTTAGAATTAAATTGTAAAAAGACACAGATTATGGTCGTCACTAAGAAGAACGAAATACCACAGTGTAATATACAAGTAAATGGGAATACTCTTCAACAAGTGAATAGGTACAATTACCTCGGAACAGTAATAACATCTGATGGGAGATGCCTTGAAGAGATTAGAACAAGAATCGCCATGGCAAAAGTAGCCTTTAGCAAGATGAAAAACATACTGACCAATAAAAAGATGTCAATTGAAACGAGAAAAAGAGTGTTGAGATGCTACATAGAACCTGTACTTTTATATGGATGTGAAGCTTGGACAATGAGCAGCCAGGCTGAAAAATATCTGATGGCTGTAGAAATGTGGTTTCTGAGGAAAATGCAAAGAATACCATGGACAGCCAGAAAGACCAATGAACAAGTCCTTCAAGAAACAAATGAAGATCGTAAACTGATCAGAGACATTAGACGTAGACAGTCACAATTTTTTGGGCATGTTATGAGAAGAAATGATTTGGAGAACTTGGTGACAACTGGTAAGATCGAGGGGAACAGACCAAGGGGAAGACCTAGAAACAAGTATCTGGATGGCTTGGCCTTGTGGCATGGTCGAGACAAAAACAAGGAACTGATCCACGACTCTGTTGATCGAGTGAGATGGCAGAACATGACCGCCCACGCTTACCGGCATGGCACATGATGGATGGATGGATATATATATATATATATATATATATATATATATATATATATATATATATATATATATATATATATATATAGAGAGAGAGAGAGAGAGAGAGAGAGAGAGAGAGAGAGAGAATGTAAGATAGAGAGACAGAGAAAGTGGCAGAGAAAGAGGCAGAGAGAGAGAGGGAGACAGAGAGAGAGAGAGAGAGAGGAGAGAGAGAGAGAGAGAGAGAGAGAGAGAGAGAGAAAGTAAGATAGAGAGACAGCGAAAGACAGATAGAGAGGGAGAGAGAGAAGGTAAGATAGACACAGAGAAAGAGACAGAAACAGGAAGTGAGCGCGAATTAGCAGTCGTCCTCGAGATAAGACCTAGATGATGAGCGCCCATTAGGCCGTGTTATTTACTTGCAGAAACGAGTGGCCAAGCTGGATGTCAACGACGACCTGACAGCCCGCAGGAGAGGCCGGTAACAATGGTGTGGACTGTGGCTAGAAGAAGCAATTTACACAGACAATAGCACAACCGGACCTTTGTTAAAATCCTCCGGGAGTCAACTGGTGAGCGATCAGTTAAAGTGATCACTGGGGCGCCTGGTGAGACGAGAATCACATCACCAGACCCTGTGGAAGGCCAGCCGATGAGTGGCTATGATTAGCACCGAGGCTTTGATTCACGGTAGTCCCAGCTTCAAACTAGATTAATGCAATCACAGTTATTGATTGCCACTCATATTTAACCAGATCAATGCAATCACAGTTATTGATTGCCACTCATATTTGATTCACGGTGGTCTCATCTTTAACTAGATCAATGCAACCACAGTTATTGATTGCCACTCATATTTGATTCACGGTGGTCTCAGCTTTAACTAGATCAATGCAATCACAATTATTGATTGCCACTCATATTTAACAAGATCAATGCAATCACATTTATTGATTATCACTCATATTTGATTCACGGTGGTCTCAGCTTTAACTAGATCAATGCAATCACAGTTATTGATTGCCACTCATATTTGATTCACGGTGGTCTCAGCTTTAACTAGATCAATGCAATCACAGTTATTGATTGCCACTCATATTTAACAAGATCAATGCAATCACAGTTATTTATTACCGCTCATATTTGATTCACGGTGGTCTCAGCTTTAACAAGATCAATGCAATCACAGTTATTGATTGCCACTCAGCTTTAACAAGATCAATGCAATCACAGTTATTGATTGCCACTCATATTTAACAAGATCAATGCAATCACAGTTATTGATTACCGCTCATATTTGATTCACGGTGGTCTCAGCTTTAACAAGATCAATGCAATCACAGTTATTGATTGCCACTCAGCTGTAACAAGATCAATGCAATCACAGTTTTTGATTGCCACTCATATTTAACACGATCAATGTAATCACAGTTATTGATTGCCACTCATATTTAACAAGATCAATGCAATCACAGCTATTGATTGTCAATCATATTTAACACGATCAATGCAATCACTGTTATTGATTGCCACTCATATTTAACAAGATCAATGCAATCACAGTTATTGATTACCGCTTATATTTGATTCACTGTGGTCTCAGCTTTAACAAGATCAATGCAATCACAGTTTTTGATTGCCACTCATATTTAACACGATCAATGCAATCACAGTTATTGACTACCGCTCATATTTAACAAGATCAATGCAATCACGGTTATTGCTTGCCACTCATATTTGACAAGAAAATAGTCGATATTAGATAGTGGAACACACACGCCTCGCACGCACGCACGCACACGCACACACACACACACACACACACACACACACACACACACACACACACACGTCTTCCAGACAATTTGATATTCACATGCGGCGCTCGCAGAACCCGATACCCCACACTGTGCCAACGGGTTTCGGGCGGAGGAGCGCAGCTGAGAGGGTAAACGCCTTATCCAGGTGCGATGAAATACAATCTACAGATTAAATGATATGACGGGGCAGACCAGGCCCCAAGCCTTGGTGGCCAACAAATTTCGGATCGAAGCTCTTACAGGCGGATAGTTAGAGCATTGATTTGCTGGCCCGACAACTTCTGCAGCTTGCCTTGTTCCAGACGTATTGGTGTTACCTTTCCTCTGGAGTAAACCAGGTAGGACGAGAGAGGGATCATGCTGCATGGCTTTGTGCTACGGAGAGGAATAACATTCGCTACCGCCATGGTAGAATAACACGATACAAAATTATCGTCTGTCAAGACGGTAAGGGACCTGTGGTAGTGGTAATATTAATACAAAACACACACAGACACACAGACACACACACACACATATATATATATATATAATTGTCTTTATTGTCTTTAAACGCATCACAAAAGAACTAGTTATAAATAGCCATATACTTGACCGCGTTAACACTGTAGCGACCCCACGTAGCAACAGCTTGGTTACATACAAATATTTCAAAATACACAAGCTAATGATTGAAAAGAACGTTTCAACTCTGAGAGAACTAGAGCAACTAACAGACAATGGCCACAAGGAGCAGGCAGACAGCACCACTATATAGAACAAACACTCAGCATCAATCAACACCACATTTATAACCACATTTCTGGCCCGCACTCATCAATATTTGTCTTGGAATTTCCTCTCACTGGTAGGGCCGCGACCCAAAGAGAAAGTCAATATTGTTTCAGTGGAGGATTTACTGTGTAACGCCTGGCTGGTTCCCCAGTTTATGACACCTATTTGTCAGTGACAGCCAGCGACTGAAAGGGTCCGTGAACAACGCGGCAGTCTCTCTCTCTCTCTCTCTGACTGTGAACAATCTGATACGTCTAACATGTCCCAAGTAACCAGTGTCACAGCCTGGCCATCGGGCAGATCAACTGATAAAAGACCAGGAGATGTATTTCTCAATCTGAACAGAAGGATAGAGCATAGACACACGGGTTAACTAAACAGTTCAACAGTTCAATAACAGAGTTAATGAGCTTCATGTGTTACTCATAGGACATACTTGAATCACGGCCCAGGTGAATCAGAGGGTAAGTTGCCGGGACACTGGGATCTGAGAGAAGGGCCCTCGGCCTCTACCTCGGCTGTCAGACATCAGGGCACAAAGGAAGACGACAGATTGTGAAAACTGAAAACGTGATGTGACTTTAATGACCGGAAATACAGGTACAGTCAACAGGCGGGCCTGGCCAAGGAAACATTATCACGTTAGCACTTGAGAGGTGATTGGAGGTAATAGTACAGGGCTTTAGCTTCATTTCATTTCACGGTGCCGGTCTGAAATCTGTGACTAACTCAGTGGCGCTTTGTGTGCGTGCACTTGCCTGTCTGTGTCTGTGTATATGTCTGTTTTCAAATATTCGTTTCATGAATGAATAAACTGATTGCCGTGACGTTCCGTTATTGTCATTCACGTGAAACAACACAATTGTGAAGGTGCTAATATGCCATGTGTTGTTATAGAAAAAATACAGCATATCTCCCACTACTGTAATAATAAGGGACTTAGCCCGGGTCGTATGTAGACTTAGTGAGGCCTTAAGCTTGAAGACTCCTTGACATAATCTTCGAACAATCTTGAAACAATATTTTTTTTAAATGTTGTATATCCCTTACAGGACGTTGCACATTGCTTTCTGAACGACCGGCTCCCATACCAGTACGTGAAAACACAACGCGACACGGTCTGCTGCACAAATCGGTCGCAGCTGAATTTCGAACGCCTGGTAAGCGGCTCACAAACCGCGTTGTAAGCCTTTGGCCACGGAGACGACAATATTGGAACACTCTTAATACAGTCTCAGAACACTCTGGATACAATCTCCGTATATCAGGTCTGGCCACACCCGCCAACAGAGAGCCGGTCGTGATTTTGATACAATCTCCGACTATCATGTCTGGCAACACCCGTCAGATTTGCTGTCATGTGTGTGGTGAATAAATTCGTGAGTCTGTGCACTATTTGCTGTCATGTGTGTGGTGAATAAATTCGTGAGTCTGTGCACTATTTGCCGTCATGTGTGTGGGGAATAAGTTCGTGAATCTGTGCACTATTTGCCGTCATGTGTGTGGGGAATAAGTTCGTGAGTCTGTGCACTATTTGCAATCATGGGTGTGGGGAATAAGTTAGTTAGTCTGTGCACTATTTGCTGTCATATGTGTGGGGAATAAGTTCATGAGGCTGTGCACTATTTGCTGTTATTTGTGTGGGGAATAAGTTCGTGAATCTGTGCACTAATTGCTGTGTTACTAACTGCTCATATTTCACAGTGTTCAGCCTGCACTGTCCGGATACCTCGGCAACTAACACAACATCTTAGAGACTCTAGACCAAGGGTGGCCAACACGAGGCCCGCGCGCCGCATGCGGCCCGCCGGACGTCATATTACGGCCCGCGGAGTGGGAAGCGACGATGTGGTCGAGACTGTAGTACGCTTGCTTGTTTACTTTAATTAACACACACACACACACACAAAATTGGGTGCTTGGCCCGCCACTATTTCTTAAATTTGGCCCGCCTGCTGAAAAGGTTGGCCACCCCTGCTCTAGACTTTAAATGATGTTTGCATTGTGCGCCATACGATAGTTACAGACCGGACCTGTAAATGTGTCACAGTTGACACCGTCCACTATCTCACGAGCACGCACTTCTGTGTTGGCCACAAGGCCAGGCCTACATAAGTCGCCCCATGTTGAACAATCTAGACCGTGTCTATCTCTGCGACAATTGACTGCAACATATCTCTAACCGTTGCTCAACTTAACAGTCAACAAGTTACTAGACAATAAGTGAACGTGAAATTAAGTACTCCGTGCTTTATAGTAAAGTAAGTGATCATTCTTCGAGGCTCGAGGTCAACCACTCCCTGACATCTATTATAACAACAACCATTGCAAATACGGGTACAAATAAATGGGCTCACAAATATAAATTAAGGGGTGATTACTCCCAGATAGACCCATTGCAGGGGGAGATAACTCAGACAGTTGAAGTGCAGATTGAGATCACTCACAGGCAGGTTGAGTGAACTGCAGACCTGTAAGTACACGCTTATGACACACTCGAGACAGACTCTTAAGCGCTCGATCTCTCCCAACAGAAGTTGAAGGTTGTGCGTGCAATGCCCTTGTTGCCAGCTGGTTAGGTACATCTTGCACTACTTGCAACGGTCCTCGTCTGCATTGACTGCGACCAGTTGCATATGTTAGCTTCAGCAGCCGTAATCGAGAAGATTCTGCCAGAGTTGTGTCCCAGGCACTAAGCTGTCAAATGTTGCCCCTGGGGTATCTCTGCCCACTTTTAGCGCATCAATGGTAGGTGAGTGCACGCACCAGTGATAGGTGACTGCGCGTACAAGTAATAGGTGACCCACGGCATCAATGATAGGTGACTGCACGCACCAATGATAGGTGGTTACGCGCACCAGTGATAGATGACTGCGCGTACAAGTAATAGGTGACCGTGCGTACAAGTGATAGGTGACTGCACGCACCAATAATAGGTGGTTTCGCGCACCAATGGTAGGTGGTTGCGCATACCAGTGATAAGTGGCTGCGCGCACAAGCAGTAGGTGACTGTGCGCACAAGATCAATGATAGGTGACTGCACGCACCAGTGGTAGGTGGTTGCGCGCACCAGTGGTAGGTGGTTGCGCGCACCAGTGGTAGGTGGTTGCGCACACCAGTGGTAGGTGGTTGCGCACACCAGTGATGAGTGGCTGCGTGTACAAATGATAGGTGACTGTGCGTACCAGGGGTAGGTGGTTGCGCATACCAGTGATAAGTAGCTGCGCATACAAATAATAGGTGACTGTGCGTACACGTGATAGGTGACTGCGCGTACCAGTGCAAAGCCTGAATCCACGCTAGTCAGAACATGAAGTAGACATCATTGACATGACAACTGAGATGTACCAGATCAAGTCTGGCAAGAGACACAAGATGGAACGGAAGAATAAACCAGGCAGGGATAGATTTCAAGCAAGCCCAAGAACCTGGATTATCTGCCCATTAAGACCTGGCTGATAGCTGAAAATTGGCTCAAATAATTAGGTCACCACCGATCCAGGTCAAGAGATGAGATAGTTGGACCATTAATTACACTTTCGTATAACCTTGTCAATAAGTATACTTTGGCAATGTTTGTGGGATATGTGTGTGTGTGTGTGCGTGTGGTTGTCTGTCTTTGTGTGTGTGTGTATGTGTGTTTGTGTGTGTATGTGTGTGTGTGTGTGTGTGTGTGTGTGTGTGTGTGTATGTGTGTGTGTGTGTGTGTGTGGAGAGGGTTGGGGGGCATGTTGTTGTGTGTATATGTCCTGTTATGGTTCATATCTGCCAAACTGAAATAATTTCCACATTTAAAGTACTGTTGTTAGTATTTACCAACAGGTGTGGATATTTAAATATTTGTATCAGCTCTAAGTTGAATAAGTCTTACACCCGTACGTTACATTTGTCTTACAGCTGTACGTTAAATATGTCTTACATCTGACTTACATGTGTCTTATTCTTGTTATATGTTCTTGTCAAGATGTTGTATGTGCTGTTTCCCATACAGTCAAAGTCTAAGTTGTCCATTCTGTTTGTGTATTATTTCCCTATAGCTCTTTGTATATCCTTGACCAACTGTTTAAGTCCTAATTCTCGTATACCCGTAGTCTAGTTTTTGATAATGTCTTATTTCTCTTATACCGGTCTTCCTGACGTAGGTTTTAGCGTCTTTCTCCGTAATCCCGTATATTCTCGTGAGTAACGCAGCTGCGCGAGATTCGGTAGTGGATCGCGCCGCGTTGGTTACTTAAGGGGGTATGTGAGCCGTTGCTCAGAAAGCAATGACAAACTACTGAGCGTAGAACATCAACAAGCAGCTGAAAAATACTGGTGTTGACTGCAACGTCCTGTAAGGGATATGCAAAAAAAAAAAATATTTCTCGTATTCTCGTAGTCTAGTTTTGAGACAATATCTTATTTCGCATAGAAACGTAGTTGATCAATGAAATGTTGCTGTATGCCTTTTTTTACGTGTTCAGCTGTAGCCGTCTTAGCCCATTCTATGTCGTAGTCTAATGTTGCCGGTCTCTCTGGCCGAGGGGTTACAACACTTTCTCCGTAATCCCGTTTAGCACGCAGAGTCTCGTAGCGGACGAGAGCTGGAAGCGGTTCGACCCCCGCTGGTGACTTGCGGGATAACTGAGCCGGCCGCTCAGAAAGCAATGGCAAACTACTGAGCGTAATCTTGCCAAGAAATCAACAGACAGCTGAAAGATGCTGCTGTTGACAGCGATGTCCTATGGAGCATGGCTTATTGTCAAAATGGGAGTCATCTATCTCTGTACGCTATTGACCTATATGTTATTTCCCATGTAGTTATAGTCTATGATGTTTTGTTTTTTTCCAGCCATTAGATTTTCTATTTCCCTCATGGACGTAAACTATCTTTGCCATTAGATGATAGAGTTGTATGTGCTGTACCTATCTTTGCCTTATTGTTGTATGTATGTTTTCCTATATAGCGATAGTCTATCTTTGTCCTTCTGTCATATGTGTTATTCCCACACTGCCGTAGTCTGTCCTTCTCCTATCGCTATGTGCGTTATTCCTGGTATAGCTGTAATCTAGTATTGGCATAATGTCTTATGTCTTATTTCTCACAAAGCCATGATCTGTCTTTCTCCAACATTATATGGCTAAGCTCCATTATGGCTGTAATATATCCTAGTCCTGCTTTTGTATGTCTATTTCTGTCCATTGATCGGCTCACGAGAGCTGATGGTCATTTCTAGCTGACATGTTTTTGCTGAACTCCCATGTGACACGGAAATATATTTAAGTCAAGCTTCAAACGTGTTCTCCATTTCCTGTGTATAAAGTTTTTACTGCAGAAACATAAATGGCAACTGTATAAAGTGTCATTACACGGACTCTAGAATAACTGTTCATTATTTGAAGTATCCATTTTTTTTGGGCTCTTTTATAGGCCGAAAGGCAAAATTATTATTTTTGTTAATGTTGTCATCATCATCATCATAGTCATCATCATCATCATCATCATCATCATCATCATCATCATCATTAAGTTGAGATGCCTATATTTTCCTGCATTTGCATTAGAAGTTGCTACACTCCATTTTGTGCAGATGTATGTATATGTGTGCGTGTGTATGTGTATGAATGTGTGTGGCGAGAGAGGACAAGAGCAGAGCGAGAGAGAGGAAGAGGGGGGGGGGGAGATAGCGAGGGAGAGAGATAAAAAAGGCAAGAGAATCGGCTTCATTGCACCGGGTTTTATACCCTATAGCCCCATCTCTTTTCGCAGGCGGCCTGCCGATAACGGCACACTCCGTAGCTCCAGCGACGACCCCCGGAGTCTCCAAGGAAACTACACTCGTGAACCGAATGTTGCAGTCCGGAATCGAACCCACAACCTTCGGGGCAGACGGCTTAACCACTTCTCCACGAAGACTCCTGGGGCGGGGGGAAGCGAGAGGGAAACAGAGAGTGAGGGGAGAGGGACGGAGGGTGAGGAGGCAAAAAGCGAGAAGGACAGAGAGAGAGAGAGAGAGAGAGAGAGAGAGAGAGAGAGAGAGAGAGAGAGAGAGAGAGAGAGAGAGAGAGAGAGAGAGAGAGAGAGAGAGAGAGAACTTCAGCGTTTCTGCCACAAACAAGGTTGCAATGGATGAAACGTGGTCCACACATATAGACTGGGCATCCCTCTCTATGCCATTGATCAGCATACATATATAGGGAATTTCTGGCGCCAATCGTGGTAGTTACATAAGTGACAACTGATAGGTAGTGACTGCTTCTGGGTTCAAGTAATAGTCAATGGCAACACAAATAGGATAGGTTGTATTCCTCCCTGACTCGTAACGAAGACGCACTCAACACGTTTCGGAACAAAGGTGTCCTTTAGTCAGCGCAAAAAGATAAACACATGACACGCACAAAGCGCACGTTATAAATGAAAAGTGCAAGGCTGTAACAGTTTAATATAGGACAATAAAATGACAGATCAAACTGTTATGTGCCACAGGAAAGTTGTAAGATGAAAGAACAAGTTAATAAACAGTACAGTGAAGTAAAGTACGCGTCAAGTGACTTCAAGTATGTACGATGAAGACATGCTGTTAGAACCACATGTTGGGTTGTGGAATGGCACACGTGGAGTGCTGTAGTCTATATATGTTGGGTTATGCCATGGCACACGTGGAGTGCTGTAGTCTATATATGTTGGGTTATGCCATGGCACACGTGGAGTGCTGTAGTCTATATATGTTGGGTTATGCCATGGCACACGTGGAGTGCTGTAGTCTATATATGTTGGGTTATGCCATGGCACACGTGGAGTGCTGTAGTCTATATATGTTGGGTTATGTCATGGCACACGTGGAATGCTGTAGTCTATATATGTTGGGTTATGTCATGGCATATGTGGCGTGCTGTAGTCTATATATGTTGGGTTATGCCATGGCATATGTGGCGTGCTGTAGTCTATATATGTTGGGTTATGCCATGGCATATGTGGCGTGCTGTAGTCTATATATGTTGGGTTATGTCATGGCACACGTGGAGTGCTGTAGTCTATATATGTTGAGTTATGCCATGGCATATGTGGCGTGCTGTAGTCTATATATGTTATGTCATGGCACACGTGGAGTGCTGTAGTCTATATATGTTGGGTTGTGGAATGGCACACGTGGAGTGCTGTAGTCTATATATGTTGGGTTATGTCATGGCACACGTGAGGTTTTGTAGTCTATATATGTTGGGTTATGTCATGGCACACGTTGGGTGCTGTAGTCTATATATGTTGGGTTATGCCATGACATACGTGGAGTGCTGTAGTCTATATATGTTGGGTTATGTCATGGCACACGTGGAGTGCTGTAGTCTATATATGTTGGGTTATGTCATGGCACTCGTGGAGTGCTGTAGTCTATATATGTTGGGTTATGCCATGGCACTCGTGGAGTGCTGTAGTCTATATATGTTGGGTTATGTCATGGCACTCGTGGAGTGCTGTAGTCTATATATGTTGGATTATGCCATGGCACACGTGGTGTGCTGTAGTCTATATATGTTGGGTTATGCCATGGCACACGTGGAGTGCTGTAGTCTATATATGTTGGGTTATGTCATGGCACACGTGGAGTGCTGTAGTCTATATATGTTTGGTTATTTCATGGCACACGTGGGGTGCTGTAGTCTATATATGTTGGGTTATGCCATGGCACACGTGGAGTGCTGTAGTCTATATATGTTGGGTTATGCCATGGCATATGTGGCGTGCTGTAGTCTATATATGTTGGGTTATGTCATGGCACTCGTGGAGTGCTGTAGTCTATATATGTTGGGTTATGCCATGGCACACGTGCGGTGCTGTAGTCTATATATGTTGGGTTATGTCATGGCACTCGTGGAGTGCTGTAGTCTATATATGTTGGGTTATGCCATGGCACTCGTGGAGTGCTGTAGTCTATATATGTTGGGTTATGTCATGGCACTCGTGGAGTGCTGTAGTCTATATATGTTGGATTATGCCATGGCACACGTGGTGTGCTGTAGTCTATATATGTTGGGTTATGCCATGGCACACGTGGAGTGCTGTAGTCTATATATGTTGGGTTATGTCATGGCACACGTGGAGTGCTGTAGTCTATATATGTTTGGTTATTTCATGGCACACGTGGGGTGCTGTAGTCTATATATGTTGGGTTATGCCATGGCACACGTGGAGTGCTGTAGTCTATATATGTTGGGTTATGCCATGGCATATGTGGCGTGCTGTAGTCTATATATGTTGGGTTATGTCATGGCACTCGTGGAGTGCTGTAGTCTATATATGTTGGGTTATGCCATGGCACACGTGCGGTGCTGTAGTCTATATATGTTGGGTTATGCCATGGCATATGTGGCGTGCTGTGGTCTATATATGTTGGGTTATGTCATGGCACTCGTGGAGTGCTGTGGTCTATATATGTTGGGTTATGTCATGGCACACGTAGAGTGCTGTAGTCTATATATGTTGGGTTATGTCATGGCACACGTGGAGTGCTGTAGTCTATATGTGTTGGGTTATGCCATGGCACACATGGAGTGCTGTAGTCTATATATGTTGGGTTATGTCATGGCATATGTGGCGTGCTGTAGTCTGTATATGTTGGGTTATGCCATGGCATATGTGGCGTGTTGTGGTCTATATATGTTGTGTTATGCCTTGGCACACGTGGAGTGCTGTAGTCTATATATGTTGGGTTATGCCATGGCACACATGGAGTGCTGTAGTCTATATATGTTGGGTTATGTCATGGCATATGTGGCGTGCTGTAGTCTATATATGTTGGGTTATGCCATGGCATATGTGGCGTGCTGTGGTCTATATATGTTGTGTTATGCCTTGGCACACGTGGAGTGCTGTAGTCTATATATGTTGGGTTATGTCATGGCACACGTGGAGTGCTGTAGTCTATATATGTTGGGTTTTGCCATGGCACACGTGGAGTGCTGTAGTCTATATATGTTGGGTTATGTCATGGCACACGTGGGGTGCTGTAGTCTATATATGTTGGGTTATGCCATGGCATATGTGGCGTGCTGTAGTCTATATATGTTGGGTTATGTCATGGCACACGTGGGGTGCTGTAGTCTATATATGTTTGGTTATGCCATGGCATATGTGGCGTGCTGTAGTCTATATATGTTGGGTTATGTCATGGCACACGTGGGGTGCTGTAGTCTATATATGTTATGCCATGGTACACGTGGGGTGCTGTAGTCTATATATGTTCTGTTATGCCATGGCATATGTGGCGTGCTGTAGTCTATATACGTTGGATTATGTCATGGCACACGTGGGGTGCTGTAGTCTATATATGTTGGGTTATGTCATGGCACACGTGGGGTGCTGTAGTCTATATATGTTATGCCATGGCACACGTGGGGTGCTGTAGTCTATATATGTTGGGTTATGCCATGGCATATGTGGCGTGCTGTAGTCTATATATGTTGGGTTATGTCATGGCACACGTGGGGTGCTGTAGTCTATATATGTTATGCCATGGTACACGTGGGGTGCTGTAGTCTATATATGTTCTGTTATGCCATGGCATATGTGGCGTGCTGTAGTCTATATACGTTGGATTATGTCATGGCACACGTGGGGTGCTGTAGTCTATATATGTTGGGTTATGCCATGGCACACGTGGAGTGCTGTAGTCTATATATGTTGGGTTATGCCATGGCATATGTGGGTGCTGTAGTCTATATATGTTGGGTTATGGCACACGTGGGGTGCTGTAGTCTATATAATTTGGGTTATGCCATGGCATATGTGGCGTGCTGTAGTCTATATATGTTATGTCATGGCACACGTGGGGTGCTGTAGTCTATATATGTTATGCCATGGCACACGTGGGGTGCTGTAGTCTATATATGTTGGGTTATGCCATGGCATATGTGGCGTGCTGTAGTCTATATATGTTGGGTTATGTCATGGCACACGTGGGGTGCTGTAGTCTATATATGTTGGGTTATGCCATGGCATATGTGGCGTGCTGTAGTCTATATATGTTATGTCATGGCACACGTGGGGTGCTGTAGTCTATATATGTTATGTCATGGCACACGTGGAGTGCTGTAGTCTATATATGTTTCGTTATGCCATGGTATATGTGGCGTGCTGTAGTCTATATATGTTGGGTTATGCCATGGCATATGTGGGTGCTGTAGTCTATATATGTTGGGTTATGGCACACGTGGGGTGCTGTAGTCTATATAATTTGGGTTTTGCCATGGCATATGTGGCGTGCTGTAGTCTATATATGTTATGTCATGGCACACGTGGGGTGCTGTAGTCTATATATGTTATGCCATGTCACACGTGGGGTGCTGTAGTCTATATATGTTGGGTTATGCCATGGCATATGTGGCGTGCTGTAGTCTATATATGTTGGGTTATGCCATGGCGCACGTGGAGTGCTGTAGTCTATATATGTTGGGTTATGTCATGGCATATGTGGCGTGCTGTAGTCTATATATGTTGGGTTATGCCATAGCATATGTGGCGTGCTGTAGTCTATATATGTTATGTCATGGCACACGTGGGGTGCTGTAGTCTATATATGTTATGCCATGGCACACGTGGGGTGCTGTTATCTATATATGTTGGGTTATGCCATGGCATATGTGGCGTGCTGTAGTCTATATATGTTGGGTTATGTCATGGCACACGTGGGGTGCTGTAGTCTATATATGTTGGGTTATGTCATGGCACACGTGGGGTGCTGTAGTCTATATATGTTGGGTTATGCCATGGCGCACGTGGAGTGCTGTAGTCTATATATGTTGGGTTATGTCATGGCATATGTTGCGTGCTGTAGTCTATATATGTTGGGTTATGCCATGGCATATGTGGCGTGCTGTAGTCTATATATGTTGGGTTATGCCATGGCATATGTGGCGTGCTGCAGTCTATATATGTTGGGTTATGCCATGGCATATGTGGCGTGCTGTAGTCTATATATGTTGGGTTATGTCATGGCACACGTGGGGTGCTGTAGTCTATATATGTTGGGGTATGCCATGGCATATGTGGCGTGCTGTAGTCTATATATGTTGGGTTATGTCATGGCACACGTGGGGTGCTGTAGTCTATATATGTTGGGTTATGCCATGGCATATGTGGCGTGCTGTAGTCTATATATGTTGGGTTATGCTATATCATATGTGGCGTGCTGTAGTCTATATATGTTGGGTTATGCCATGGCATATGTGGCGTGCTGTAGTCTATATATGTTATGCCATGGCACACGTGGAGTGCTGTAGTCTATATATGTTGGGTTATGTCATGGCACACGTGGGGTGCTGTAGTCTATATATGTTATGACATGGCACACGTGGGGTGCTGTAGTCTATATATGTTGGGTTATGCCATGGCATATGTGGCATGTTGTAGTCTATATATGTTGGGTTATGTCATGGCACACGTGGAGCGCTGTAGTCTATATATGTTGGGTTATGTCATGGCACACGTGGAGTGCTGTAGTCTATATATGTTGGGTTATGTCATGGCACTCGTGGAGTGCTGTAGTCTATATATGTTATGACATGGCACACGTGGGGTGCTGTAGTCTATATATGTTGGGTTATGCCATGGCATATGTGGCATGTTGTAGTCTATATATGTTGGGTTATGCCATGACACACGTGGAGTGCTGTAGTCTATATATGTTGGGTTATGTCATGGCACACGTGGAGTGCTGTAGTCTATATATGTTGGGTTATGTCATGGCACTCGTGGAGTGCTGTAGTCTATATATGTTGGCAGCCCTCATTTTCTCGGAGAGATCTATAGAGCCCATTTTATGAAGTTGGGTCGACCATTGATTGGGTCTGAAAACTACTGCTCTCAAAACTGAAGTTTTAAATCTCAAGACCGAATCATTGACTTTCATGTTGTCTAAACAATTGGACATTACTTCTCAGAGTTGGGTTATCAGAGTTGGATTATGAAAGGGAAGTTATCAGAGGTGGTTTATCAAATGGAGATTATCAGAGCTTGGTTATCAAAGGAAGGTTCTCGGAGTTGGGTAATTAAAGGGAGATTATCAAAAGGAGGTTATCAAATGGAGGTTATCAAAGAGGGGTTGTCACAGTTGAGTTATCAAAGATAGGTTAACAACGGAGATTATCTAAGGGAGCTTATCAAAGGGAGGTTATGAAAAGGGGAAGTGGGGTTATCAGAGTTAGGTTATCAATGGGAGGTTATCAGAGTTGGATTATGAAAGGGAAGTTATTAAAGTAAGGTTATCATAGGGAGGTTATCAGAGTTAGGTTATCAATGGGAGGTTACCAGAGCTGGGTTATCGACGAGAGGTTATCAAAGTGAGGTTATCAAAGGGAGGTTATCAGAGTTGGGTTATCGAGGGCAGGTTATCAAAGGGAGATTATGAAAGAGAGGTTGTCAAAGAGAGGTTATCTACAGAGAGATTATGAAAGAGATGTTATCAAAGGCAGGTTATCGAAAGGAGGTTATCAAAGTGGGGAAAAGGGTGGGAGGGGGGGGGGTAATCAAGGAAGCTTATCAAAGCCAAGTTATGGAAGCCAGGTTATCAAAGGAAGTTATAAAAGGCAGGTTATCGAATGGAGGTTATCAAAGAGGGGGGAGGGGGTAATGAAAGGAGGTTATCAAAGCCAGGTTATCAACGGAGGTTATCCAAGGGAGGTTACCAAGGTAGGTTATCAAAGTGGGATGGGGGGGGGGGTAAAATAATCATAAGAGGTTATCAAAGCTAGGTTATGAAAGTCGGGAGGGGGAGGGAAGGTAAATCAAAGGGGGATTATCAATGTGGGGGTGTTATCAAAGGGAGGTTATCAAAGTGGGGGAGGGGGCGCGTGGTAATCAATGTTAGGTTAACAACGGAGGTTATCGAAAGCAGGTTATCAAATGGAGGTTATCATATTGTGGTTGGTGTAGAGGCCTTTCTCTATATCCGGTGCCAAAGTAGCATTTCAATGGGGAATATAGAGCTCGTCTTCACCTCCCCAGCTCACAAGCGCAAGGCCGAGAGTGGAACTTCCCATGTGTAGAGATCCATATTAGGTTGTGAAGTGGCTATTCCATAGTGAGTCCATGGGAAGATTGAGTTCTAAGATTAAAGACCGATGCCTTAACCCTCAAGTCGTCCATTCTCTGAAAAGGCTTACAGCTGGCGGAGTGGGGTTAATGAAGAGTCTTGTCTTCGGACTGGTATGAAACTGCCTTATCTACGGGCAGTGTGCTGCAGAGGTCTCCATTCCCTCTTCAAGGTCAGAAATCTGCAGCGTGAGCAAGACAGGTATTGAAACTTCACATCTGCAGACAGGCATGCTGGGATGTCGACTGCACATGACATGAGGACATGAGACTAAGACTGGTGAGGTCTCCTTTACAGGTTTCAGGCATGTCATTGTCACCTGACTCCAATATCAGTCCAGTCCAGAAGGTGTGACTGGTTGGATGAAACCCAACCTCACTGTTGCTGGCATCGAACCCAGACACTTTATGATACAAGTTTTAGGCTTGGTCGACATAGAAGTCCATGCCTGGTTTTAAACTCCGCCTAGATGCGGATTCGAACCAATGGCCACAGAGTGGACAGGCCAGAGTCTAGACTCTACGCTATCCCGACTCTCATGCAAAAAATGCTGGAGGGAGACGCCGAAAGCGTATAAGTCAGAAGTGGACAGCGATATACGGGGAGATAATATCAGAGGTGGGCGAACGGCAACTTGAGAGAATGTATCATCAGAGAGAAAACGAGAATGTTGATGGCTACAGACGTTGTGTATCTATCTAATGTAGGCTGTTACAGCGATTGTTCTTCCTCCCTATTTCCAGGGTCATCCTCTGATCACCCCAGTACCAACTGGAGGAATCAGCGTGTCTGTATCTCTAGTAAGCTAGTCTGTATCTCCAATCATCTTGTCTGTATCGCCAATCAGCGTGTCTGTATCTCCAATCAGCTTCTGTGTGTCTTTAGTCAGTGTGTCTGTATTTCTAATCAGTGTGTCTGTATCTCCAATCAGCTTGTCCGCATCTCCAATCAGCTTGTCTTGTCTCCAATCATCTTGTTTGTATTTCCAGTCAGCTTGTCTGTATCACCAATCAGCTTGTCTGTATCTCCAATCAGCTTGTCTGTATCTCCAATCAGCGCGTCTGTATCGCCATTCATTTTGTCTGTTTCTCCAGTGAGCTTGTCCGTATCTCCAATCAGCTTGTCCGTATCTCCAATCAGCTTGTCCGTATCTCCAATCAGCTTGTCCGTATCTCCAATCAGCTTGTCCGTATCTCCAATCAGCTTGTCCGTATCTCCAATCAGCTTGTCCGTATCTCCAATCAGCTTGTCCGTATCTCCAATCAGCTTGTCTGTGTCTCCAATCAGTTTATTGCTGATGGGTGGGCGGGTGAATGTTGAAGGTGAGGCGGATGGCTGTTTCCTTAGATCTACGAATACTTTAAATGATGGAGATATTTTTATTTCCTCTTCCAGGCTATAGCATCTTTCTGGTTACTGTTACATTAAGTGACTGACTCCAAGCATTTTTATCAGCCACATAGGATCAAACCTGGAGAAGAGGACACTGTGTTGCGGCCACCAAGGCACACCGAAAATGGCTCCTGTAAACTGCGCAGTAACGGGGTCAGCCTCGCCTAGAGCCTGGCGACATATCAAAGGGTGGTCATGCGTTCCAACTCCCAGGGCTGCGGTTTTCTTTCAATTGACCTGGACTCCCAAATCCACCCAGCCAATAGTTTTTTTTTTCTTTCGCATATCCTTTACAGGACATCGCTGTCAACAGCAGCATCTTTCAGCTGTCTGTTGATTTCTTGGCAAGATTACGCTCAGTAGTTTGCCATTGCTTTCTGAGCGGCCGGCTCAGTTATCCCGCAAGTCACCAGCGGGGGTCGAACCGCTTCCAGCTCTCGCCCGCTACGAGACTCTGCGTGATAACGGGATTACGGAGAAAGTGTTGCCCTCGGCCAGAGAGACCGGCCAGCCAATAGTGGCTACCAGGAAATGACTCGGCAAGTAACAGAGCCGGTGTAATAGTAACCACATCACACGTCGAGTGCCGCTTGGTCTATAGAAACACGGGTCAAGCCAAATGCGCATTAAAAAGGGTCTTTATATGCGTGTAATTTTTTTTTTCTATCCATCTAGCCACCATATTTTACGTATTTTAAAGATTGAGCACAACCCGCAACTGGCAACGGTGATCGTATTCCGGTACAAACCTAAGGCCTTGTCCACGTCAGATTGGAAGCACTAGACTCGATTTGAGCTCGTCAGTAGTACATATCCTCGACCGGACCCGGAAACAAACCCCGGATCACTGGCACGTGACGAGGGTGTGTAACCACTAGACCACGCGGTTCTAGACGCAACCAAATTCTCACACTAAAATATCACAACGTCACCCATCGCAGGTTATTAAAAAAAATGTTTGCATATCCTTTACATGTTGTGTTCACTACACAAAGGCTTTTGATAAAGTGAGACATGTCAACATGATAAGGATGCTTGAAGATCTACAAATTGATGGGAAAGACCTTAGACTTGTAAAAAACATATATTGGAAACAACAAGCTGCCATAAGAGTTGATAATGAAGTAAGCCAATATCAGCCTATTAAGAGAGGTGTGAGACAGGGATGTGTAATGTCTCCAGATCTGTTTTCCCTGTACAGTGAAAATATTTTCAGAAATATTGAAAATATGGAAGGAATCAACATTGGGGGACGATGCATCAATAACATTAGATATGCAGATGATACAGTCTTGATTGCAGACAATGAACAGGACCTGCAAAATTTAGTAGATGCGGTTGTTACACATAGTGAACAACAAGGGTTAGAATTAAATTGTAAAAAGACACAGATTATGGTCGTCACTAAGAAGAACGAAATACCACAGTGTAATATACAAGTAAATGGGAATACTCTTCAACAAGTGAATAGGTACAATTACCTCGGAACAGTAATAACATCTGATGGGAGATGCCTTGAAGAGATTAGAACAAGAATCGCCATGGCAAAAGTAGCCTTTAGCAAGATGAAAAACATACTGACCAATAAAAAGATGTCAATTGAAACGAGAAAAAGAGTGTTGAGATGCTACATAGAACCTGTACTTTTATATGGATGTGAAGCTTGGACAATGAGCAGCCAGGCTGAAAAATATCTGATGGCTGTAGAAATGTGGTTTCTGAGGAAAATGCAAAGAATACCATGGACAGCCAGAAAGACCAATGAACAAGTCCTTCAAGAAACAAATGAAGATCGTAAACTGATCAGAGACATTAGACGTAGACAGTCACAATTTTTTGGGCATGTTATGAGAAGAAATGATTTGGAGAACTTGGTGACAACTGGTAAGATCGAGGGGAACAGACCAAGGGGAAGACCTAGAAACAAGTATCTGGATGGCTTGGCCTTGTGGCATGGTCGAGACAAAAACACGGAACTGATCCACGACTCTGTTGATCGAGTGAGATGGCAGAACATGACCGCCCACGCTTACCGGCATGGCACATGATGGATGGATCCTTTACAGGACATCGCTGTCAACATCAGCATCTTTCAGCTGATTGTTGATTTCTTGGCAAGATTACGCTCAGTAGTTTGCCATTGTTTTCTGAGCGGCTGGCTCACATACCCCGTAAGTTACCGTCGCGATTCGAACCACTGCTGATTCTCACCGTCGTCACGTTACTTACGAGAGTATACGAGATTACTGAGAAAAGTTGCTAATCGTAGGTAATAGTTAGCTCAAAATTTGTCCGATAGCCGCGATTGACATCCGTGACGAGAGCGAAACTCGAGTATAGTATAGTGCTTCCAAATTGACGTGGACAAAGCCTTAATAAGTTCGTACCGGAATACGATCAGCGTTGCCAGTTGTGGGTTGTGCTCAATCTTTAAAATCTCAAATCCCGAAACAACCAAATAAATCAATATTTTACATACATTATATAGCGTCATTTTTGTATCCATCTGACCAACATATTTCACCTGCCAGTTTTACCTTTCTACGTGGGCTCTCTTTTCATTCACAAGTGTAAGAGATCATATATATTAGTGTTCATCTGTTTTAGTGATAAGTTTTAGAGATCATATGTTTTAGTGATCATATGTTTTAATGATATAAAGTTTTAGAATGTTGCGAATTCCTTGGACTGCCAGAGTAACTAACAACGATTGTCTGAAAAAGGCTAATGAAACTAGAACACTAAATACAACAATAAGAAAGAGACAAACAGCTTTCTTCGGTCATGTGATGAGAAGAGAGTGTAACAGTAATAGAGTACTGGGGTATTATTAGGATCTAGTGGGAAACAGATACAGCACGATTGAGCATTGAGACTGAAAGCGGGGAGAGATGCTCAATCGTGACGTATTGGGTTGGCAAGGGCAGTTTACATCCCGGCTCAGAGGAAGAAGGAGCCATGTTGTCACCATCAAGAGAATAAACAGTATTTGCATAAAACCAACGCGTCTTGTTAGTCTTTGTACACTGTTACAGGACTCGAAATGGTGCCCAGACCAGGATGAACAACTTCAATCGTCGCGGCACATAGCGGAGGTACTGGGCCACTATATTTGATTTGATACAGCCACTACTTCATACTGCGCTTATTGGGAAAATGCGGTGCCCTTGACACTGGCACGTTATCAAACCTCTGCTGAACAGATTTCAAGAAGTTTCTACAAGAATCTGTATGCGGTTGTGAAGCCCGCTTTGCAGGTTCAGTTCCACTGTCTTTATGCGGTTGTGAAGCCCGCTTCGCTGAGTCCGCTCTCAAATCGTTTTCGAGCCTTACTGGTGGTGAAGTCCAGTCCGCTCTCAAATCGTTTTCGAGCCTTACTGGTGGTGAAGTCCAGTCCGCTCTCAAATCGTTTTCGAGCTTTACTGGTGTGTGAAAGCTGCTATCACTGTCAAGTCCTCGCCGGGCACTGTGGCATTGTTGTTCGAGCGGTTTGCTGACGGGATTGATTTCGGCGGACGACATGGGGATACCTACTTCTGATCGTACCTCCCACTGTTGCAGGGACTTCAAAGTTGAATCATTGTCACACAGCCTGCTCGTTACCACGGCTGTTGTCTGAACTTTATCATTTTAAAGGGGCCTACCCTGGCCGTTGCCTGAACCTTGCCATTTTCAAGGGACTTGCCTCCAATTTAAGTTCAAGATTTCATCTGAAGTCAGAACTCGTTCAAGGTCAGGTCATCACTGGCCGTTGGCTGATATTAATCCATTTTTTTTGGGCCTCGTAATTCCTATGACCCAAACACACCTAATCCATTTTTGGGCCTCGTAATTCCTATGACCCATTTAAAACGACGGTGAATTACCCACTCGAGAATCAAGGAAGGGACCCAACCAGGGGTTGAAGATTGTCTGGCAGCCCATGAGATGTGACCCAACCAGGGGTTGAAGATTGTCTGGCAGCCCACGAGAAGGACGAAATTACCTGAGGGAAGAGAAGGGATATCTGAACTCCGCCACCTGAATTCCGAGACTAAATTTCAGTTGATGCGGGCTCTTGTTGGTTGAACTGGATCCGTCAGCGAGTAAAAGAAGGTAACTGCTTAATTAAGGAGATAGAGTCAGAGTAAAATTGTGTATTTCGAGGTCTCCCGTGATGTTCCGAATTTCTTAATTAGAGCGGAGTACAGGACATTATTGTGGTTTAAGAAGCAAATATCTACAAGGAGTGCATTATTTAAATTTAGAAGTAAATTTGTGTGATACTTAGACCCAGAAAATAACTGCGCATTGCTATATAATAAGTGAGTGCATTATTTAAATTTAGAAGTAAATTTGTGTGATACTTAGACCCAGAAAATAACTGCGCATTGCTATGATAAGTGAGTGCATTGCTTAAATTGAGAAGTTAAAATTGTGTCTATAATAAGTAAGTGTATTCTTTAAATTTAGAGGTTGAAATTGTGTGTTTCTTTGCTTGCCTTGTTTCAGTATTATTTCAGCATGGCGGAACAGGACACCTTAGCACAGGTTTAGCAGAGCAGATTCATCACGACACAAGTGAGAATTATTTCGGCTGAGATAGCATAAAGAGTAAAAATGTACTTGAACAGAGACTTAGGACACGTGACTGCATGGTTAGGAGAATTAAAGGTGGCAGTCAGCGAGGTAGAATGTTTTGTACACTGGTTACAGAGCAATGTAAGAGGTAATGAGATAAAAGGGAACAACAGGAATAGCCGAAGACAGCCACTACTTGATGAAAATAGAGGGCAGTATGGAAGCATTTATGTTAGTCCAAGGATGACTAGGGTTAGGAGCTGGTACAATGATCAGAGATACAGAAATGGGCATGAGAGAGATTGTTCTAGGAGTTGGCCATCCTATACGGTAAGCGCCAGAAAAAGACGTAACGACTGGTTTGAAAAGAGACAGAGACAGTATTTGAAGTCAGGGTCAAAGAACAAAGTAGAAAATGTAAGTGAAAATTCAACTATTCCCAAGGTGATTGCAAATATGACTGTTAAACAGGAAAAGAAGACGACGGTGTTAGTAAGGAAAATAAACCGAGAGACACAGACGCAGACAAATAATACAGTAGAAAGTAGTACGCAGACTCAGGTACAACCAGTCAGCAAGATAACAAAGGGAACTCAAACTGACTTCATAGAGAATCAGTCAAAACCAACTCAATTGACTAAGAGAGACAAGGTTGAAGTTAGGAAAGATAGACAGACGAGGACCAAGAACGAAAGAAAGATAAAGAGGAGAAGTATTGAAGAAAGAAATAGTATGGTTGTAAATAGAGGTAGTGCCATGTCAAGTTCCTCAGCTATAGACAGGAAACTAATTCCTAAATGGTGTAGGAATATTAGCTGCCAGAGTTCAAGTTACGGAGAAGATATTCCTACAGCCGAATATTCTAGTGATGCTGAAACGGATATTATTACTGAGGATTCGGAGAATGAGAGTGCTGCACTAAGAACAGATCCTGAATCGAGGCGTGATGTTCCCTCATACGGAATAGTTGCTGGTGGACAGACGGACAGAGTTGTAGTTAGTGACTATATTGGGAAGGCTAAGGGACGAAGACCGAGAAAGAGAAAGAAAGTCAGACGTTTTAAAGATGACTATGGAAATAGGGCCGACGTGTTTGCAGTAAACTATAATGACTCTGATGAAGGAACTATTATTAGTGTGTCATCTGAGGACGAGATGGGGAAGTGTAAACGTTACGTAAGGTTGACAGGAAACAGTGAGCAGACCGACGACAGAAATAAAGGAAATAGAAATAACTCATTTAAGAAAAAGAATAGTGGTAGACAGATAGCGGGAATTTATTCAACGACGGAAAGCGACTTAAGAAAAATAGAAGACCTTATGACCTTAAGACCTGAATACTTTAACAGCTTGACAACAGATAGTGATGAAGACATAATAAGCGAAAGACGGGTGAATGTATTGAAAGACAGTGAAGTGTTTAATTTGGACACACTATATAACGCTTAAAATTCCTTGGGTGAAGAAGAAAAAAATGAAATAGTTTTGGGCTTATGAGAAGAACTCCGGTTTGAGAGTATAGGTATATGAACTGTCCAAAATAGATAGATGAAATTTTGGGGTAGCATGGTACAGGGTAGGTGGTAGTGATGTTGAGGTTAAGGAAGTACGGCAAATGATATTCCACGTGGATTACGTAATACAGGATATCTACTATTGGGTCACGATGTAGAGAGAGTATATTAAGTAAAATAGGGCAGATTCAGGACAAAATTAGTAGAAGGTGAGTGATAAATGTTTGACTCAGAGCTATGACGTGATGTCTGAGATAGTTTTGCTTGTTGGTTTGAGAAGAAAGAATAGTATTGTATGACAGCTGAACCGAGAATGTCTGATGAGGAGAAATAGATTGAGGAGGAATTAAGTATCCTGTGAGTAAAATAGTCAGTTGAACGCGAAGAGTATTAAGAGTAAAAGACTGTGGAGAAAGAAGAGTTATTGTGTGGAGAAATATAGAAAGCGGAATGTAGTTTGTTTTGAAAAGATAGTAGGTAGTGCTGTGAAAGCGATATAACTTGCGAGAGGCAGCGTCTGACTTTCGTATGGGAGTGAATGATTAAGTAAAGTAGAAATAAGGAAGAAGTGAATTGTGAAAGTCCTGTGGAAAAATTCGTCTGGTTATGCGTTGTTCATACATGAGTATAACTGTAGTCAAACAGGTGTTCGTCGTGATGAGTAAGGCAGGATAGAGCTGTGATAACGTCACTTAAGTGTAATATATAGATAAAATGTAATGGTTGCGTTAATATGTCTTGTGTCAATGTGTGTAGAGGAGATCAATACGTGTAGATATGTGGTAAATGATTGCTGGAATGTTGAGGTGGCGTCTAAAGTATTTTGTTGTAGTAATAGTATGGAGACGTTAGGTTGTCGCGATGCGAGAGTAGGCGTGAGATGAGAGCGAGGTTGTGTGTCATTGTCCGTGTGAATATGAGAAGACCGGTTGATAAATCGTGGTGGAACATAGAGCATGCGAAAATCGAGAGATAGAAAGAAAATTGTAATGTCTTTTCGTAGAATATCTGAACTTGGAAGGAAATTATGGAAGTTATATGCTGAATTAACATTATGAATGTTTAGTATTCTTGACAGGAAAATGGCGAAGCAAGAGTGCCTAAGACTGAGAAACGAGGAAAGAGAGGTCTGTTGTTGGTTATAAGTGGCGTAGGTTGCAGTTCTGAAAGAGTTCCGAGAAATAACAAGAAGAATGAAAAATGCGGAGGTAAACAGGGTTAGTAAAATGAATGTTGGAGAACGTGTTCCGAGGAGGGTGACCAGTTTGATTGTCATCACGATGTAAGAGTGCTAGGAGAGACTTGAGGATAGATAGAGTAGTCGTGGTGAGATGTTGGAAGAAAATGATGTGTTTAAGTAAATTGAGTCGGATAGACGAGAAACTTAAAAAGTAGAGTTGGTTGTATTGGTGAGAGACAAAGTTTTCTTAGACGTAAAAGGTTAGAAGGTTGGAGATACCGTGGTTAACGGTAATAAAAATAAGTAGTTGTAGAAATACTTGGAATAAATCTAAGGGAAATAATTGACCACTGGTACTTTGTGGTAACATTGAGATAGGTATAATGAGTTGACCTGTAGTTTACAGTGATGGAATTACAAATAATGTGATGTATAAGGAGTTAGTTTGACTTCCAGAAAATGGAACGGTCAATTGTGGAGTGGTGATTGTGGTTGAGGAGAACAAATATTGTTCTAGATTAAAGAAGTTAGTCTGTGGTTAACAGATATACATACGTAGCAGTGAGGTGTTTTGTTTTCTCGGTTATGGGAGGCCAAGGCTGATGGGCCACTGTACGTAGTAGTTTGAAGGGAGTTGTCTTTAGCGAGAAGACAATTCTTTTGTGGAGTCTGAGTGTTGATGCCTCATGTATAAAATGTTTTTTTTGCTTGATTTGGTCCTGTAAAATGATTGTTATTATTTTAGAATAAGATTATTGTGTTTGTAGACTTTTATGTGTAAACTACTGGTCCGTAAAAGAGACCAGTAGTAGTAGGTAAAAATAGAATAGGATGTATGTTGTATCATCATCACCATCATCATCACCATCGTCATCATACCTTTAGTTGAGTTGCGGGGAAACATAAATGATTGTTACAAAAATTTGGGGGGGGGGGGGGTATGATGTTCTGTTGTGATTTTATTTCGCTGTTTTGTATGTTAAATAGTAGTTAGTTAAGTTATGTTTAAGTACAGGGTTTTGTCTAGAATAAAGACAATACATGGGCTTTATTTTAGTCCTTCGTTTAGAAAATAGTAATAAACTACTGGAGACTAGAAGAGAGACATTTATTTGGGATCCTTCGTTTAGAAAATAGTAATAAACTACTGGGGACTAGAAGAGAGACATTTAATTGGGATCCTTCGTTCAGAAAAGAGTTAATAAAACTACTGAGAGCTAATAAAGAGACACATTCTCTTTGTGAAGAATAAGTTCATGGGTATTTTGTTGCTGTGATAATCAGCGTAGAGAGGTTAAAATGGTTATGAAGTACTGGAAATATATGGATGGTTATGGGGAAGTTTAGAAGTACACTAAAGTCAGCATTGATTGGAAATATATGGATTAGAAGCCATATGGGGGAAGAAAAGATTAATATAGCAGTGGGGTAATTGAGGAGAAAGTTTTAAACATGGGTTACATGGGGTCAGAAGAACCATGATGTACACAGAATGCTGGGTTATAGAAGAATAAGAAAATTACCCCAGAAAGTAAACATGAATTGGATCCATGTTTAACTAGACAGTACAATAGTAAGGGAGTGTAAGTTGATGAACATAGTGGAGACATAATGACATGGGTTCTTGAGAGTCCGTTAAAGACGGGAGGTAAATGGTTATCCCTTTGGGTGTATTAAGTTTCAGAGATAGAATAATAAGTGGGTTGCTAGAGTAGTCTATATAGTGGTCAGATTACGATGTTGTAAAGTTACGGGTGTCTGTAATAAATAGACATTTAAGGTTGCTGTAGATAACGGCATAAGTGGAGGTGCCCATAAGAAATGGACATTAAGAGATAATTTTTAACTGAGGTATAGGGTGATGTGGTTATGTGAAGTGATGTGTATAATGTTGGAAGAGGTTTTAAAGGAAATTAGATTTTTTTTGTCCTCGGGATATTGTTTTGTGGTTGACATTACAATGAGAGGTTGAAGTAAGGTTCAGAGACATAAAAGTAGTAGTGTCTGTAATATATAGACAATTGGATGTGAATAATGTTTTTGATGCTGTAGATAGCAGCATAAACGTTTACCATAATGAGTGGTAAAGGGGGTGTGTGATTTAGGTGAGTGTGGTTTTAGACTTTATTACATAAAGTCTCAAATGACATAGGAGGGTAAAGGAGTATGGTTTGGTAAAGGGGGTGTGTGATTTTTTAGCTGAGTGTGGTCTTTGTGTGGAAGAGTTCTACTGCTTCTTTTAAATACCGGTGGCCACCGATTCTTTGTCTTCCTATCGTGTGAAAGTAATTTCAGGTTAGTTGAAAGTGGGGGATTAGTAGCGTTGGTGATAAAAATAAGGAGTTGGTGTTAGAGTTTGAAATTTACTTATGAAGAGGAAATGGAGTATTTAAGAAGACGTGTTATGATGTTATGATGTATTGTATATAGTTGAATTTGAAATGTTATTAAAGATATGTAAATATGTTATGTTTGGTTAAAGGACCAAGAACGAAGAAGAAGTGGGTTAATTATATAGCTGGGGAAAGAGTTAAAGAAATAGAATGTTTAATTAAATTGGAGTTGGTTTGGGGAGGATTAGAAGAACTATGGAAGATTAGAGGAAAAAGAGGGAATAGAGTAAGGGGATTAGGAGTAAAGATTTTTCCTTTATAAGGAAAATTCTTTAATAAACATGGGGAGGTGTAACAGTAATAGAGTACTGGGGTATTATTAGGATCTAGTGGGAAACAGATACAGCACGATTGAGCATTGAGACTGAAAGCGGGGAGAGATGCTCAATCGTGACGTATTGGGTTGGCAAGGGCAGTTTACATCCCGGCTCAGAGGAAGAAGGAGCCATGTTGTCACCATCAAGAGAATAAACAGTATTTGCATAAAACCAACGCGTCTTGTTAGTCTTTGTACACTGTTACAAGAGCCATTGGAGAACATCATGACAACTGGAAAGACCGAGGGGAAGAGAGGCAGAGGCAGACCAAGAGAAATGATGCTGGACGGAATGAGACGGTGGCATGGAGGAATATCATCAGCAGAGTTGATCCAGACAACCAAAGACAGAGATCTGTGGTGAGCCATGAACACCTACGCCAGCCGGCAGGGCAATTGATGATTAAGTTTTAGAGATAATTTGTTTTAGTGATCATTTGTTTTGGTGATCATAAGTTTTATACATCATAAGGTGTAGTTATATATTTTAGTGAATATCTTCTTCTTCTTCTGCGTTCACCCGGAGTTTTTTTTTTTTTTTTTCCGGATGTGATTGCGTTGTGCCTGTTTACAGCAGGGCTGCGTTCTTGCGCCGTTAGGCCGACACATCCGACTTCTGCGGGCATTTGTTGACCGGGTTAACCTTCCTGGGTTTTAGTGAATATATGTTTAGTGGTCTATGTTTTAGTAGTCATATGTTGTAGTAATCGCATGTTTAAGTAATAATATGTTTAAGAGAAGAGATACTACGCCCACCTAACACTAGAGCAGACCTCGTTAAGTTCGCGGTTTGAGCTCTGTAGAGCAGCCGTAAAAAGCTGGCCGAACAACCCGCTGCCCGACCACTTGTCGTACTTAGAAACTAACCTCACATAGAATACTTGTTGCATGTGTGGTTTTGGGTGAAACACAAACTAATTCCCGCCACGGATTTCGTGCACCGAACCGATGGTCTCCTTGTGTCATCTATTGGATGAGACTAACGCACATATATATTTGTTGTTGTTTTTTTTTTCGCATATCTTTTACAGGACATCGATGTCAACATCAGCATCTTTCAGCTGATTGTTGATTTCTTGGCTCAGTAGTTTGCTATTGCTTTCTGAGCAACCGGCTCACATACCCCGTAAGTTACCGATGCAGAGAGAACCGCTACAGATTCTCGCGCAACGTCACGTTACTCACGAGAGTATATGAGATTACGGAGAAAGTCGTGTAACCTCTGGACCAGGGAGACCAGCTATATATATATATATATATATATATATATATATATATATATATATATATATATATATATATATATATATATATATATATATATATTCATTGTTACAGTGATCTATTATCACTGGTGTGTCCATTTCTTAAGCCACAGGCCAGGCATCTAACATGGACTGTTGCTGTAATTAAGAATCCATTCAACACTCAGTCACGGTGACTGAGCCAGATTCCCAGTTACCACTTGCCGATGATCTAACGGCTCTATTGAAGCCTCTTGTCTCTTATTGCCACCCAGGTAGGCTCTTGCGGAGCTGCGCTGCCCTTCCGATGATCATGTGTTCAATTCCCCATCAAGGCACGCGTTTGTTTAATTGACCTGAGCTAGCCGGCGGACCAAGTCTAACATTTAGTATCAGGAAATGTTCTGGAAAGTAAAGACTGTAGTCGTAATATTGACTAAATGTCCCTACTAGTGTGGATTGATCTATAACATATTGACTAAATGTCTCTACTAGTGTGGATTGATCTATAAAATACTGACTAAATGTCCCTACTGGTGTGGATTGATCTATAAAATATTGACTAAATGTCCCTACTAGTGTGGATTGATCTATAAAATATTGACTAAATGTCCCTACTAGTGTGGATTGATCTATAAAATATTGACTAAATGTCCCTACTAGTGTAGTAGTAATAGTAGTAGGCCGGCTTCGTGGCTTATAGGTTATGCCTTTTCTCCGTAATCTCGTATACTCTCGTCGGTAACGTGATGACGGTTAGAATCAGCAGTTGATCTATAAAATATTGACTAAATGTCCCTACTTGTGTGGATTGGTGTATAAAATATTGACTGAATGTCCCTACTAGTGTGGATTGATCTATAAAATATTGACTAAATGTCCCTACTAGTGTGGATTGGTGTATAAAATATTGATTAATCGTCCCTACTACAGTTGACTGATCTATAAAAATTGACTAAATGTCCCTACTTGTGTTGATTGATCTATACAATATTGACTAAATATCCTTACTGTTGTTGATTGATCTATAAAATATTGACTAAATGTCCCTACTAGTGTTGACTGATCTATAAAATATTGACTAAATGTCCTTAGTGTTGATTGATCTATGAAATATTGACTAAATGTCCTTACTAGTTTTGACTGATCTATAAAATATTGACTAACTGTCACTACTAGTGTTGATTGATCTATAAAATATTGACTAAGTGCCCCTACTAGTGTTGACTGATCTAGAAAATATTGACTACATTCCCAACTAGAGTTGACTGATCTATATAGTATTGACTACATTCCCAACTAGAGTTAACTGATCTATAAAACATTGACTAAATGTCCCTACTAGTGTTAACTGATCTATAAAACATTGACTAAATGTCCCTTCTAGTGTTAACTGATCTATAAAAACATGACTCTAGCACCATGTACCCAATACGCCGAATGACGTGAAAGGGTGTCTAATACGCACAAAATCAGGTGTGCTGTGCACCCGCGGGAAAGCTGTAATCACTTCAATCGTGATAGCAAAGTCTGCAGTAGCCGCACACGTAACTCTTGAGCCGGGGACAATTTACACAATCCCACATTAATTCCCACAACCGGTCATTGACATTCATTGTCCAGCAGTGAGAACGGTGCCCGGGTCGCTCGGGTCGACTTGTGACAGCAGACGTCAATTAAATTCTGACTAGTCAGTGGACAGTCTATTCAAGACACACAGCTGACTTGTGGTGATCAGGTCACGTGTTGTTGGATCAGGCCGTCTTAGTTATCTCCAGAGATAAGCCGTACATCGGGAAACAGGTCTCTGGAGAAGTAATGTCATACATCGGGGATATGGTCTCTGGAGAAGTTATGTCATACACCAGATATATGGTCTCTGGAGAAGTAATGTCATACATCGGGGATATGGTCTCTGGAGAAATAATGTCATACATCGGGGATATGGTCTCTGGAGAAGTTATGTCATACATCAGATATATGGTCTCTGGAGAAGTAATGTCATACATCGGGGATATGGTCTCTGGAGAAGTAATGTCATACATCGGGGATATGGTCTCTGGAGAAGTAATGTCATACATCGAGGATATGGTCTCTGGAGATGTAATGTCATACATCGGGAATATGGTCTCTGGAGAAGTTATGTCATACATCGGGGATATGGTCTCTGGAAATATAATGTCATACGTCGGGCATATGGTCTCTGGAGAAGTAATGTCAAACGTCGGGGATATGGTCTCTGGAGAAGTAATGTCATACATCGGGGATATGGTCTTTGGAGAAGTAATGTCATACATCGGGGATATGGTCTCTGGAAATATAATGTCATACGTCGGGGATATGGTCTCTGGAGAAGTAATGTCATACATCGGGGGTATGGTCTCTGGAGAAGTAATGTCATACATCGGCGATATGGTCTCTGGAGAAGTAATGTCATACATCGGGGATATGGTCTTTGGAGAAGTAATGTCATACATCGGGGATATGGTCTCTGGAAATATAATGTCATACGTCGGGGATATGGTCTCTGGAGAAGTAATGTCATACATCGGGGGTATGGTCTCTGGAGAAGTAATGTCATACATCGGCGATATGGTCTCTGGAGAAGTAATGTCATACATCGGGGATATGGTCTCTGGAGAAGTAATGTCATACATTGGGGATATGGTCTCTGGAGAAGTAATATCATACATCGGGGATATGGTCTCTGGAGAAGTAATGTCATACATTGGGGATATGGTCTCTGGAGAAGTAATGTCATACATCGGGGATATGGTCTCTGGAAATATAATGTCATACATCGGGGATATGGTCTCTGGAGAAGTAATGTCATACATCGGGGATATGGTCTCTGGAAATATAATGTCATACGTCGGGGATATGGTCTCTGGAGAAGTAATGTCATACATCAGGGATATGGTCTCTGGAGAAGTAATGTCATACATCAGGGATATGGTCTCTGGAGAAATAATGTCATACATCAGGGATATGGTCTTTACAGAAGTAATAACTAAGACTAGAGTCACAAAGCCTGGCAGAAAATGTGGGCCGGCAGCTTCACCAACCCCGACAAGCAATTTGTCCATGGGAGAAGGAATACAGAGAACTAAGCCTCGTGTCTGAAGATGTGATAGAAGGAAGACACATACCGGCTACAATGGACGCCTGCACCGTTCTCCGGAATAGACGCATGGCAAGCGTTGATCGCAGGAGGACAAGAAGGAGGAGGAGGACGACGACGACGAGGACAAGGAAGGGGAGAAGAAGAAGGTCTTTAGATAAGTAATGTCAAACATCTCTGGTTTGGTCTCTAGAGAAGTAATGTCATACATAGACTAAGGAAACTACTTTACATTGTCAGTCAGTCTGTCAACACACATAGTTGACAGGTAATGACGTGTAAATGTGTATTTAATGACGTGTGAGTGCGTATTTACTTATGCGTAAGTGCGTAATTAATGACGTGTAAGTGCATATTTAATGATGTGTAAGTGTGTATGTAATGACGTATAAGTGTGTATGTAATGACGTGTGAGTGTGTATGTATGTGATCCCCAAGTATTGACAGAAATATACGTCGACGTGACGGAAAGGACGAGAACGCTCGATCTTAAAACTTCGGTGCGCTGATGGCATGGCGAGCTGCTCAACTCCGACGCCGACATTAAGTTGGACGGTATTACACCATGCACTCTACACGAGTCACAGGTCAGAGTACAGCTGGTTGTCAACCGTTGCCCTATAAGTTGTTCTTTCTTTGTGCCACTCCTCGGAGCCCATTCAGTGTTTATTTTAAGAACATATTAAGTACGACCAAAGCGCACTTTTATTTGTCACGTTTAGTCATTGGAAACAACCATGGGCCGCAGTCTCGAGGTAATCGTGTGGAATCAACACTGCAGAAACATCCAGCTTGAGATGACATGCGTGAACGCAACAACAATAAACATGATAGGATCACAGGGCGGTTGACTAGAGAGCCGACCGCGGCTGAAGGTGAAACTAATCAGGTATAGGCGGATCGGATGTACTCGTGTGGAGTTGTGAACTTCTCTGGCAATTCACCAGGCCAGGAGCTTTGAGCGTACAGTTATTGCTTGTGACAGTTCACGCTTTGCTGGCCGCGCTCTAATCACCTCAATCAGCTGACAAGTAGCGAACGATGACACCTTCTTAACAGCTATATTGACCCAGTCGTGATGAACGGAAGTCAATCATTGACGATTAGCAAACAAGTGCAGAAATATGCAGGCAGCGAAGATCTGCTGTTTTAGACCAATGATGGTTGTCTCCTGAGCGATGTGGTTATGCCACTTGTCACACATCCCTAAGGTTGTGGGTTCGATTCCTGGTCACAACGCTCAGTTCACAATTATCTCGGAGACTCCTGGGTGTCGTCGCTGGAGCTACGGAGTTCGTGCTGTGTGCAACGCCTTCAGCGGGTCGCCCTGCGGAAAGAGACTTAGTCATGTGAGATAAACCCGGTGCAATGAAGTCTACCCTCTTGCCGTTTAATCGCAGTTCTAGAAGAAAGATCAGAACACCGTGGACAGATAGAACACCGTGGACAGATAGAACACCGTGGACAGATAGAACACCGTGGACAGATAGAATACCGTGGACAGATAGAACACCGTGGACAGATAGAACACCGTGGACAGATATAATACCGTGCACAGATAGAACACCGTGGACAGATATAATACCGTGGACAGATAGAACACCGTGGACAGATAGAACACCGTGGACAGATAGAACACCGTGGACAGATAGAACACCGTGGACAGATAGAACACCGTGGACAGATATAATACCGTGGACAGATAGAACACCGTGGACAGATATAATACCGTGGACAGATAGAACACAGTGGACAGATAGAACACCGTGGACAGATAGAACACCGTGGACAGATAGAACACCGTGGACAGATATAATACCGTGGACAGATAGAACACCGTGGACAGATATAATACCGTGGACAGATATAATACCGTGGACAGATATAACACCGTGGACAGATATAATACCGTGGACAGATAGAACATCGTGGACAGATATAATACCGTGGACAGATATAATACCGTGGACAGATATAATACCGTGGACAGATAGAACACCGTGGACAGATATAATACCGTGGACAGATATAATACCGTGGACAGATATAATACCGTAGACAGATATAATACCGTGGACAGATATAATACCGTGGACAGATATAATAACGTGGACAGATATAATACCGTGGACAGATAGAACACCGTGGACAGATATAATACCGTGGACAGATATAATACCGTAGACAGATATAATACCGTGGACAGATATAATACCGTGGACAGATAGAACACCGTGGACAGATATAATACCGTAGACAGATATAATACCGTAGACAGATATAATACCGTGGACAGATAGAACACCGTGGACAGATATAATACCGTGGACAGATATAATACCGTGGACAGATATAATACCGTAGACAGATAGAACATCGTGGACAGATATAATACCGTGGACAGATATAATACCGTGGACAGATATAATACCGTGGACAGATAGAACACCGTGGACAGATATAATACCGTGGACAGATATAATACCGTGGACAGATATAATACCGTAGACAGATATAATACCGTGGACAGATATAATACCGTGGACAGATAGAACACCGTGGACAGATATAATACCGTAGACAGATATAATACCGCAGACAGATATAATACCGTGGACAGATAGAACACCGTGGACAGATATAATACCGTGGACAGATATAATACCGTAGACAGATATAATACCGTGGACAGATATAATACCGTAGACAGATATAATACCGTGGACAGATATAATACCGTGGACAGATATAATACCGTAGACAGATATAATACCGTAGACAGATAGAACATCGTGGACAGATATAACACCGTGGACAGATATAATACCGTGGACAGATATAATACCGTGGACAGATATAATACCGTGGACAGATATAATACCGTAGACAGATAGAACATCGTGGGCAGATATAATACCGTGGACAGATATAATACCGTGGACAGATATAATACCGTGGACAGATAGAACACCGTGGACAGATATAATACTGTGAACAGATATAATACCGTGGACAGATATAACACCGTGGACAGATATAATACCGTGGACAGATATAATACCGTGGACAGATATAATACCGTGGACAGATATAACACCGTGGAAAGATATAATACTGTGGACAGATATAATACCGTGGACAGATATAATACCGTGGACAGATATAATACCGTGGACAGATATAATACCGTGGACAGATATAATACCGTGGACAGATATAATACCGTGGACAGATATAATACCGTGGAAAGATAGAACACCGTGGACAGATATAATACCGTGGAAAGATATAATACCGTGGACAGATATAATACCGTGGACAGATAGAACACCGTGGACAGATATAATACCGTGAACATATATAATACCGTGGACAGATATAACACCGTGGACAGATATAATACCGTGGACAGATATAATACCGTGGAGAGATATAATACCGTGGACAGATATAACACCGTGGAAAGATATAATACTGTGGACAGATATAATACCGTGGACAGATATAATACCGTGGGCAGATATAATACCGTGGACAGATATAATACCGTGGACAGATATAATACCGTGGAAAGATAGAACACCATGGACAGATATAATACCGTCGACAGATAGAACACCGTGGACAGATATAATACCGTGGACAGATATAATACCGTGGACAGATAGAACATCGTGGACAGATATAATACCGTGGACAGATATAATACCGTGGACAGATAGAACACCGTGGACAGATAGAATACCGTGGACAGATATAATACTGTGGACAGATATAATTCCGTGGACAGATAGAAAACCGTGGACAGATAGAACACCGTGGACAGATATAATACCGTGGACAGATAGAACACCGTGGACAGATATAATACCTTGGACAGATAGAACACCGTGGACAGATAGAACACCGTGGACAGATATAATACCGTGGACAGATAGAACACCGTGGACAGATATAATACCGTGGACAGATAGAACACCGTGGACAGATATAATACCGTGGACAGATATAATACCGTGGACAGATAGAACACCGTGGACAGATAGAATACCGTGGACAGATAGAACACCGTGGACAGATATAATACCGTTGACAGATAGAACACCGTGGACAGATAGAACACCGTGGACATATATAATACCGTGGACAGATATAATACCGTGGACAGATAGATCACCGTGGACAGATAGAATACCGTGGACAGATAGAACACCGTGGACAGATATAATACCGTGGACAGATAGAATACCGTGGACAGATAGAACACCGTGGACAGATAGAACACCGTGGACAGATAGAACACCGTGGACAGATATAATACCGTTGACAGATAGAAAACCGTGGACAGATAGAACACCGTGGACAGATAGAACACCGTGGACTGATAGAACAACGTGGACAGATAGAACACCGTGGACAGATAGAACACCGTGGACAGATAGAACACCGTGGACAGATAACACCGTGGACAGATAGAACACTGTGGACAGATAGAATATCGTGGACAGATAGAACACCGTGGACAGATAGAACACCGTGGACAGATAGAACACCGTAGACAGATATAATACCGTGGACAGATAGAACACCGTGGACAGATATAATACCGTGGACATATAGAACACTGTGGACAGATAGAATACCGTGGACAGATATAACACTGTGGACAGATAGAATACCGTGGACAGATAGAATACCATGGACAGATATAATACCGTGGACAGATAGAACACCGTGGACAGATAGAACAAAGTGGACAGATAGAACACCGTGACAGATAGAACACCGTGGACAGATAGAACACCGTGGACAGATAGAACACCGTAGACAGATATAATACCGTGGACAGATAGAACACCGTGGACAGATATAATACCGTGGACAGATATAATACCGTGGACAGATAGAACACCGTGGACAGATATAATACTGTGGACAGATAGAATACCGTGGACAGATAGAATACCGTGGACAGATAGAACACCGTGGACAGATAGAACACCGTGGACAGATATAATACCTTGGACAGATAGAACACCGTGGACAGATATAATACCGTGGACAGATAGAACACCGTGGACAGATATAATACCGTGGACAGATAGAATACCGTGGACAGATAGAATACCGTGGACAGATAGAACACCGTGGACAGATAGAACACCGTGGACAGATAGAACACCGTGGACAGATATAACACTGTGGACAGATAGAACACCGTGGACAGATATAATACCGTGGACAGATAGAACACCGTGGACAGATAGAATACCGTGGACAGATAGAACACCGTGAACAGATATAATACCGTGGACAGATATAATACCGTGGACAGATAGAATACCGTGGACAGATAGAACACCGTGGACAGATATAATACCGTGGACAGATATAATACCGTGGACAGATATAATACCGTGGACAGATAGAACATATTGGACAGATAGAACCCCGTGGACAGATATAATACCGTGGACAGATATAATACCGTGGACAGATATAATACCGTGGACAGATAGAACATATTGGACAGATAGAACACCGTGGACAGATATAATACCGTTTACAGATAGAACATATTGGACAGATAGAACACCGTGGACAGATATAATACCGTGGACAGATAGAACATATTGGACAGATAGAACCCCGTGGACAGATATAATACCGTGGACAGATATAATACCGTGGACAGATAGAACATATTGGACAGATAGAACCCCGTGGACAGATATAATACCGTGGACAGATAGAACATATTGGACAGATAGAACCCCGTGGACAGATATAATACCGTGGACAGATAGAACATATTGGACAGATAGAACCCCGTGGACAGATATAATACCGTGGACAGATAGAACATATTGGACAGATAGAACCCCGTGGACAGATATAATACCGTGGACAGATAGAACATATTGGACAGATAGAACCCCGTGGACAGATATAATACCGTGGACAGATAGAACATATTGGACAGATAGAACCCCGTGGACAGATATAATACCGTGGACAGATAGAACATATTGGACAGATAGAACACCGTGGACAGATATAACACTGTGGACAGATAGAACACCGTGGACAGATATAATACCGTGGACAGATAGAACACCGTGGACAGATAGAATACCGTGGACAGATAGAACACCGTGAACAGATATAATACCGTGGACAGATAGAACACCGTGGACAGATAGAATACCGTGGACAGATAGAACACCGTGAACAGATATAATACCGTGGACAGATATAATACCGTGGACAGATAGAATACCGTGGACAGATAGAACACCGTGGACAGATATAATACCGTGGACAGATATAATACCGTGGACAGATATAATACCGTGGACAGATAGAACATATTGGACAGATAGAACCCCGTGGACAGATATAATACCGTGGACAGATATAATACCGTGGACAGATAGAACACCGTGGACAGATATAATACCGTGGACAGATAGAACATATTGGACAGATAGAACACCGTGGACAGATATAATACCGTGGACAGATAGAACATATTGGACAGATAGAACATATTGGACAGATAGAACATATTGGACAGATAGAACATATTGGACAGATAGACAGAGTTATGAAGGTGTCTTGACAGAAGTTTACTGACATTAAGAACTGGGTAATAGCGTTATAAAAGAACAGATCATAATCTGTAGGATGTCATGAGAAGGGGAAATCTGGAGTAAGGTGTTACAATGGGAGGAGACGCTGGGAGAGACCCAGGGAGAAGATGCTGGATAATGTGACATCATGGCATGGAGGAAATCTGCAACAGAAATGACTGGCAGTACACGAGGCATGACTGGCATGATCACCAACGCCAGGCGGCATGGACTATAAGAAGATGTCATGTTCTTAAATCAAGCGTCATGTAATATATATAGATACATCTCAGCTCCCACACAACTCGCAAAGCTTTATAAAACATATAGATACATCTCAGCTCCCACACAACTCGCAAAGCTTTATAAAACATATAGATACATCTCAGCTCCCACACAACTCGCGAAGCTTTATAAAACATATAGATACATCTCAGCTCCCACACAACTCGCAAAGCTTTATAAAACATATAGATACATCTCAGCTCCCACACAACTCGCAAAGCTTTATAAAACATATAGATACATCTCAGCTCCCACACAACTCGCAAAGCTTTATAAAACATATAGATACATCTCAGCTCCCACACAACTCGCAAAGCTTTATAAAACATATAGATACATCTCAGCTCCCACACAACTCGCAAAGCTTTATAAAACATATAGATACATCTCAGCTCCCACACAACTCGCAAAGCTTTATAAAACATATAGATACATCTCAGCTCCCACACAACTCGCAAAGCTTTATAAAACATATAGATACATCTCAGCTCCCACACAACACGCAAAGCTTTATAAAACATATAGATACATCTCAGCTCCCACACAACTCGCAAAGCTTTATAAAACATATAGATACATCTCAGCTCCCACACAACACGCAAAGCTTTATAAAACATATAGATACATCTCAGCTCCCACACAACTCGCAAAGCTCTATAAAACATATAGATACATCTCAGCTCCCACACAACTCGCAAAGCTCTATAAAACATATAGATCTACAATTCACGACCAAATCCTGTTTGTATTGTTACTGGGAACTGACGGCGGGAGGATTCATATCCTTAAACGTTTTCCGTTATTTATTGTTAGAAGTTTAATTGCCGTTCGTCGTCGGGGACAATCTTGCCAAAAGCTTGACCGTTCCAAAAGGTATGATGGATAAATACAGCAATTGAATTGCGTGAAGAATAACTCATTATCCTGATGTGCCATGCCGATCAGCTTGACTGCATGATTTGCCATCTTACGTGTTGAGTCAGGTCTGTGTATGTTTGTCCTGATTATGTTATGTGGCAAAGACAGTCTTGTTCCTGGTAGAATCTCTCCATCTCTGACGGTGGTCCGTACAGGTGACTGCTTCTAGTAGCTTTGTTCCTGGTAGAATATCCGGTAATCCGTACAGGTGACTGAGTCTAGTAGCTTTTTCCTGGTATAATCCCCCCCCCCCCCATCTCTTTCTCTCACGGTAATCCGTACAGGTGCCAGCCTCTAGTAGCCTTGGTCCTGGTAGAATCTCTGTGATGTCTGGGGAGTAAAGGAGGCCGTCGTGACATTGACCTCAATACCTTTTATGTGTCGATTAGTCTATACAAATTCAATTCAATTCAACTTTATTTTATACAAATATCATATACAAATATGGGACTAGCACCATATTTCCCAAGGCTTGAATCAGGGTCCTTGTCGCCCATGCAGCATGATCCCTATCTCTGTCTGCCTAGTTCACACCAGAGGAACGGAAACACCAATAGTGAATCAATACGTCTGGAACAAGGCAAGCTGCAGAAGCTGGCGGATCAGCAAAGCAATGTTGTAACTGTCCGCCTGTCGGAACTTCCATCCTAGACCAGTTGACGACAAAGGCTTCGATCCTGATCTACCTTGCCATGACATTTAGTCTTTAGGTTGCATTTCCTTGCACTAGTGTAAGGCTTGTGCCTTCCCAATTGCACTCCTCCGCCCGAAGCCGTTAGCACAATGTGGGGTGTAGGGTTTGGTGAGCACCGCCCAACATTCGGCGCTAACAGAAAGCAGGTAGTACCGTCTACTGTCATACGGTAGCTCAGTCATATCTGACTAAGACCTGACATTTCTGTTTTGATCTAAACAAGGTAGTATTGTTTCGATGTTATGACTGCCAAGATAGCATCTGGGGAACATCTGTGATCGTATTGTTGTATAATCAAAAACAGCACTAACCGCCGCCACTTAACACTTCTTCACTAAACCACCACTTAACACACATTCATTTAACCCCCATGACTACATACACACATAACCCCCACTGACCAGACACACACTCATTCATCTTGTCTTTGAGGTGTTCGCAAAGGTCCCTGAATGTTCTGTATGTTCCCACGTAGTAACGCATGCAGCATTCACACAAGTACTCACATACAAACTCACTACTCTCACTACTCACTACAAGCCAGCTGTTTGTGTTAACAACCATCCCAAATTGAAAAGATGCGGCATCTCAGCACCAGGCCTTAAAGGTGTCCAGTAGACAGTGTACAAACGACGCCCGAACGTGTATGATGCCTCGCTGACGGACAAAAACGCAAGAACACTGGAAACAGTCTGCGAGTCATCGACAAAGCAGTCTGATTTGAAAGGGACATGTGAGCACGTGCAGCAAATTCACGACTAAACACACACATAAATCTACTGACATGCAAGTACTGGCACTCACAAACTGAAATAGAAACATTGATCAGAGAATACTCATATTTAAATAGTCACATACAACCATTCACATACAACCACTCACATACAACCGCTCATATACAACCACTCACATGCATACACAAAAAATACCAACACAAACACTTACACACATATACATCCACAAATAAAAAATCACACATACAAACATACACATATCAAAATACTCACTCACACATATATTCAAAATAAACACTTACGCTCATTTACGTCCACAAAGAAGCACTTACACTCATAAATGTCCACAAATAAACACACACACACACACACACACATATCCACGAACAAACAGTTTCACACACAGACATCTATAACCCCAGGAAGGTTAACCCGGTCAACAAATTCCCGCAGAAGTCGGATGTGTCAGCCTAACGGCGCAAGAACGCAGCTCTGCTGTAAACAGGCACCACACAACCACGTCCGAAAAAAAAACTGGATGAACGCAGAAGAAGAAGAAGAAACATCTATAAATAAATACTAACACCCATACATGTACACAAATAAACACTCTCACACACAAATATCAACAAATAAACACACACACACACACACACACACACACACACACACGCACACACACATCCACAAATAAACACTCAAACAAACACAAACAAAAACAAATAAACACAGACACATGCATACCCACACGCAAACACTCACACACAAATTCCCAGACACACTCACAGACAATAACAGAGGCAAACGCCCTGACACAAACGTACAGTGACACACCGTCAGCCCAGACAAAGACAGCACGGAAGAGCTGTAGTTTGCCACGAGGTGCTGATTGCAAGTTATAAAACTCCTGGCCGCTTTGCTTTTCACTGTTTCCGTTCTGGCCAGCGGAGACAATCGCATGGAAATTACCAATTATTGGTCATGGAACCAGTGGCCGGAGCGCACATTACAGCCTCATCCCCAGGGAGATGGCACGGAGGTGGATCGTCGCGGATTGGAGAATGGTTTTCATGTAAGTGGTGATGGCGGAACTCCAGGAGGTTGGTGCTTGAATTGGACAATTTCGGGATGTACTGAGAACATGAAAGACATTATGAGCTCTGGGTACAGGTGGTCGGATGTCAGAATTGTTTCGTCTGCACATCCAAGATCATTGGGGTGGCCTGCTCACTTGTTCGATACTTTTCTAAGAAAGAAAGAAAGAAAGAAAGAAAGAAAGAAAGAAAGATAGACAGACAGACAGACAGACAGACATACAGACAGAAAGAAAGAAAGAAAGAAAGAAAGAAAGAAAGAAAGAAAGAAAGAAAGAAAGAAAGAAAGAAAGAAAGAAAGAAAGAAAGAAAGAAATCTGTGTTGGAGACTGCATTGATTATTCCTTCTTCAATTTTTTGAGGAGAAGAATGTGGTCTACAATGATCTTCTCCAAAGAGAAACTATGGTGGAGCTGCAACTGTCAAACCGATAAAAGACTAAGCAAATGCTACCAAGAATTGAAAGGGAGGGGAGGTGGGGGTTGGGTACATAGACGTTCCCATGATCACGACACTGGGGCGATACACGGTCTTTGGTACCATCCATATGACCGGGCTGCGTCTGTGGCCCGAGCTTCATGTCACTGAGGGAATTCAGGCTGGACACAAGAAGTGCATCACTGCATCACATGGTGACTGTCATAGGCGACTGATAGGTATACTGCGTCTGTGACAAGTCATAGGCGACTGATAGGTATACTGCGTCTGTGACAAGTCATAGGCGACTGATAGGTATACTGCGTCTGTGACAAGTCATAGGCGACTGATAGGTATACTGCGTCTGTGACAAGTTTACTAGAGTCATAGGCGAGTTTTGGGGTGTTTCTCTTTGCTTACGTGGCTTCATGGCGATACTACATTCGTTACTATCAGATGTGAATGATCACTGGGTTTCACACGGCATGATTGAGCAACAGTTTCATGGGCCGGGTGTGATGAAATAGTTTCACACGCACTGGATGGCAATGTCATTTTGCCGCGCCACTACTGTACTAGTTTGACCTTGGTCTTGTCTTTAAAGACATCTTTCCTTCTACTTCTGATTGCCGTTGAGCCCCTCCATCTTGTACAGTCTATAACAATTACCTACTTAGACCGAACTCAACGTAGCTTGAATAACATGACACTGGTATAGTTTTCCACATTCTATTTTACTAGTACTATACACTGAACACTGTCGATGGCACAATCATTTGTTCCACAAAAGATTCACAAATATACACAACAAAACCTAAACATTGATTATTCTAAAAGAGTGGTGTAGTATTAGCCATGCTCTATGAAACCAGAACCAAGTTTGACGCTGACCGTAGTTCAAGCCCAACTGTCTGAAGGTGACGTTTTGTCCTCTCACAAACGTCCGGAGCGCTTTTCACGCTGTTGTAACCAACGCCGTGATGGGTCACTTTGCACGGTCTTCTCATGTAGACCGCGCTTGTTACAAACTCATGCCATGTTCCATGCCTGTATAACCTGGACCATGGCAGTGACCAACTGCACTCTGCCTCGACGGATATGTCGTCATAAGGTCCCAGCCAGAGAAAACCCCACAGAGTTGAGTATATTCAAGTTGATCGAATAGGAGATGAGCTTGGGCACCTTTCCGACTGTCCATGGGTGAACATCTGTCTCCGTCCGCCGGCCAGCAAGAATACGGCATTGGAGTAAATAGATAGAACTTCGTGTTGGTGAATGAATTGACACCGCCGTAATAGAAACTAGGACAGTTCGGAGGCAGTGTTTACCTCCACTGCCTGCGTCAGCCTAGTGACAGTGAGAAGACGAAAGTTGTCAGTCCGCAGAAGAGAAGACAGCAAAAGCTTATCGAAGGAGGGAGAGCGCAGAACAACGCTCAACGGAAATGTTCGAGACAGCCAATGAGAGTGGCAAGGTGGCAACACCTGAAAATTAAGGTTATTGTATTATGTAGAGTAGAAGAATATTGCAGGGACAGAACGCCGTAAGCACGAGCAATGTTTTTTCTCTCCCCCCCCCCCCCTTTTTTTTTGGGTGTTTTTTGGTTCCGTGCGATTGCATTTCGCGAGAGATTTTTTCGAATTGCCACGATCAGCCAGACTCAACATCGAGAAGGAGGAAATTAAAGAGCACCTGGTGAAAACGTACTCAGTTGTCTCACGGTAAGATCTATTCGAAGAGATGGAAGGACTGGGATGGCCAGAGAAACCAACTGTTTGTTTTAACGACCATCCCCCATTGTGGAACGAGGTCGTGGCAGTTGTAAAGAAAGCACGTGGAAACTCAGGACCAGGCCTCAACGGTGTCCAGTACACAGTGTACAAACGACGCCCGAACGTGTATGATGCCTCGTTGACCGACAAAAACGCAAGACCACTGGAACAAGCAGCCTGATTGGAAAGTGCACGATCTAGTGTCGCCTACTCATGTTGATTTCACCAGAGGAGAGTCATACCCGCAGTACTGGCTCTGGCTCATTTACGAAATAAAGCACTAGCACAGTTTAGGCGACAGAGAGGAAGTGCAACACGGAATTGGCTGAGAGCGCCGCCTAGTCTGTCGGGCGTAGTGCTATACCGCCATGTTGGAAGAATGTGATGTAACAGTAGGGCTTGTTGAGCTGCCAGTATCCACATTTATAACTGGTAAAGCATGCAATGTAACAGAAGAGTGGCCGTACTCTCAGTGTCCTGAAGTAGAATGTTTAGTGCTGATATCACAGCAACAGTGGTCGTAGTCTGAGCTGCTTGATGTATGGTTTGTAAAGGATGTGATGTCACCGCAACAATGGTCGCATCTCGAGTTATCCAGTGTAGAAGTAATTCAGAAAATAATAGCGTTTGTTTGTTATTATTTGTCAACGTATGTTTAGGAGAGAGCTAATGGAAATGATAAACGCCAGACAGGTGGGATACTTTGCTCACAATAAGGGACGTAAAATACTTCTTAATGCAACATGGAACGGTACGAAGTGGAGGGCGAGCAGTCGGGTCTGTCGTGACATCCCAGTACGACTCCCCACAATATGTGAAGTTCCATAACGGTCTTGCACAACCCTCTTATTTCTGAGCTTGGAGAGGGAAGCTGAGCTCTGCAGCACGTCTCCCGTGGAGACGGCCCTTTGATGATGTGTCGGGGGGAAATGTCTCTAAAACAACTGCTCTGTGGTCAAAACTAGCCCTGGTCAAGGCTCCAGCGTTACACAACGTCAAGTCATCGGACCCAAGAGATAATATTCAGTCTTCCAATGGATTCCCAAGGAACAACAGCAATCATCATCATCATGTGCCATGCTCAAAAGCGTGGGCGGTTATGCTTCACCATCTCACGCAATCACTTGTATTGGGTGAGGTCTGTGTTCATGTCACAATTATGCCATGTGGATAAGCCATCTTGGTATTTATCTCTCTGTCTCCTTCTTTCGTTTTTTCCCCATCAACTTTGCCAGTTGTCACTTGAGTATAAATGTTAGTTCTCCTCATACCGTGCTCACAAATTCGTGACTATCTACTCCTAATTTATGTAATCAATTTATAATTTGCATGTGTGTTTTTTTTTTTAAAGTTCTTTCTCATTCGTTCTTCTGCCTGTACATGATATTCTTTCAGTTTTCCCCAGAAATAACACAACCATTGCCATGAGATCTCAGCTTGTCTGCTTACTGTTTGTATTTCACTACTATACTTTTTCGTGTTTCACTACTATACTTTTTCGTGTTTAACTACTATACTTTTTCATGTTTCCCCTTTTCGCTGAAGTGATTAGAGAGCGCGACCACGACTGCATTCGAGCCATAAAAAGCTCTTTATTTATCAAATTATACGACTTCAAAGACAGCCAATAATCATACAAACATTGAAGGATAAAACCAAACACTACAGGCAATTGCAGTCTATGATCAAACATTAACAATGGGTGGTTGCTAGCAAATAACCAGACCTCTGCCCTTTAGGCCTCGTCTGTTAGGTACACCAAGTACCACAGCCGGACGCTTCAACCACTAAACTGGGTAGAGTGTGACACTTAATAAAAGCAAGACACCGTAACAAAAGATGTGACACTTTCACATGACAAATTTTGGCACGGACAAATATAAGAGACCTTTACATGGGGGACAGACACCAACAAATGTAACAACACTAAAAATGTCACCATACAAAGAAGACAGACAAGAATAGTTGCAATACCAACAAACATGCAGGAGAGCTCTAAATTACACTCATTAGCCACGCCTGCAACATAAAAGCAAAATCTGATCATCCGTGTTACAAAATCAATACATACACGAATCATAATGCATACATGAGTAATAATGCCTGTATTGATAGTCTTTTAGATCAGTAGAGTGAATTTACATCACCCTCTTCTACGTCTAAGGACCTCAACTTATGTGAATTGGAAGGTGGCCTGGGACTAATAATCTACTTCTGAAATGCCCATGGCTCAATAAGGCTGCTGCACATCAACACCTCCAATATAACACAATACAGCTTATCACGCCTGATCTTATTATTACAAACTAATGCAAATGTTGCCTAAGGCCAGCCCCAATTAATACATTATCCTTTATGGCTGGATAACAGATGTCCTGTTATGTTTTCTCTCCCCCATGCCTCCTGTGCTACCCCAGTTATAAATCCCCTTTTATTATCCCTCCTGTGGCATAACTGATACACATAAACAACTTCACAATAGGTGGTAAGTAGCCGTATACCCACATTTTCCATGATATGGCAAGAGCCATGTTTTACTTAGGATAGAACATCAGCCACAATAATTCCACTAAACATATGACACAGCTTCCTTGTCTCAGATGTGAAGTCAGACTTCAACTATTGCTAAATAACACATTCCTTTAATGTGTGACCATCTTAGTAAATCTGCCCTATGGCTCTGCATGATGTCAGTATTTTAGAGCACCGTAATGATCCATTTATGCTATCCTAGTTATCTGGGTGCCGGTCTACCTGGTCTAGGAGTTACATGACTTTCTCCGTAATCCGTATACCCTCGTGAGTAACGTGATGTGCGCGAGAATCGGTAACGGTTCTCTCCGAGTCGATAACTTTCGGGGTATGTGAGCTGGTCGCTCAGAAAGCAATGGCAAACTACTGAGCGTAATCTTGCCATGAAATCAACAATAAGCTGAAAGATGCTGACGATGACAGCGATGTCCTGTAAAGGATTTGCGAACCACACAAAAAAAATTAGATGGGCACGTACTTCTAAGCACCATATCCAGTTTTAGTTATTTCTCTTTTATTACAATCCATATGGCTTAACCATATGCCCACTTAGTCATTAAGGCATTATTGCCACAGAATAATCATGTACAATAGCCTCCTGTTGCATGCATAGTACATATATGATCATGATTTTCATCACTCACTATTAGTGAGGAGTATCCAATCTCCCCAGCAGTCAACTATAAAAACACTTCATCATGTGCCAGCATAAGCTGGCATGACACTTTGTGGCCTGACATGATTTGAGTTGCTAGTACATTTAATAATATCACACACACACACACACACACACACACACACTCACACACACATACACACACACGCACGCACGCACGCACGCACACACCCCCACATTATATTATTTTCACACATCATGTCATATGCTTGATTGCACATTCCTCTATTTATTTATATGTTATTCGCATATTTACATAAAGCGCCAAGAACATTAAATCAATCTGTATAACAGGCTATTTCATTAATATTTATTTATGCTATTTGCTCTTACAATTCCAGCACTTGGTACATAAAAGATCTCCTGTAATGGATATGCAACTAACTAACATTTGCCATATCTGTTAGTTCATAGTATTTATAATTTAGCACTTGGTGTCAACTGTCAATTACTGCCGGTGTATGGCGGAGGAGAAGGGGGGGGGGTGGGGTGTATTGAGCCTGAGGTATTAAGGCCACCTGGCTAGTGCAGTCACTGCGACGTGTGCAGGTTAGGGTTTTCTTTTTGCCCTCGACAGACAAAAATCTACACCTTACAGAGGATTCGAACCCGGGTCTCCGAAGGAGAATCCGCCATTCTAGCAACTCGGCCAACTGCACCTCGCCTGGTGCATATAAGTTAAATCTGTTAATTACTACTATTCATAGTTTTGCAGTTGGTACATATATAATAATTATGTTAGTGATAAAAGCTCCGCCGCATAGCAAACACGGCAGAGGGCTTCTGATTGTCAGAAGCTTTCCCTTCCCCGAATGCTTCGGCCCTTTCACTTCTTAACATTCTTTAGGGGCGAGCCGCAGATGAATTCCCTCACTGATGTGTGATAAGGCAAGTCACAGACTTCAGAATCAATTTCTTTAAGAAAAGCCTAGAACTGACGGTGATTGAGTGCATGTCCCTGAATGAAGTTCACAGCAGAAACGACTGATTTCAGTACACAAGAAATATCTAAGTCGTTACCACAGAGTGCTTGCTGATGTATGATGCAGTGTATGAACAGAGCGCCCGAAATTAGCAAATCTTCTGAGTCCTGATTTGCCCCATCAGACCCTTCCTCACTCCAGCCATGTTTTTTTTTTTTCTCTCCATCATCTTAACTTCACGAAACTGATTCCACTGACGGCTATAGCCTTGCAAAACTGTTTGCACTTCCATGAAAATGTCTTTTCCAGTTGTTGTTGTATGCATGCTGCAAACGGATGCCAACTCTTCCGTTATCTGAAAGTCCAAATTGACACCACGAATGAACACGAGAAGTTGTGATGTACTCGAGAGATCAGTAGACTCATCCAGCGCTGAGAATACCACAGTAAGTTCCTAGCTTTCACGCGTATCTGTAGCACTATATTCTCTCCAAGTTCTTCTGTTCTTCGCACAACTGAGCTTGCCGAAAGGCTGATAGTTCCAAACAAATCGACTTTCTCAGGACACAATTCATTTGCTGCTTCCATCATACACTCTTTGGTGTAGTTATCATCAATAAACAGTTTTCCTCGTTCTGCTATCTTATGCACTATTTTGTAACTTGTACGAGTGACAGATTCATTTTCAGCAAACTTTCTCGTGAAGAGATTTCTTTTTGTTTCCAAACCACGTTTCATGGATTCATATTTCCCAGAGTGTAACTCCCCCCCCCCCCCCCTTTTTAAAAAAACGTTGAATATGTTGATAGATGTTTTGTTTCGTAGTGACAACGATGATTGTACTCTTTCAAAACGACAACACTTTCGCTGCATATTACGCAACTGGTTTCCTGGTCCTTTGTTTTCATAAAGAAGTACTTTACTCCCCATTCTTCATTGAAAACTCGACACTCGGCGTCCACTTTTCTTTTCTTAGTAGCCACAATAAAGGATGAAGTACATGGGATCTGAAAATGAAAAATACATTGAATTAGAAACATAATTAAAATCCAATTGAAAAACAAGAAAAGCAGAGGACTAGGGGTCACTGGTGAAGCCACGGCTCACCAAAGGAACACACAAAGCTTATAGGTACCATTGGTAATAGAATATATCACATAAAAAGGATTGTAAACTATATAAATAGGGCCTGCCTAAATAAACTGCCTAGAGCAGAGTTTTTCAACCGGGGTTCCGCGAATGGCAGCCAGGGGTTCTGCCAAAATAGATCGAAATCGCCTAAATGCCGCATTTCTTCCCATTTGATTTATTGAATAAAGTACGACAGACACTTCGATCATCGCACAGAGTTTCTTGAGCAACGTAAACATTTGCGTCAGGATCTTCCCCAGCAGAAAGGTTGATTGATACCAGCTAGATATCAGCTCGATTAACAAATTGACCGGGGAATTCTTCTGAGCTAGGGATAATATTTTCGTAATAACACAAGGCTTCTATGGCATTTTAATGCCATGTTTGCTACTTTATTGCCTCTATTCACACTTTTAGTTCACTTATCTATCACTGTCATACAAAGAAATGGACTAGCAAAACGAAGTAAATATTTCTGGAGCATCGCACCTGTGTTGACAACCGGGCGCATCTGGGGGAGGGAAATATGCGTGCGTGCGCGCGTGTGTGTGTGTGTGTGTTGCTATGGAAACCACGGTAACGTCAGAGCGTAGGCGGCGCTACCACGAACCGGGGAAGGACTTGGGATGGTGTGAAATAAGCAAATATTATAATAAACAAGAAAATCTAGATACAATAATTTATATTTGAAAATAGTAAACTTAAGACACAAATCAGCCAGGAGGTATCCGCGCGTGTGAAGATCTCCTATTATTCTATACATAATAATTACATTTAAATTGTATCACAACGTCTCGTGTTCCATACGTTATATCAAGCAAGTTCGTGTACCGTCGGCTGGCCGGATGAAATGACGTTGCGGGCCGGATCCAGCCCGCGGGCCGTAGTTTGGTGAGCCCCTGGTCTAGATGAATGCAACATATTAAACATTGATGACAGAGTCATATACAGGATTATGAGATAGTTTAAGAAGGCAATGTACAAGGCAAGATCAACACTGTCCTCTTTAAAGAATACGAATACAGTTAATTTTTTTTAAACAGTAATCCCTCTCTCTAAAAGTTCTGGAGAGTTTTGGCCATCATAAACCATAAATTTAGAAAGAGGAAATCCCAACTGCACCTCCTAGTGGTAGAGGATGGGAAACACACTGTCCCTGCCGGACAGAAGGCTGATCCTAGGCAGAAGTGTGGCAAACGCAGCTCTGAGAACCGAGTATTTGCTGGGATAAGTGGACAACTCTGCAGCTGAGCAGAGCAGGGCACCCACTTGTCCTGACAGTCGGAAATGACTGTCAAAGCCTGAGGTAACAAACTCCCATGTGAATGAGGGAGGCAAGGGGAAACCACCTATTATTTTCCTAAGACACATTTCAGAGCTTTAAAAAAAAAGTCGCTTAAAAGTCGACAGGGTCGATTTCATTGCACCGGACTATGGCTCGGTCTCTTTCCGCAGCGCGGAAAGCGTCGCACAAAGCACGAACTCCGTAGTTCTAGCGACGATCCACAGGAGTCTCCGAAAAATTTCACTCGTGAACCGAAGGACGCGGCCTTGAATCGAACCCACAACCTTCGGAGCCCGAGTCAAACGGCTTGACCACTTCGTCACGGAGCCTCCCGACATTTCAGAGGCAGTGAACGACGTTAATGGCTATCTTAGGACACCATCGTCCGGTAGGGACAGTCATGAGCCACAGGTGACACCAGACCGTCTTCCAGCTACTGATGGCAAAACCAGAACTAAACTAAATAGAGTTAAAATATGTACAAGGAATATTAGGGCGTTAAATGAGCTTGGAAAGATTGGGGTTGGAACTCTTCGCTGGCTTCTGAGGATGGGGACGGAGCGCTTATGGGGATGCCCCGAATGCTGTGATGTCGGTTCTTAAATCAATCAATCAATCAATCAATGAGCTTGGAAAGTTGGACAATGTTATAAATGAAATTGAAAGCATGAAAATGAATATCCTAGGCAGACGTGAGAAGAGGTGGAAGCGATCGGGCAAAATTATAACCGACAAACACACAATAATTTATTCTGGAGAGGATGCACACGAGAAAGAGGTAGGAATAATATTTGATTTAAGAAAAACAGCCAAGTCAATTAATGGTTACTGATGAATTTCAGATAGAGTTATTATGTTTAAAGTCAAAGGCAAACCAATAGCTATAAATATTATAAAAGTATACGCACCAACCACATGCAGTAGTGATAAGTAATTACAACAAGATCTCAAGAAATAAAAATAATACTAGGAAATTTTCATGCAAAAGTAGGAGAGGGAAAAATGGAGGATGTAGTGAGGAATTATAGATTACGTACAAAAAAATGAAAGAAGAGAGAAACTAATAGAATGGGCAAATTTGAATGATATGATAATTGGAAACACCTGGTTTAGACACCATAAAAAACGACTTTACACATGGAAAAGCCCTGATAAGAAAATATTCAACCAAACTGGCTAGATATTTATTTTAAAGAAAATATATTTAGAAATGAGTCAATTAACGTAAAGACAATGCATCGTGCTGACTGTAATAATGGTCATGTACCACTATGTGGACAAATGAAAGCAAGACTGTAGGGAGAAAAACAATTGGTTAAGAACATGGGACTTAATAAAGATGATCTGAAAATAGATACAGAAATTCAAGAACTATACCCCCTGGAATATTGTGAAAAATAGGTACAAAGCAATAGCTAAAATACAGAGTATGAATGAACAATGGGAAATGTTAAGGAACTCTATTCATCAAACAAGCAAAGACATATTACCGGAGAGAAGCCAAAAGGCTAAGAAAAATATGGATGACTGAATAAATCTTAAAGTTGATGGACAAAAGAAAACAGTGTAAAAATGACAAACAAGAATATGCTAAAGTATCTTATGCAATAAATCACTGCCATTGAATATAAGAAAAAGAGTGCTGAAGTACTATATAGAACCTGTTTTGCTGTATGGCACTGAATCTCGGAATGAACAAATTAGGAAGAACTTGGAAGCAACAGAGATGTGGTTGATGAGACAAATATTGGGAATTTCTTATACAGCCAAAGCAAATAACAACGATTGCCTGAAAGAGGTTAATGAAACTAGAACATTACATACAACAATAAGAAAGAGACAAACAGCTTTCTTTGGTCATGTGATGAGAAGAGAGGCATTGGAGAACATCGTACCAACTGGGAAGATCGAGGGAAAGAGAGGCAGAGACAGACCAAGAGAAATGATGCTGGATGGATTGCGACGGTGGCATGGAGGAATATCATCAGCAGAGTTGATCCAGAAAACCAAAGACCGAGATCTGCGGAGAGCCTTGAACGACTACGCCACATTTAAGTATACACAAGCATTGTCACTGACGAGAATCTACGACTTACAAGGTAAATCAAGCCTGGAGTTTGATTTATCTGTTCTGTTCGCCCCTGGAATAAGTTGTTGACACATAAGTTTCAGTTATCTTGATGTGGTACACACTGTCTAAGTACTCAGTATTCACACATTTGATTTCTTCAGAACAACGTTATGGGTAATGTGTTGATCTGCAGTCCATACACAAATGTATTGTCCCCACATGAACTGCATGTGTTTCGCGCGTCTTCACTCGGTGGTGATAATTCAACAAACGTAAAAAGAAGGTGGAGGTGATCCTGCATCAGAATGAAAAACAGGTAAATACTTCCAGATAAAATTAGATCTCATCCCTCACTCACTCTTTCCACTCTTGGTCTTTTCAGATCTATATGATAAGGCCAACACATTAGTATATCTGGTCTGTCCAATAGGATATACCCCTAGAAATAGAAATTCTGCCTCAAAAGATTCAAGAACAAGAAATACTTTTTTTCCCTCTAGGATTCCTAAGATATATTTTATATAACACTAGCTGACCCGGCCCGGCTTCGCCCAGTCCTTGGTGGGGAGCATCTCATTTAATTCATATAAGTAGTCATATAAGCTCACGTTCCCGTTACCGACTGTCTGTCTGTCTGTCTGTCTGTCTGTCTGTCTGACCCGGCATCGCCCAGTCCTTGGTGGGGAGCATCTCATTTAATTCATATAAGTAGTCATATAAGTTCCCGTTCCCGTTACCGACTATCTGTCTGTCTGTCTGTCTGTCTGTCTGTCTGTCTGTCTGTCCGTCCCTCCCTCTCTGTCTGTCTGTCTGTCTAATCATTTATTGGTTGCAGTTAGAACAACCTTAGATAAACGAAGACCAACTTACAAAAAGCATTAGAAAGAGCACTTGAAAGATCTTTACATCTTCCCCCAACAATTAACTTGGGTAAATGGAGCGGCGGCAGCAGCATCAGCAGAAGAAGGAAAAGGAGGAGTAGACAACTGCAGCGAAAAGGTGGGTCTGTCTATCTATCTGACCCGGCGTGACTTCGCCCAGCTCCTGGCGGGTAGCGTCTCATTAAATTCATACAACAAAAAAAGGAACTTAAAAAAATGCCCTTCCACACACCATCCATTATTTTTAATGAAAACTCTTTCTAATCACCTGCATGACTACAGTAACTTCTTAAGCAAAAAAAGATGAGTTACAATGTTATGCATTGTGCATCATTTTTATGAAAACTTTGAAAATGCCTTACAGATTGTATCATTATTTATTATAACTCATATGCCGGTACATAACTATGGACAAAGAGTTTATAAATCTTTGAAAACGATGCCACAATATGACTATAAGTTATACAGAAAAGTTATGCCCCTTGAAATAACTTTTACAGAGTTAGGTCCCCTGAGATATATGAAATTATGAGGAAAAATGAAAAATGAAATAATACTGAGTAAGCAGGCGATTTCATACTAACAAAATATCACAGTTGACAGCTCTGGAATGAAAGGAAGGCGTGTAGAAAATTTCATCTCAATCGGATGGGCCGTTCGCGAACAAATAAAGGACATACGGACAGAGATACGGACGCACAAGTCTTTTTTATATATAACATTTTATATAATATATTTTTTTTTTTTGCATATCCTTTACAGGACATCGCTGTCAAAACCAGCATCTTTCAGCTGTATGTTGATTTCTTGGCAAGATTACGCTCAGTAGTTTGCCATTGCTTTCTGAGCGGCCGGCTCACATACCCCGTAAGTTACCGATGCGATTCGAACCACTGCTGATTCTCACCGTCATCACGTTACCGACGAGAGTATACGAGATTACGGAGAAAAGTCATAACCTCTAAGCCACGAAGCCGGCTTATAACGACATAAACTCACCCTATTCCCAGAATGTATCCTCAGAGTATGGTACAGGGGATATATGGACAGTAAAGACCAGAGCAACCCTACGAAGCAATGTACATACAGCTCAGAGTCTCGGCACCGCCACATGATGATGGTGAGAAGAAGCATGTCACTAAACTCCCCCAGAAAGAGCCGGCTCTGTGGCGAAGGGGCTGCTCATGTCATTCGTAATCCCGCATACTACGTTCGAAACACAGCTGTGAGCTACGTGAAAGCAGATCGCCTCGCGTTGGTTTCCATACAATGGTATGCTTGCCGGTCGTTCAGAAAGCCATGGCAAACTACTGAACGTAAATTTGCCCAGGAATCACGAACAGTCAACAGGAAGAGCTTATCTCCTTACGCATAATTAGCGCCGTCAAGTACACTAAAGAAAGCCAGTGCGGAAATTCCCGATAACGAGAAGGTACGAAGGAGTGATATGTATAAACTTTGACAGGATGGATAGTATACAAATTAAATTTTGTTATAAACAAATAAACATAACATATATTACATCATTTGATGTAAGGTTAGAAATTTGGTGATGCACATTCCGCATCTGACAGATGCGAAGGTAACTTGTTTCGTGACAGGGAGGTAAGTAGCCAGGCAGATTGACAGGTAGCCACATATACATACAAGGGGGGTAAGTAGCCAGGGACATTGACAGGTAGTCACATATACATGCAAGGGAGGTAAGCAGCCTGGCACATTGACAGGTAGCAAATATTTAATGCAAGGGGGCGGGCTAGAAGGAATGCAGACAGGCAGACAGATATTAGTACATTGGCAAGATAAAAACAAACAGTCTGACAGGAAGACAGACATATGGGTATGCAGTAATAGGGACTTGCAAGCAATCTGTTAAATAGACAGACAGCCAGTCAATTAGTTAGTCAGAGAGAGTGACGAGTGACGGTAAATAAATCCGAATTTTTAACTAAAACAAACTGTTATGAAAGCGTGTTGAAACATCACATGTTACATGAAACAAACAGAGAAATCCATGCGAGGAGAGTGAGACACCCAGAAATCGCCAAGAACAGCCACACAAAGAAAGTAGAACGATCAATACTTCATACAACAACCACAAGCGAGCTGGCCGGCCGGTACCCCTGGAAATGCACAATGTAAATTACCAATTCTTAACAGGTTTCGACAATAAAACACGGAAACAATGCCCCAGTTTCACAGAAATGTGAGGAGGATACCGAGGGCGGATATCGCCATCAAAGTACCGAGGCTTGTTGTTTTAAGGTCAGCTCACTATGAACATAAAGATAGGATGCTTGATGTCTGGGGTCAACATGCAGATGAAGATGGGCTGACATGTTGTGGATTCGCGGGTTTTTGTTTTGAAGGTCTATGTTCCAGGGACATGGGCCAACTCTATAATACAGGTGAGGTTTTCAGTGTATGTAAGAACCATACATTTGACATGTATATGTACAACTCGTATATATATTCACTGGCACCTGGCCGTCTTGACAGACGATAGTTTGTGCTTCAAAAAGGCATAATAACTTTTACCCATGTTGGTAGCGAATGTGACTGATAAGGCCATATGTATATATAATAATATGAAAGTTTGCAGAGAACAATAATAGAGGGGTATATGCCGGGGAGCCGGTCTCCCTGGCATAGGGTTTAAACGACTGTCTCCGTAATCCCGTTTTGAAGTGGTTCTAACCGCGTTAGTAACTTACGGGATAAGTGAGCCCGCCGCTCAGAAAACAATGGCAATTTACTGAGCGTAATCTTGCCAAGAAATCAACGACAGCAGGTAAAATGCTGGTGTTGACAGCGATGTCCTGTAAAGGATATGCGAAAAAAATATGCCCGGGAAGAGAGGAAGAGGAAGGCCAAAGAAAAGATGGGTGCAGGATGTGACGGATGATCTCCAGATGGGTGTATCGGACGCGGGACATCTTGCTTATGACCGAGGAGTTTTCCGGAAGGTTGTTATGGGAGCGAGGTTCTGCAAAGGACAATGCTACTAAATTAGTTAGTTAGTTAGTTAGTTAGTTAGTTAGTTAGTTAGTTAGTTAGTTAGTTAGTCGACAGATCATCCTCATTGCACATCGAACCATTCAGTCCATAAGTGCTCGGATCCCCTCCTCAGCAAATCCTGCAGCGCGTAGCGGCTAACCACACCAACTCTGTGTTGGTTTATCAATCTTCTTTGGCTTCCTGCGTAGTGTTTTTGTTTAGAACTCTTCGCTGGCTGCTGAGGATGGGGACGGAGCGCTTATGGGAATGTCCCGAATGCTGTGATGTCGGTTCCTAAATCAATCAATCAATCAATCATTCAATCAATCTTTTAATTTGCTGTTCTCGCAGTCTGGCCATGGTTGTAGATTCACAGTCATCACTTGGTTCTCGCAAAAGTCTTACTTCTCGTAGAGCATTCAGAATGTCGGCCTGGTCCATGGCGCGTCCGCCCTCCACCGTAGCCTCACCTGCGAGCTTGTCAGCCAGCTCATTTCCTTGTACTCCCGCATGCCCTGGCACGAAGATGAAACTAATCTTTGCCAGCCGAGATCGCTCCAGAGACAGCAACCATTCTGTTCGGATCCACCCCACCTCTATCCTCTTGATCATGTTCATTGAGTCGCCTTAGGAAACATGGCCTATTGAATGTCTGTGTCTCGAGCCATGTTATTGCTTTACTTACTGCCATGACTTCCATAGTCAGGCTACTTGTGGTTTCAGTGAAAACACCAGAGTCCTCCTTCACAATTCTCCCTCCGGCCCGAGCCATAAAGGCCCATGAGCTTCTCACATGTCGGACGACCGACCCATCTGTGTAGATGACAGCATCACCGTCTAGTGAATTCTCGAAAAACCAACGCTTGTACTTCAGCCTCCACAGCAGCCCGATTTTCTTGTCTGCATTTTCTATCTAGTTGGATGCAAACTGCAAAGGATCTGTTGGCACCTGCACCCACTGCTCGCCAGGTTCTAAGTCCTCAAGTGAACACACCTGTTGAAGAACGTCTTCGGCTTGACCCATCCACGACCGCCCTCTTCTTAACCTGCTGCCCTTCACCTTCATAATTTCACTAGGCAGCGGATGGTGTGTGTTTGCGTTAACTCTGAGGTAGGCGCGTGCCCTGCAAACTTGTATTCTCTCTTCAATGGTTGGAAAACCAAGAAGGTAGCGCATCGCCCTGCATGCTGTATCTCTTGTACATCCAAGAATAATGCGCATAGCTTCATTCTGTATCCTTTCCATCCTTTCTATCTGCTTACGGCTGAGAGCCAGGATTGCCATTGCATACTTAAAAACAGATATGACTAGCTCCTCGTACAGAAGACATAGATGGCGCTGCTCACAGTTTGCTGCCGCCATCACCCGCATCGCAGCCAAACCCCGCTTGGCCTTTGTTATCACCTGGTCTATGTGCTCATTATAAGCAAGGCTTCGATCAAACCGTATCCCCGGGTAATTCATTGCCTGCGTTCTTTCCACCGTCTCTGAACACAGCTTTACAGTTGGTGTTGGAGTGTTGACAATATGATTATTCAACGAGGTCCAAGTCACTGTTGCCTTTGTTGGGTTGACCATTGCCCCAGCTTCATCACACCAAGTACTTATGCGATTGAGTTCGGTTTGTAGTTCCACAGCAACCTGCTCTCTATCCTTACCCTGACGATACACTAAAACATCATCGGCATATGACAATGTCCTACCAGGTCCAGTGATCTGCTCACTGGTGATTCTCACTGTGTAGGCGTTGAACAGCGCCGGAGATAATGGTGATCCTTGTGGTAGGCCAGGATATATTGTTGTTGGTTCCGAAGTCCAACTGCCACATCTAAAAACTACTTTCCGTTGGAAGAGGGCTGCAGCGATCCAACTAAAGAGGATGGACTTATTTTGAGTTCAAGAAGCTGAAGCATTAGAAAATCCAATGGTACTCTATTGTACGCGTCCTCAAGATCAATCGCTGCAGCAAAGGTTTCAATGCCTGAGTGGAAACCTTCATAGACATCATGGGCAAAAACTGCTGCATTGATCTAGGTTTCTCTTTTTGGACGGTACCCACCCAGGGTAGGTGGGAAAACATCTTACCTCTCTAGCTGCCTTGATATTTTCCTGGCAATTAACTTCTCCAGCAGCTTGCCTATTGTATTCTGCATGGTTATAACTCGATATCCCTGAATTTTTGTGTGGTCTTTGCCAAGCTTCGTCACGGGAATCAGCTGGCTGTGTAACCACTCCTCCTTGATGCTAGCACTCCCTATACTGTTGTTGTACATGTCTGTTAGTTTCTCTAGCTCGTTGTCGGTAAACCTATTGATGTCTTCGTATCTTATGCCATCAGGCCCCGGAGGTTCTCTTTTTTGATCGTCGAAGCACGGCCTTGATTTCTTTCACTGTCACTGTGTCTTCATCCGAAGTGTTTTAGGCCTTGAACCTGTCTGAGGTGACCTCCTTGGCAAGATTTCGGCCTCCCATGTCTGTCTGGTTGCTCTGCTCTAGATAGCGTTCAAAGAGGGCTTTGCCCTTGTCCTCGTCAGTCCTCTGCCAGATGAGGTCAGCACCTTGGAAGTCAGAAATGCTCTTATTCTTGACTACCCCACTGTCACATAATAGACCAACGTGATTTAACCAGTGATGAGAATAAAAGGCGTTCTGAATTAGCGGCATGTTCGAGGCCAAAGGTTGTTTCAACAAATCCAGAAAATGTAACTGCACGTGTTTACATCTGGTCAACGGATTGGGAACACTCGGTGGTGAGTGAGACGGGTCCCGGCATCGCTTTGACAGTTTATCAACATTCGAATACAGATAGAACCCGTCAGATCCTGGTTTCAATCAGATGTCAACCATCACAGGTCGGGCAAAGTTAACAGCTGCAGATGTGTAGGGGAAGTGAGTGAGATGAGTCCATACATCGCTTTGACAGTTCATAAACAGGTTGGATGGAAAGCGGAAGTACTCAGCTCGGGAGAAAACAGTCAGTCTGTCATTTATAGTTTCCGGACATCACGCAGATTGGCAGATTGCTATTGACAACTGTTGTTGGGAGCATACAGTAACTCGCTAGCTTGTTGGGGATGTCAAAACAAGCGATGACAACTCTGACAGTGACTAAGCCAGGGAGGATAGATTCTTGACAATGGATGATATGTCCAAATAACACCTGTGTGGACATAATGAATACCGTCACGTGACCAATTTTAGGTTTTGCCATAAACCATGATTGGGAGAAACAGTGTTGACCAAAACCGTGGATTATGACGGACGTGTTTGTGGGAGAGCTCTACAGTGTTAGATTAATTTAATATTAATTAGCATGTGTCGTTATGGCAAAGTGTAGCAGCCATCCCGGAATGAGGCGGTTTTGCATAAGGTAGTCTATATAGTCTATTTAGGCCTAATTAATATAGGCAGTAGTCTTGTTAAAACTAGAGTGTGATGATTAGCACTGTTAGTGGAAAACTAGCTAGAGTAGGGAAGTGATACTTAGCTCTACTAGTTGAGAATTGAGTAATGGGCAATAATTGGGATCTTCCAGTGGGTGTTCCCTGGTGAAGGGGGGGGGGGGGGTTCCGCACGCTGTTGGTTGTGTTTTTTTTTCTTCTTGTCTTGGCCTGATGAAAGCCTATGTGTTCAGTTCATCTGTCCCTGACAGAGTTAGGTTCATTGTATTTTGCTGAGCAAGGGCCAATAGCCACGATCATCTAATAGAGATCAGTGACGGGGAGGCTATCACCAGTTGTATGATTTATTTTACAGGTTCCCTCTGGTTGGAAGGAAGAACACGGAACCAAGGAAAAATCCGATCCCGGATAAAGTTTGGCGCAGGAAGATTGGCCCGCAACTTCATCAATGAGCCTATGCTAGAGGAAGATGATCAACATTGCTCAGGGGAGCTGAATGATAGAAGTATCCTACAGGATAAGTACCGAATGAGTTGTAGGTCATACCAGTCTTTAACACACCAATAGTGATTGAGGTTCACATTGGAGGAAAGATAACATTTAAGTGTAGTTGTTCCACATATCAAGAACATTATAACGTTAAGACAATAACGAGAAAATAAGGAAATCCATAGAACATTTCGCAAGAAGGACAAACGCCATGTTCATGGGACAGTGTTCTATTGTTTTTTTTTTTTTGTACTGTGCAGGAATTATGAGATCTCAGTTTTCTACAAACTATTAGGAACAGTTTTTGTTAGGAACAAACATTAATAGTGTTCCCGGACTGTAGTTTCGAATGGGACTCAGATTTCATGGTTATCAAGGTTCATGGAGGATAACAAGTCTGGCGGAAAAGAAGCGGCAATTGGTGAGGTCTATTGTACTGACTCGTGTGATGTCGTGTAATCCTTGTCATGATGAGTGGACTCTGATCCTGAACTTTGAAGGCTGACCTATACATTTGCATCAGAATACACGACACACATTTTCTTCACAGACACGTCTCATATACGTTACACTTTTCTTTTAATAAATTAATCTTTATTAATTTTTTGGAAGCAAGAGTTGTTGAGTATGTTGCGTTGGGGAAGTATGAGAGGGGGCATAGTACAACAGTGAGAGAGTGATAGGAAAAGGTGTCCACTGGCTGATGGAGTGTGTTGGACGGAAGCTGGTGGATTCTCCAGGATATTGATAAAGGGGGAAAAAAAATATTATAATGTGGGTGTTGACTCTCTTCACTCCAGGGACGACACTTTAAAGGAAGACACGACACCCACTCATGCTTTTATGTAGTCACCAGAACAATTTCAGTGACTTGTCTGTGCTTACTCTTTGCCACATCTCTGCCAATTTTTCACTTTTAACCACCTTGACCAGTTTTTTTAAACAGCTTACTACATTGCTACTGAATGAGTAAATGAATGAATGAATGAATGAATGAATGAATGAATGAATATAGCAGAAATGTTGCATGCCCTTTGCATGACGTTGCCGTCAACCCCATGTTGATTTAATAGACAATTTACATTCAGTAGTTTGCCGTTGTTTTCTGAACGAGAAGTCAGCGTGTATGTCCAGCTGACCAATGTGTGGACTGAACCCACTGCCCCGTCGTCAGCGAACCGGAAGTTTAAGCTCAAGCACATTAAACCCGGCGGCCACCGGCGTATCTGTGTGTGTGTCTGTGTGTGTGCGTGTGTGTGTGTGTGTGTGTGTGTGTGTGTGTGTTTCCATGTATGGGTGTATCTATATATTTATGTGTGAATAATTAATAATGTATACATGTCACCAGGACAGTGTTCATGCTTGAGGGTCCTGAGACTTGTGGCCCTTGTTGAAGAAGACTGGGTGCCTTATCGTCGAATTAACCACCCAGAACAACGGGGGCGCAACTGGTGTAAAACCACAACCACTGTCAAGTACATTCACATGGTTCGGGAAAGAACCCAGCAATTCCTGTTCAATAGTTCTTGAGTTGAGTTGAGCTAAGAACCGACATCACTGCACTCTGGAATTCCCTTCACGCTTTGTCCCCTCGATCGACAGCCAGCGAAGAGTCATATTACTAATGGTTACCACTGCTATCTTCTTCTTCTTCTTCTTCTTCTTCTTCTTCTTCTTCTTCTTCTTCTTCTTCTTCTTCTTCTTCTTCTTCTTCTTCTTCTTCTTCTTCTTCTTCTTCTTCTTCTTCTCCTTTCGTTGGCTTGAAATATGTCTATAACTGCAATGTTGTCTCTTAGTTGTGAACTGTCTTTTAGTTCACTCATCTATTCGTAGAGCAGTGGTTCTCAACCTTTTTTGGCCCGTGCCCCCCTTCACCATATTTTCATAACGTCATCCCCCCCCCCCTTCCTATAAAAAATTTGGCCCGTGCTCCCCCTTTCACCGTATTTTCAGAACATCATCCCCCCCCCCCTTCATATTTCCTACCTAAAAATCCCCCACCCCTACACAGTATACGTAAAAATGGAAGGTACATTTAATAGCATATACTAAAACAAGTCTACACATCCACATAAAACATGATTTGTGGGTCTACTTACTTTATAAAATAAATTTTAGAAGGATGAGACGTACATACCTGTAAAGTATGAAGGGAAAAACAATATCAAGTAATCGGTTCTTGTCTTAACGCGAACTTGAAATGGTCTTCATTCCCCCCCCCCCCTCCGCCCCCCCCCCCTTGAAACCCTAAAATTCCCCCTGGGGGAAGAGGGGGGAATTCCCCACCGGTTGAGAACCACTGTCGTAGAGTTTATATTCCACTGGCGTCTCTCTAGGTCGGGAGGTTTGCCTGGATATGTTGTATTCGGGCAGTCTTGGAGTATATGATCTGCTGTCTGTGACGCCAATTCACATGTGCACATGACTGATTCACCAATTTTGAATTGTGTATACATGTGGTTGCCTAATCTAGTGTGTTCTGTTCTGAGGCGCAGTATAACTTGTTCTGTTCTGTCCATAAGGTGGTAGTCGTGTCGAGCAGGTTTTGGTGGCTTTCTGACTGATTTGATCATTCTTTTCTTTTGGTGGTATGCAATGGGCACATCCGGCTGTTGTTCATTGCCCCTTCCTTAGTTCTCTCGTTTCAAGATATTCCACAGTGAGATGGTATCAACTGTACGGTAACCTTACGCTGACTGCTAAGTTCAGAAAGTGGTGTCCTTAGTACTGGCAACTTCCTTCGAGTACTGATTTTGCTTGATTTTGCACCTTGTCCATCTCTTGTAGTGTGGTTTTTTTATGCTGAACACCACGCAGTTGACCCGTATTCCAGGTGTGGTCGTATGCTCTGTTGATAAACTTTGCTAAGCATTTTCCCACTGGCTACCCGATGTGGTTCCACTTAGTTTTCTCAGTATGGTTATTTTCCTTCTGGCTTTTGCTACTGCTTTGTTGATGTGCTTTCTCCATGTCAGCCTGTCATCAAATGTTATTCCAAGGTATGTTGGATCTTTATCTGATCAAAGTTCTCCTGGTCTTCCCTCTCGGTTTTGAGATTCTTCCAGAACCCATGCCGATCGCCCGCAATCTCATTCTTTCCACATACAGGTTCTCACCCTGTTCCCTCGCTTTCTCCATCTGATCCCATAGGCGCCCCAATATCTCTCTCTTGTCCATAGGTAATCTACCACCAAAAGGTGCATTCCCTGCCAGCCTATCAGCCTGTTAATCCCCCCCCCCCCCAGTTTTCTGCACGGAGAGGGCAAAATATCCATACAATTTCTCTAATTGAAATTGAAATATTTATTCCATCTCTCATTAGAATCGTAGTATTTATGCTATCTCTTACTGGAATCGGAGTCTTCATTTCATCTCTCACTGGAATTGAAGTATTAATTTCATCTCTCACTGGAATTGAAGTATTAATTCCATCTCTCACTGGAATTGAAATATTAATAGTTAATTAGTTAGTTAGTCGAGGTTCCAACTTCACGGCAACGGGTCGTCTCCATTATGCTCCGTTCCTGTGCCAGTGAATATCACACAAAATGCTGCCCACTGTCCTATGTGAAAAGTGGAATAGGCAGGAGTCTCGGCAATCCAACAGTCCGCACACGTCCATTGTGCATAATGCCGCCGCCAGAATGCCAACACAAAATTCATTTACGAAAACCACAGTTCATCGTCGATGGACTCGGCAGTCACCAGAAAGATCTCACTGACCCGGGTTTTCTCACATGGCTCGGTCTTTTACCGCATGGCGACCCGCTGAAAGTGTCGCACAAAGCACGAACTCCGCAGCTTCAGCGCCGACTCCCAGGAGTCTCCTGAAAAATGCACTCCTGAACCGAAAAGGCAACTCAGTCAATTCAGCAACAGCCGGTAGCCATTGTTCCGAACATGCAGGTCACTGTACAGGACAGATGTAAAAGCATTCCACGCGAATCTCACAGCTCACATTGTCGCCCACGCACTCACTCGGTAGCAGGGCGACGGAACCATGTACTACCAGTCCAACATGAGGAAAATGCGATTGCAAACCATACCTACAAGCATAAACACACCACAGGCCTTAACGGTTCAACGCTTAACCGCCATTTTGGCGACCGGAATTTTTTTAATTGAAATATTAATTCCATCTCTCACTAAAATTGAAGTAGTAATTCCATCTTTCACTGGAAATGAAGTATTCATTCCATCTGTCACTGGAGTTGAAGTATTCATTCCATCTCTCACTGAAATTGAAGTATTAATTCCATCTGTCACTGGAATTGAAGTATTCATTCCATCTCTCACTGGAATTTAAATATTGATTCCATCTTTCAGTGGAATTGAAGTATTAATTCCATCTTTCACTGGAATTGAAGAATTCACTCTCTCTCCTCTTTATCGTAGGATTTTCTACCATTACTACCATTCCTGTCTTCGATTTCAAATATAACGTGTTCTCTTTTAATAATGAAGATGCAAACAATAAATTGAACGATTTATCGCTGGGTAGCATTCTTAAGAGCAAAGTGGCCGTCCGGTTGACATACAGAGTGGCTGTCGGGTTGACACACTGAGTGGCTGTCGGGTTGACACAAAGAATGGCTGTCAGGTTGACACACAGAGTGGCTGTCAGGTTGACACACAGAGTGGCTGTCAGGTTGACACACAGAGTGGCTGTCGGGTTGACACACAGAGTAGCTGTCGGGTTGACACACAGAGTGGCTGTCGGGTTGACACACAGAGTGCCTGTCGGGTTGACACAAAGAGTGGCTGTCGGGTTGACACACAGAGTGGATGTCGGGTTGACACAAAGAATGGCTGTCAGGTTGACACACAGAGTGGCTGTCAGGTTGACACACAGAGTGGCTGTCAGGTTGACACACAGAGTGGCTGTCGGGTTGACACACAGAGTAGCTGTCGGGTTGACACACAGAGTGGCTGTCGGGTTGACACACAGAGTGCCTGTCGGGTTGACACAAAGAGTGGCTGTCGGGTTGACACACAGAGTGGATGTCGGCTTAACACACTGAGTGGCGAATTTGTGGAAGAATTGCAATCATCCGTAAATGCGTCTTGAAGCTGACACACCCACGGAGTACGGATGTACAACAGGAGAAAGGCACTTGAGTGTCATTATTGTAGCGCCCGCCCCTCCCCCCACCTCCCCCGCGGAAGTGTAAAGTGTAAAGACGGTTAGGGAGTTGGCATTCCAACTTCCTAAATATATTGTTCAATATGTTGTTGTTGTTCTTGTTCTTGTTGTTGTTGATGTTGTTGTTGTTGTTGTTGTTGTTTTTCTTCTTCTTCTTCTTCTTCTTCTTCTTCTTCTTCTTCTTCTTCTTCTTCTTCTTCTTCTTCTTCTTCTTCTTCTTCTTCTTCTTCTTCTTCTTCTTCTTCTTCTTCTTCTTCTTCTTAATGGTGAAGGGGTTACATGCCACAGCACGTGTACTAACCGTAAAAGTAAAGATTGTGCAACAATAGATACAGGTAAAGACAGTGCAACAACAGATAATCTGACAGTAAAATATCATGCACACAATGAGCACAGCAGACAGTGGCAGGTCAGCAACTTACAGGCTGGGAGCTGCCAGCTGGAGGCGGGCGGTAGATGCCCATTGAGATCTGAGATATCTGCCACAGTCGGAAGTCATCTCTGGAGCATGCTCTGCTCATATCGAGCGTCTAACCTTTAACCAGTAATTGCCACTGCGCGTGGTCTGTGGATTCCAATGATAAAGATGGAGTGCCCTCTCCATGGTGCAAGTATGGAGAACCATCAGTTGCCCGTGCAGCATGCTTTCCTCATCAACATCGTGAGAATGTCAGTCGCCAACACAGTTTAGCATCGACGACATGGGAGGATTGGACAAATCAACTTAGAGATCTTCGCTGAAGTAATGGATGGCTGTTGCATTCTTGTATAAATATATACCGCTGTGTTAGTTAGTTAGTTAGTTAGTTAGTTAGTTAGTCAGTTAGTTAGTCGCAGTTCCAACTTCACAGCAACGGGTCGTCCCCATTATGCTCCGTTCCTGTGCCAGTGAATATCACACAAAACGCTCCCCACTGCCCAATGTGAAAAGTGGAAAACCGCTGTGTTTGTATGCAGTTTGTATGTTAGTTTATTGGCACTGGTGTGTGTGTGTGTGTGTGTGTGTGTGTGTGTGTGTGTGTGTGTGTGTGTGTGTGTGTTTTAATGGAGATGCAACTATAATCCTCCTGTCCTGACTAAAAGTCAAGACAGTGCAAACGCAGATACAAGAGTAAAGATATTGCAACCACAGATAAAAGAGTAAAGATAGCGCAGCAACAGATAAGAGTAAAGATAGTGCAACAACAGATACAAGTAAAGATAGTGCAACAACAGATACAAGTAAAGATAGGGCAACAACAGATAAAAGAGTAAAGATAGTGCAACAACAGATACAAGAGTAAAGATAGTGCAACAACAGATAAAAGAGTAAAGATAGTGCAACAACAGATAATAGAGTAAAGATAGGGCAACAACAGATAAAAGAGTAAAGATAGGGCCACAACAGATAAAAGAGTAAAGATAGGGCAACAACAGATAAAAGTGTAAAGATAGGGCAACAACAGATAAAAGAGTAAAGATAGGGCAACAACAGATACAAGAGTAAAGATAGGGCAACAACAGATAAAAGAGTAAAGATAGCGCAGCAACAGATAAAAGTAAAGATAGTGCAACAACAGATAAAAGTAAAGATAGTGCAACAACAGATAAAAGAGTAAAGATAATGCAACAACAGATAAAAGTAAAGATAGTGCAACAACAGATAAAAGTAAAGATAGTGCAACAACATATAAAAGTAAAGATGGTGCAACAACATATAAAAGTAAAGATAGTGCAACAACAGATAAAAGTAAAGATAGTGCAACAACAGAGAGAAGTAAAGATAGGGCAACAACAGATAAAAGTAAAGATAGTGCAACAACATATAAAAGTAAAGATACTGTTACAACAGAGAGAAGTAAAGATAGTACAACAACAGGTAGAAGTAAAGATAGTGCAACAATAGATAGAAGTAAAGATAGTACAACAACAGATAAAAGTAAAGATGCTGCAACAACAGATAAAGGTAAATATAGGGCAAAAGGAGAACGAACGAACGAACGAACGAACTTTATTTTAAAAGGGTAACAAATTGGGCACGCAGGCCCGTCTTACATTCGGCCTTTCGTTCACTCATCTTTCATTCATCAAATGTGCATGTTACATTTACATGGGGAAACAAACATTGTCAAACTGATTTTGTAAGCATAAACAATGCATATTACGCATGGTACATTCACATGGGGAAAAAAACATTGTCAAATGAAAGTTGGAAACATAAACAGTGCATATTGCAATGTTGTGGGACACATCCCCCATCCACCCTCACACCCCGCAGCCACCCACACATCCCTCAGCCACCCCCAATACCCCACCCACCACACCCCACACATACCTCCATGCACTCACACAGACTCAGGCAAACATACATGCCGCCGCCCACCCACCGAGCCCCCACCCACCGATCCCCCACCCACACACATTTCCCCACCCACACATTTCCCCCACCCATCCCATAACCGACACGCACATACCCACCCACATATTCTCCACCACCCACCCACACACCCGCAACCACCCAGCAAAAAACACATCACAAAACCACACACACATACCCCCGTCAACCCACAAATCCCGCACCTATCCATACATACATCCTGCACCCTCAAATTTTCCCCACCCACCCACACACACATCAGCCAACCTACACCCACTCACCCACCCAATATCCGCCACCTCTTAACTACACATCCTCCACCTATACACACATCCCCACCCGCAAACACATCTCCCCACCTGCCCACACATATCCCCCACCCATAAACACCAAAAAACACACACCTCCCACCCACACACACCCCACCACCCACATATACCCCACCCACACACATCCGCCGCTCACACACATCTTCCCACTAACACACACATCCCCCAACCATACACTCATCTCTCACACACATCCACCCACTCACGTACTCATCCATCAACCACTCACACCCAACACCCACACATCACCCACCCGCCCATCAACAAATGCATCTCTCATATACCCTCCCACCCACACATATATCCCAACCACCCAGCCAAACACACATCCCCCATCCTCACATACATCCGTCATCCACCTGCACATCCCACACCTCTTACACATCTCCCCTCCCACACAAAACTCCACCCATAAACACATCCCCCCACACATACACACATCCCCCACATGCATTCCTCATACACATCCCCGCCCACACACACATCTCCCCACCCACCCACACATCCTCCACCTACAAACATCCTCACCACCCACACATACATCCTCACCACCCACACATACATCTTCCACCCACTTACATTTACCCCATCCACACTCACATACTTCCACCCACACAGACATATCCCATTCACAGGCACCCCCCCCACACACACACACACTCATCCCCCACACCCATTACACACCCATCCCTCAACCCACACAATCTCCTACACACCCATTCACCCACCCAAATACACATTCCCTACCCACACCCCCAACCCACCAACACCCACATACTTCCAATAATCCTCCCAAATATCCGCCCCCCCCCCACACACACATATACACATCCCTCACACACAAACACACATACATCCCCCACCGACTACACATCCCTTCACCCATCCACACATCAACCATCAACCCATACACATCCCCCACACACAACCTCTCTACACATACATTCCCCACACCCCCACACACATCCCTCACATACACACCCACGCAAACATCCTCACATCTACACACATCCATGATCACTGAAACTAATAAGAGCAAACTCCCACACTTTACACACAGTTGAGACACTGATGATTGTCGTGAGCATTCTCGCAAAAATTGTAAGAAGAGAAAAAATTGTACTTTTGAAGTAAAGATAGTGCAGCAACAGATATAAGAAAACATAGTGCAACAACAGATAGAAGAAAATATAGTGCAACAACAGATAGAAGTAAAGATAGTGAGAAAAAAAAGAGATAGAAGCAAAGACATTGCAACAACAGAGAGTGTTGATGTAGTATCTATGATAAACCTCATACACACCATTGCCCCCTCATGAGATGAAGTGACCAAACCGTTTATGACTTATTGTATTTACGTCCGTGCAAAGCTAATTATACATTTTGTTACACATTATTGACTGCAGCCCACAACTCACCGCAGCTAGGCCTAACGTTGTGACGTCGGTCTCTCTAACATAGGGAGAACTCGGTGGTGGAAGGGTGGCCGTCGCCGGCAGTCAACTCCGTCAGACAGCCTGCCTGAGGTATGTGCTTGCCATGACTCCGGACTCAAACATACTGATTAGAGAACATTCGCGATTCAGTAGATCAAACATACTGATCAGAGAACATTCCAGATCCAGTAGATCAATCATTCTGATCAGAGAACATTCCAGATAAAGTAGATCAATCATATTGATCAGAGAACATTCCAGATCCAGTAGATCAATCATATTGATCAGAGAACATTCCAGATCCAGTAGATCAATCATATTGATCAGAGAACATTCCAGATAAAGTAGATCAATCATATTGATCAGAGAACATTCCAGATAAAGTAGATCAATCATATTGATCACAGAACATTCCAGATCCAGTAGATCAAACATACTGATCAGACAACATTCCAGATAAAGTAGATCAAAACAATGTACCAGACTGACGGAAGAACAGACAGACCAACGAACAGGTGGACCGATGGACAGACAAACAGCCAGAGACAGACAGATAAAAAGTGGACGGACGGACGGACAGAAACAAACTTACGAGACGAAGGGCGGAGACGAACAGGCGGAAAGAGAGACAGACGGACGGTAAAAGGGACAGACCTACAATCAAAAGAGGAAAGAAGTGATATACTGTCAACAGTGGTCAGACGGGCCTGACTCACATACATATCTGCTGTAGTGTGAACAATATCAGAAATGAGGAATAGAGAAACATAAAGTAAGAACAGCAGCGATAATGAAATATCAAAATACGGAAACAGAATAGACAAAGCTGGAATACTTGACTAAAAGTGAGAAATATAGAGGAAAAGGAACACTAACATGTAGAAAGAAAGAAAGAAAGAAAGAAAGAAAGAAAGAAAGAAAGAAAGAAAGAAAGAAAGAAAGAAAGATTAGACGCGCGGGGAAACACGAAACCACAAAGGATAACCTGATATTTAAACAGAAATGGGAAACAAAAAAGCAAAGATAGAGAGGGAAAGTGATAGAAAGAGAAACTCGGAGTAAAAAAAGGGGAGGAATTAGTTGTGTGTATGTGTGGGTATAAACGCCAGAGACGTGGAAAAGCCATATAATGAGAGGCAAAGAATGAACCGCGCGCGGCCAAACAAAGAAAGGGCCAGATCGATAGCACATATTTCAGCCAGAACGGCCAACACCTGAAAACTAACTTTATTGAACTATTGATTTGCCGCCGTTATGACTGCGTCTGCTACACGAGACTGATGTCGAGTGGTGCGGGACCGAGCTGGCGGGAGAGTGCTTATCGAAAGTGCTCATAACCCACATAATAGACTGGTTAATTGTTAATGTGGCTGTCGTTGTCAGTCCTGAAGATGGGAGGGTTTATTGTTTTCACAAGCTGGGTTTTTTTTTTTTTTTTGGGGGGGGGGGGGATCATTGTGTTTGTTCACGAGTGTTGCTAATGCATTCAATAATATTACTAATAATAAAATAAGCGCGGCAAAGCTACAGACAGCCACAAATCGTTTCTTTTTTATCACATAATTTAACTAGATGTTAATGGCAACCATATTGACCTCGATTTCACTCATTCAGAAGCACTTCTGTCGTTTCTGACAGATCTTGGTTTGAAGTTCGCTCATTACATTACAGCTGACCAGGGACGGCAAACATGGGGACAGGTATACACGATTTTACTTGAAGTAGACCATTTCCTGACGTCCTCACTACCGGACCTTCACCTGCTGGTCGGCTACTCACAGGCAGCCGAGTGATGGCAGTGGCTTAAACTGGCCGGCCAATGGGTTTAAAATTTTGTTGCGTATCCCTTACGGGACGTTGCAGTCAACACCAGCATTTTCAGCTGCTGTTGATGTACTAGGCAAGTGTTACGTTCAGTAGTTTGCCATTGCTTCGAATTCTCATTGGGGAGGATGTTGTAAAATAACCCCTGAGCCCAGTTCAATCCAGCCTAACATAGGTACCAGGATACGTTTTGGGAAGTAACGGCGGTCGATGTGACATTGATCACGTCACACGCCGGGTGACGAATGGTAACTGTAGATATGGGACTAGAACCATACACTTAATACACCTTAAGGCGCGTGAAAGGTGTCCTAAAGAAGTCTTAAGTATGCCAGCCCTAAACTGTTTGTACTAAAGTTATTGAAGCTTGCTGTAGTCAGTCAGATGGTTCGGTCATGTAACATGACTACACCAGACAACAATGATATAGAGTTATTGTGGTCACAGAACGAGTCCCGACTCGCAGGCGATGATGTAGTCAAGGTGCAGAGACATCCAATACTTGATCCTCTCAGTAATTGATTATGGATTAGGTCTGCTCACTGTCTCAGAGAGTCAGCTGGTGAAGTTAGAGCGCATACAGAACGAAGCTATGCGGGTCATTCTGGGATGCACTAGAGACACCCCAGTAGTGTGTATGCGTTACATCCTTGGTCTGCCGACTGTTGCTGGTAGGCTCAAGGTGATGCAGGCGAAGGCATACCTCAGAGTAGCTGCAGACACAGACCACCCACTGCATGAGGCGCTGGACGCAGTTAAGGGTCAGCGACTGATAAGAGGGAAATCATGGATGGCTCAGGCGGAGGATGCGATCAGACAGGTGTGCCCCTTGGAGAACATTAGGCGTGGAGAGGAGTGGGTCAGAGTGCCAACGGAGCAGTCAGACTTGTGCAGAGTTATAATCACATTAAGCCGGGAGTGCAGGGAATGGCCAGCAGGGGCCACAGAAATGGAAATCCAGCAACTAATACAGGACAATGCTCACTCGAGTGATGTGATTATCTACACAGATGGTTCGGTGTCAAGAGGTGAGAGAAGTGGCTGGGGGTTCATAGCCAAAGCAAGATGTTTGGGGCAGGAGAGCCTGGCATATGATACCACAACATCCAGCTTAAGAATGGAAGTGGAGGCAGTCACTGCGGCTCTCCGCTGGATGGAGAATACGACACACACACACACACACACACACACACACACACATCGTGATTGTAACTGACTCAGAAAGCATGCTGACGAGGGTGAGGACGGGCAGACTTCGTGCGGAAACGCTTGCTTCGCTTCGGAGGTCACGGGTGACAATCATCGCCTGGATTTTTTCTCCGGGGCATGTCGGTGTGCTGGGAAATGAACAGGTGGACAGATTGGCTGGCTCTGCAGAACTTGGTGGAGTATTGATATATGACAAGGCAGACGTGGTTGCGGCCTTGTGGGAGCACGTGCACACCTCGGAGGAGCAAATGGATTACCATGGTCTGGCAAGAATGAGACAACGAGGAGTGACGAAGGGAACTGGCCGACGCTCAACGCTCAGAGGAAAGGCGAGACGGACTTATAATCGGATTGCTACTGGTGCTATTACTGTTGGAACTCTTCGCTGGCTGCTGAGGATGGGGACGGAGCACTTATGGGAATGCCCCGAATGCTGTGATGTCGATTCCTAAATCAATCAATCAATCAATTAAGACATCCAATACTATCTTTATAGGGGTGTCGAGTTGGTCGTGCAGAGACACCCAAAACTGTATAATGGTGTCTAGTTGGTCGTGCAGAGATATCCATCACTATATAGGGGTGTCTAGTTGGTCGTGCAGAGATATCCATCACTATATAGGGGTGTCGAGTTGGTCATGCAGAGACACCCAAAACTGTATAAGGGTGTCTAGTTGGTCGTGCAGAGATATCCATCACTATATAGGGGTGTCGAGTTGGTCGTGCAGAGACACCCAAAACTGTATAAGGGTGTAGAGTTGGTCGTGCAGAGACACCCAAAACTGTATAAGTGTCACATAATACTGGAAAATTCAGATCCAGAATAGATGAAAGGCCTGAAGCCGCCATTGCTAGGCGCCACAACTATTTGATGTGGGGGAATATGTTCCCCATTTCAGACACCACCGGGATTCCAGGAGAAGTCCCGAGATCAAAAGACAATCGGCGACATGTTGCCTTGCCCGGCATCAAAAGAATTCGGCATTCTGTTTGCCCGGATCTCAGGAGAATGGAGAAGGGGGGCGGTGCTGTCTTGATTGAAGTCCGGTCACGTGAGTGACGTCACTCGTGCAACATTTTGGCGGGGAGAAGTTAACGAAAGTTGCGTTCAGTCTGTAGATGAACTACAGATAACGGGAGTGTTTTTTGTGTTCCTAGTTCTAATGGAGAAGAGGATTTACGGGGTCTCCTGTGTTTTGGAAACTGTGATGAATTGTGAATTCCGACTCCGAACAGGAACACTAGCATAAGGTAGTCTAGTATTAAATAATGCTTTGGACTAGAACATTGAGATAGTGTGTTGTGTGCATGTAGTCTAGGAGCGTCGGCCGCAGCTGGCTGATGTCTAGCTTAAAAGAGGTAGAGTTATATATCATTTCACTCGGCAGGGTAAGACCGGTGTAATGGGATGATATTCGGTGAGATTTGAGATGGCTGGGGGGATAAAGGAAATGTACAGGGTGGGATATTCCGGTAGTGAGGCCAACTGGGGCTCCTGTGTTTGTCCGTTTGGTCTTTCTTTTTCCTTACCACCCAAATGTGACGAACGACTCTGTCTTAAGCTAGAGGGTAGTTCCAGGTTAACCAGGATAAATATCTGATTATGGCCTTTGGCCTATAATCACATATAGTGGATTCGAATAGGGTTTTTCTCTCACAGAATGTTCTATTCTCTACAGGTTCAACTGTTTAACAGAAAGAAAGTATTACTACGAGGTGTGGACAATGCCAGTCACACTGAGTGATATTTTACTGTACCAGAGAAATTAAGGACAGCTGGGAGAGGAGGAAAATAGCAGTTATACTGAGTGCAGTTATACTAATTGGCCTCGGAAATGGGATATCGTTCCAAAAATGATAGACTCATAGAAAGCAGGAGTGTTATCCTGAAAAGGGCCAGTGTAGCAGTGATTGAGTGCCCAGGGCAGTGGTTTTTATGAAACTATTAACACCTCCATGGACAATGACAATATTAGGTAGAGAGGTGGAATAACAGTGATGTGAAGTAACTATGACTATGTCGAGTGACGATAACTTTAAGTTGTAGAGAGGTTGCAGAGTAAAGACACTCATTCAGTAACATTTTGCAACCGGACAGAAAGTTTTCTTTAAACTAGTGTGAGATATAGGGAGATCTTCGTGGGTATCAGGATCTTAATGAACATATTAAACATAGTGTGTTCCTAATTCATGGACATTAATAGGCTATATTCAGTAGTGGAGAACAGTCACCCAGACTATATATATGATCAACTCCAAGGAGTCAACCATTGTCCGGAGAGATGCGACATTCGGTGAGACCTGTTCTGAACTTACTGTGGTGTGATTTGGCATTGCCGAACATGATGAACGATCCTGAGCTCACTACTCTATTCTCACATACACCATAGAAAATACTACATATTTCCACACGCAAACAGTGCACACACACACACACGTGACACTTTTCTGTATTAAATGTTTTATTTTATTATTTGTTAAAATACAGTCTTGTGTGGGTATGTTCTGAAACAATATGAAGGGTATTGTTTAGGGGTTAGAAGAAGAAGAGGAAAGAGAGAGATAGGGTACCTGAGACTGACAGGGGGTATGTAGACAAAGGTCCGACAGAAGCCCACAATAAGGAAAAGGATTTTAAACAGTGTGCCTGTTGACTCAACTTCCCCCCTAAGGACGACTGGCGACAATAAGGGTGTCTAGTTGGTCGTGCAGAGATATCCATCACTATATAGGGGTGTCTAGTTGGTCGTGCAGAGACATCCATCACTATATAGGGGTGTCTAGTTGGTCGTGCAGAGATATCCATCACTATATAGGGGTGTCTAGTTGGTCGTGCAGAGATATCCATCACTATATAGGGGCGTCGAGTTCGTCGTGCAGAGATATCCATCACTATATAGGGGCGTCGAGTTGGACGTACAGAGATATCCATCACTATATAAGGGTGTCTAGTTGGTCGTGCAGAGATATCCATCACTATATAGGGGTGTCTAGTTGGTCGTGCAGAGACATCCATCACTATATAGGGGTGTCTAGTTGGTCGTGCAGAGATATCCATCACTATATAGGGGCGTCGAGTTGGACGTACAGAGATATCCATCACTATATAATGGTGTCTAGTTGGTCGTGCAGAGATATCCATCACTATATAGGGGTGTCGACTTGGTCGTGCAGAGACACCCAAAACTGTATAAGGGTGTCTAGTTGGTCGTGCAGAGACACCCATCACTATATAGGGGTGTCTAGTTGGTCGTGCAGAGACATCCACACTATATAAGGGTGTCTAGTTGGTCGTGCAGAGATATCCATCACTATATAGGGGCGTCGAGTTGGACTTGCAGAGATATCCATCACTATATAATGGTGTCTAGTTGGTCGTGCAGAGATATCCATCACTATATAATGGTGTCTAGTTGGTCGTGCAGAGATATCCATCACTATGTAATGGTGTCTAGTTGGTCGTGCAGAGATATCCATCACTATATAAGGGTGTCGAGTTGGTAGTGCAGAGATATCGATCACTATGTAATGGTGTCTAGTTGGTCTTGCAGAGATATCCATCACTATATAAGGGTGTCGAGTTGGTAGTGCAGAGATATCCATCACTATATAGGGGTGTCTAATTGGTCGTGCAGAGACATCCATCACTATATAAGGGTGTCTAGTTGGTCTTGCAGAGATATCCATCACTATATAATGGTGTCGAGTTGGTCGTGCAGAGATATCCATCACTATATAGGGGTGTCTAGTTGGTCGTGCAGAGACATCCATCACTATATAAGGGTGTCGAGTTTGTCGTGCAGAGATATCCATCACTATATAGGGGTGTCGAGTTCGTCGTGCAGAGATATCCATCACTATATAGGGGTGTCGAGTTCGTCGTGCAGAGACACCCAAAACTGTATACGGATGTCTAGTTGGTCGTGCAGAGATATCCATCACTATATAGGGGTGTCTAATTGGTCGTGCAGAGACATCCATCACTATATAAGGGTGTCTAGTTGGTCTTGCAGAGATATCCATCACTATATAGGGGTGTCGAGTTGGTCGTGTAGCGATCAGCTTGGCCCAGAAGTTTAAAGCGCACGTACTTAACCTTTCTGTGCTCTGATGGCGGGTGGTGTGTTCAGTCCACGTGTCTAGCGTTCCTTGTCTCGGATGGCTGTGAGGTGCGTCAAATTGGGATCTCTCCATCCGCCGCAAGTTAGCGAGGCAGGCGTTTCGAGAATGCAACCGCATCGTGAAGCCAGAGTCGTGGTTTGAGCGGGCAAAGAAGCAAATTTGTATGACCCTTCGACAAAGTCTCGATTAGCGCTCTCTCTCTCTCTCTCTCTCTCTCTCTCTCTCTCTCTCTCTCTCTCTCTCTCTCTCTCTCTCTCTCTCTCTCTTTATGAGTAGTGGGCCTGCACTCAGTAATCTGGTATAGATTTTCGGTCAGTCCTGCCGGCGTAGCTTGAAAGCTCGTAGGTAGGCGTCCAGAGGTTTTGCATGTATCACCGGGTACCGGAATGGCGCGCTTTAGCGATGCTACTCTTGGCCTGCGTGTGCGTGAATAGTCCGTCAGTCCAATAGATATCTGGTTGATCCTGCCAGTAGTCATATGTTTGTCTCAAAGATTAAGCCCCTCTGACGTGTCTCCACCTTGCCGTGATAGAGGGGCTTGCGTGTTCCAATGACTCCAGGAGCTATGCCGACGGAAGCACAACTACATGTCGGACAGGTCTTTGGATAGGGACCGGACCAAGAGAGACACAACCTGCTGCCTTACAGGTAGATTGAGGATGGGCAGTCAAAATCCGAATCAGGCGCATGATGCCACTAATTCTTGGTCCAAACACATACTCAACGACTCTCTCCTGTGGGATATGGCTGAACGTCTCTTAGCCATTAACCCTCGGATATGAGAGTCGGGCCGATAATCACAAACTGCAAAATGGAGGTGAGATACTGAGCACTCTACATGCTTGGTCCAGACACTTAATCGAAGGCTCTCAGCCGAGGGATATGAGGGATCCCCTGGAGAGGTCCTGGCCGTTACACGCTCTCTGATGCATGGAGGTAAAGTGTTGAGCCGGCAGTACATGTAGCCTACCTCGAGAGCGTTACTAAAGGTGAAAAAAGCGACCCAGTCGCACGCAATGGTTACGATAAAAGTCTGCATATATACTCATAGAGTGAGCGTAGTCAAAGGTGGGTAAAAGTCTCATTAACACGAAATGGAACGTTTGGCTAGCGAATCCATTAAGTGGAAGTCCGAAGCGAAAGCTTGCTGAGTGGATGCCGTCTGCAGACTGGCCGTTCCAGGTCTGTGCTGGGAGCGGCCAGTGACGAACGAAATACCCAATACATGATAGTGAGGAATTAAAGCAACCATGTGCAGGACGTGGCGACTCCTTGGATGAGCTCAGCACCAAAGCGCTATGTGTCGGCTCTGCAATTATGGAAGCCTCCTTGGATTGCGTAAAATGCCATGGACTGCCCCTGCCTTCCCTTGAAGGGTGACCGAAAAGTCTTCGACCGTTCTAACTTGACCAGCTGGGATGTGGATGGCACCACAACAGTGAGAGCCTCCCCCCCCCCCCCCCGCCCCGCCCCCACACCCCAACCCCATCTAACCTGATTAAATATCGCACGCTAAAGTCGGATGTGTTGGCCTAAGGGTCACGGCCCAAGGGTGCCTAACCAGACACACCGCAATTACGTCTGAAAAAACACTCCGGATGAACGCAGAAGAAGAAGAAGAAGAAGAAGAAGAAGAAGAAGAAGAAGAAGAAGAAGAAGAAGAAGAAGAAGAAGAAGAAGAAGCAGAAGAAGAAGAAGAAGAAGAAGAAGAAGAAGAAGAAGAAGAAGAAGAAGAAGAAGCAGAAGAAGAAGAAGAAGAAGAAGAAGAAGAAGAAGAAGAAGAAGAAGAAGAAGAAGAAGAAGAAGAAGAAGAAGAAGAAGAAGAAGAAACAGAATAAGAAGAAGAAGAAGAAGAAGAAGAAGAAGAAGAAGAAGAAGAAGAAGAAGAAGAAAAAGAAGAAGAAGAAGAAGAAGAAGAAGAAGAAGAAGAAGAAGAAGAAGAAGAAGAAGAAATTGGTACAGAAAACAGTCGTACTGATTGTAATACTACCTACAACATTAACCTGGGGTTGACCGTAACGTCCTGCAGAGGACATGCACGATTTGGTTGTTGTTGTTGTTGTTTATCTGGGGATGAGCAGTGTATCCCCTATACTCCACTTATTTCTTCTACTTCTTCGTGTGCCAGTCAATGCCTGTGAATGTATGTTATATACTACCACGTAGACAGATCACACAAGGGCTGTTCAGAACGTTCCTTCTAATCTAAAGTTGACAAGCATAAGAACGAACCTGGACTGCAGACCACAAGAAAGAGATCCAGGGATGCAAGCCGAGTTGGTGATGGTCGCGGACAGTTATTCTAGTGTTTCTCTGGCGTTTGACAGTCTGACGTTCATGGAGACAACTGTTGGTCGTTCATCTAGAGGATCGCCAACACAGGTTGGCGGTTGGCGTGGCCCTAAAGGTCATTTCAGAAACTGGGGTACAAGTCTGTTAATTAATGTTGCCACTGACTTTGTTTGGACAGAAGTTTACCTGTCTGAAACATAAGTTCTGTTTGTTCGATGCTCGTCTTTCTAAGGAAGTGCGTCTCACTACCTCAGCGATCAGGTGGAAGTATGATATTAACAGCACAACATTTAAAGTTATTTCAAATGCTGTACGATAGATAATTAGAGCTCCACGCCTTAATTAGGGCTAACACGGTAACTTTTGAGATAGAAGCTTACATCGTCGCTTCTCAGTATGCCACCTTCCCTCCACATATTTTCCCTCCTTCAATCTATGTTTGTGCTCACCCATTTGTTGCAGTCACGACGACGTGTACACATCACTGGTATTGCTGTAGTACGGCGGGAAAGAGAACAGGCCACTCTATCTCATATGTCGTGGCTTAGAATTTCCGTAGACGTAATACTGCGCAGGCCAGCGTGTGTATTCCACCAACAAGTGTTCACCTTAAATATGAGTATTATAGCAGTGAATGCACTCCCCCAGTGTATGCACCCCCTCCCCCACCCCCGGTGTATGCATTCCCCCTATGTATGAATGTCCCCAGTGTATGCATTTCCCCCAGTATAAGCATTACCCCGGTGTATGAATGTCTCCAGCGTATGCATTCTCCCGTTGTATGCATTTTCCAAGTATATGAATTTCCCCAGTATATGACTTCTCCCAGTGTATGCATTTCCACAGTGCACGAATTCCCCCAATTTATGTATTCTCCCAGTGGGAAGCAAAGTGCCAAAGAGTGAAGCAGCTAAGGAAAGTGCGACAGACACCCCGAAGCTCACGAGAGGAAGTGGACACAGCGGAAAATGACAAGAAAGACAAGGTGGAGGCTTTCAAGCGATGTGCTGCAGAGGCCAAGAACGTAAAATGGGAATGTTTTATGAAGGAGATTGGAGGTGATAAAACACTGCATAAGTTCTGGAAACTGCACAGGCAGATGCAAAGAAAAGATCGGCCTATGACAGTGGGAACAATTTATAAAGAGGATGGTGTACGCGCGACAACAGACAAGGAGAAAGGGGAGGCGTTTCTCCAGAGATTTTTAGAGCAGACCAATCATAATGATGCGGATACCAGGGATGCAGTTAAAGAGGAGTTATCTGGCACAATGGAGAATATGCCTTATGAAGACATCATACGGGTTGAAGACGTTAAACATATTTTTAAAAAGGCAAAAGAAACGGCACATGAAGGCTTTGAGCGATCTAGACCTGAAGGAGATGGCCGACTGTTTTAATCAGAGCATTAGGACAGCATCAGTACCGCAGGATTGGCTGCATAGCTATCTCATCCCTCTCCCAAAACCATACAAGGATCATTCAAAGCTTAGCGGCTTTAGGATCATCACCCTTCAAAATACATTTGGGAAGGTTCTAGAGAAGATAGTCGCTGTTAAGCTGCAAGAGTTTTTGGAAAGGTGGAAGCTTCTTCCAAGAGGCCTGGGAGCTACAGGCCAGGAAAAGATACCTGGTCAAATGCAGCCACTTTTGCCTTTGACGTTTATGAGGGGTTCCAGAGTAGACAGGAAACGATGGTGGCAGCGCTTGATCTCGAGGATGCGTACAATAGAGTTCGCTATGATATTTTGATGACCGCACTTATGGAGAAGGGGGTCAATACCTGGTTGGTGAACTGGATAGCAGCCGTCCTACATTCTCGTCGGGTTGCTCTCCGTCTGGGTGCATGGAACTCAGAGCCACATATTTTAACCCCGGGACTGCCACAGGGATCAGCAATCTCACCGGTGCTCTTTAATGTGTATACGAGCAAGATTGCATACCTAGAAGCACCAGGGGTTGGAAGGATTCTAACATCCGCAGATTACATTCTTGCATACAGGCAGGGGAGAAATAGGGATCAAACAGCCCAGGAGCTACAGGTGACAGTAGACAAAGTGATTGACTGGTGCACTGAAATGAGTGCTGTCATCAACCCGGAAAAGGCGGCTGTGTTGTGGTGCTCTCTGGACAACAGGATTGTGAGAGATGATGCCCCAAGCCTCACGATAGATGGCAGAAGCGTCAACAGAGAGAACAAACTGAAGTATCTGGGAATCACATTTGACAGGAGCCTGTCCTTCAAGGACCATGTGGAGACGGTTGTGACAAGATCTCAAAAGGGACTCAATGCACTTAAAACTATGGCTGCAATGGACACAGAGCAGAGAATGCTCTTTACACTATACCAGCACTTGATCCTCTCAGTGATTGATTATGGACTAGGACTGCTCACTCTCAAAGCGTCAGTTGGTGAAATTAGAGCGCATACAGAACGAAGCTATGCGGGTCATTCTGGGATGCACCAGAGACACTCCAGTAGTGTGTATGCGTTACATCCTTGGTCTGCCTACTGTTGCTGGTAGGCACAAGGTGATGCAGGCAAAGGCATACCTCAGAGTAGCTGCAGACACAGATCACCCGTTGCATGAGGCGCTGGACGTAGTTAAGGGTCAGAGACTGATAAGAGGGAAATCATGGATGGCTTAGGCGGTGGATACGATCAGACAGGTGTGCCCTTGGAGAACAGCAGGCGAGGAGAGGAGTGGGTCAGAGTGCCAGCCGAGCAGTCAGACTTGTGCAGAGTTATAATCACATTAAGCCGGGAGTGCAGGGAGTGGCCAGCAGGGGCCACGGAAGTGGAAATTCAGCAACTAATTCAGGATAACTCTCGCCCGGGTGATGTGATTATCTACTCGGATTGGTCGGTTTTGAGAGGTAGGAGAAGTGCCTGGGGGTTCTTAGCAAAAGCTAATGGTCGGCGTTTGGTGCAGGAGAGCCTGGCGTATGATGACACAACATCTAGCTTAAGAATGGAGGTGGAGGCGGTCAGTGCAGCTTTCCGCTGGATGGAGAATACGACACACACACACACACACATGGTGATTGTAACTGACTAAGAAAGCATGCTGAGGAGGGTGAGAACAGGCAAGCTTCGTGCAGAGTGGCTTGCTTCGCTTCGGAGGTCATGGGTAGCAAGCATCACCTGGATGATTTCTCCGGGTCATGCCGGTGTGCTGGGGAATGAACAGGCGGACAAATTGGCTGGCTCGGCTAAACTTGGTGGAGTATTAATGCATGACAAGACAGACGTTGTTGCGGCCTTGTGGGAGCACGTGTACACCTAGGAGGAGCAAATGGATCACCATAGTCTGGTAAGAATGAGACAGCGAGGGTTGACGAGGGGATCTGGCCGACGATGGACGCTCAGAGGAAAGGCGAGACGCACATATAATCATATTGCTACTGGAACTATTAGTGTTGGAACTCTTCGCTGGCTGCTAAGGATGGGGACGGAGCGCTTATGGGAATGTCCCGAATGCTGTGATGTCGGTTCCTAAATCAGTCAATCAATCAATCAATCAATCGATCAATCAATCAATCAATCAATCAATCAATCAATCAATCAATTAATCAATCAATCCCAGTATATGAATCCCCCCAATATATGAAGTCCCCCAGTATACAAATTCCCCCAGTACAGCTAGTGCTCGACTTACGACCACGATCGGTTCCGACAGACCGGTCGTAACACTATTTGGTCGTAAGTTGAGTACGCTATGTGTACAGTAATGTGAAATGATGTTATAAAAATATTTAAGTTAATTTATATCATAAATTTCTTTTATTATTGTTAAAAATCATAATTTTCGATGTTTATTTTGTGCCTTTGTATCATCTGAACACCATTTTGTTTCTTATTTTTACATCGTCAGGTTTAAGAAAAACACTCCATTAACTGTACATATACAACTGGTTTCTTCTTCTTCTTCGTTCATCCGGAGTTTTTTTTCGGATGTGATTGCGTTGTGCCTGTTTACAGCAGAGCTGCGTTCTTGCGCCGTTAGGCCGACACATCCGACTTCTGCGGGCATTTGTTGACCGGGTTAACCTTCCCGGGGGTTTCTTAGGACGTTTGACTCTCACTGTTGTGGTGTTATCTCCCATCCTAGCTGGCCCATATAGAACAGCCTAAGAGATCCTGGTCAGCCCTCAAGGGAAGGCAGGGGCAGACCATGGGCATTCCCCGCCATCCAAGGAGGCTTCCATACTTGCAGAGCCAACACACAGCGCTCTGGTACTGGGCTCACCCAAGGAATCGTCACGTCCTGCACATGGCTGCTTAGCCTCACTTCCGTATATTGGGCCTTCCGTTCACCATAGGCTGTTCTACCGGAAACCAGAAGAATGCAGTGTGCAGATGACATCCACAGTGAGCTTTCGATTCGGACTTTCCGCACAATGGATTTGCTATCCGAGCAATATTCCATTTCGTGCCACTAGGACACTTTTCCACCTTTTTTGAAAGCCCACACAGTGAGCTTTTGATTCGGACTTTCCACATAATGGATTTGCTATCCAAGCAATATTCCATTTCGTGCCACTAGGACACTTTTTCCACCTTTTTTGAAAGCCCACACAGTGAGCTTTTGGTTCGGACTTTCCACGTAATGGATCTCCTATCCAGCAATATTCCATTTCATGCCCCTGGGAGGCTTTTGTAACCGACATACCTGTGGTATGAAGTGTGGCAGTCTGAATACTTCTTCATACACCTTTAAATGTCAACCTGTATGTAGTTAAAGTAAGCTACGGTCAACTTGAGCTTGTTGATATCTCCATAGAGCTTGTCCTCAAATGAAGCAGGTGTGGGCCAAAATATCTTTCTCTGTTCTGCATATATTGGGCAATCCTGAAGCAAATGTTTTGCTGTCATTTTTCCAGTTCGACAATTACATTCATCGGTATCTCCTATCTTTAGTTTATTGAACAAGTGGTATTTCAGCCTGTTATGTCCTGTGCGGAGTCTGAAGATTGCTACTTGTTCTCTTCTGTCGAGTTTGTAATATGCATCATCCTTCTGGTGGCCTGGATGCTCTGATTCCCATTTGGTTCTATAGGTGCTTTTTATCAACCTCTTTGCCTCGTTATAGGTTATGTCTATGTCAGGCTGTGGTAGTCGTCCGCCCTCTTTTGCCAGTCTGTCAGCCTCTTCATTTCCAGGTATACTGCAATGTGATGGGATCCACTGTATTACAACTTTTTTGGATTTCTGGCATAGACCATGGAGTGCTGCTCTTAGGTCAGCTATTTCTATGCTGTTATTGCTCTTCAGTATTGAGACAGCTGACTTTGCATCTGTGAAGATAGCTATTTGCTTCTCTTTATTTTCCTCCATCAAGAGCATTTCTGCTGCAGTTTTCAGAGCCTCTACCTCCGCTTTGAAGTTACTTGAAAACTTTCCAGTTGCCACTGAATGTGTTTTTTTCACTCCATTTTTTAAATTTAGGAGAATTCCTCCTCCTCCATTCTCTATTGAATTTTTGGCTGATCCATCTGTATATGCATGGGTCCAATTGCTGCTTGGGTAATGTTCTTTTATGTAGTTTAGGCTTATTTCTCTTCTTTCAGTTTCATGCTGAGTGTTCTTTTTCTCAATACCAGGAATGTTTTCTATCATCTCAGGCAGTTGCTGCTGTCTCCAAGCTGGGAACTTGTCTGCATTGTAAATAGGTTTGACTGTTGATATGTTAAGTATGGGATCTGCCCTAATTTTTCGTTTTGCAGTTTCTACAAAGTTGCTACGCTTCAGTCGTCCCTTTCCAAAACCACTAAACCTTTTATACATAGGGTGGTCTGTCAATCTTCTAAATTTTTCTGCTTGTTGCTGGGCTCTGCTATCTCTTCTATCCTGCATTGGTTGTAAACAAGTGATCTTTTCAAGTTCATTAATAGGCGTTGTCTTCAGGCTTCCAGTTATGATTCGCATTCCTTGATTTTGGACTCTACTTATTTTGTTAAAGTTTGACTTAGCTGCTGTTGCCCAAGCTGCAATGCCATATTCCAGTACTGGCCTCACCCGTCCAGTATATAACTTCTTGAGAACTTTCTCATCTGCTCCCCACGTTGTACCAGCAAGCTTTTTCATGATTGCCATTCTTTGCCTTGCTCTTGTTCGATTTTTCTCAACCTGTGTTTTCCATGTCAGGCGACGATCAAAGGTGACTCCGAGATAGTTTGGATTTTCTTCATGGCGCAATATTTTTCCATTCAATACCAGCTTAGGTTGTTGAGTTTTATTTGAGAGGGAGAACACTGTGCATGTTGTTTTCTCCTCACTTATCTTCACTAGCCATGATTTTGACCAGTCCTCTAGTGCTAATAAGGCTTGCTGTATTCTGCTGTTAGCTGTACTAATATATTCTTCAGATGTCCATATGGCTAGGTCATCTGCAAAGGATGATGTGTGTACTCTGGCTGGAAAATTTTCTGTGATGTCGTTTATATATGCTAGGAATAATGTTGGTGAAAGAACTCCTCCTTGAGGGACACCTTGCTCCAACAGCATCATTTTGCTGGTTTGTCCTTGTACTTTTGTCCTGGCAGTTCTGTTCTCAAGGTAGTGGCTGATCCATTTATACATTTTTCCACAAACATGTATGTTTTGCAGTTTTACTTTCAGTCCTTCCTTCCATACTTTATCAAATGCTTTTTCTAAATCTATCCAGACTGCTAGTGTGTGCTTTTTCTCTTGGAAGGCATCCTCTATTTCCTGAGCTATATAGGTTATTTGATCTTCAGTGGATCTGTACTTTCTGAATCCTGCTTGGTGTGGTGTTAAGAGTTTGTTTTCTTCCAGATGCCATGTTAGCCTGCCATTGATAATGCGTTCCATTAATTTTCCTACACAGCTAAGTAGACTGATAGGTCGATAGCCATTTGGTTCTTCCAGGTCTTTTCCTTTCTTTGGGATTGGTATTAGTATAGCTTCTTTCCATGCCTGTGGGACTATTCCCCTCTTCCAGCTGTAATTTAGGACTGCTAGTAGTTTCTTTTTTGCCTTAGTGCCTAGTCCTATTAGCATTTCATTTGTGATTCCATCCTTTCCTGGTGATTTCTTCTTTTTTAGGGTATTCATTGCCTGTTCCATTTCTTCCATTGTTAGATTTGCCATCATATATTCTGCTGCTGTCTCTGTATTTGTATGATGTATCTGTTTATCTTTGATTGCTTTCTTCTGTTCGGTTGTAATATCAATGTGGTTTACATTTGCATAGTGTTCCATTAGTGCATTTGCAGCCTTTTTTCCTGTAAGCAAGGCATTTCCTTGTTTAATTGTTATTTGTTTGTTGTTAGGTCCTTCATTGTTCATGGCTTTCACTAGTTTCCATAGTTTGTTTCCATCCCTGTCAAAATTCAGGTTTTCTGTTTTTTCCCTCCAACAATCTCTTGTTGTTTGATTTACTGTTCTTTTATATTTTGCTGAGATGGCTTTGAGAGAGATGTTCGCTTCAATTGTTTGTTCTCTCTCTGCTGTCTTCCTGGCATCTTCAACTTTGTCCTCCAAACTTTGTAGTTCTTCAGTCCAGTATGGTTTGTAATTTTTCCTCGCTCCTCTTGGAATGGACTCCGTGGCTGCCTGTATTATCGCTCTGTTTAGACTTTCCACCATTTGCTTTATGTTGCCATATCGTGTATTTATGTTTTCACAATATTTGTCTGTTAATATGGCAAATCTGTCCCAATCTGCTCGTTTGTAATTCCAGCGGGGCAAGGGCTTTTGTTCCTGTGGAACATACTCCATATTCATTACAAGCTTGATTGGTCTGTGGTCACTACCTGCTAATTGGTCCAGCACAAGGCGATCAATTTTGTGGAGGATGTCTCCTGTGCAGAAAGCTAAGTCTGGAGTAGAAGTGGTAAGCCATCTTCTGGAGTAGAAGCTCGGTGTGTCATCCACTTTGTTGAGTAGATGGAGATTTGAGTCTATTTCCCAGTCCTCCAATTCTTCTCCTCTTTTGTCAGTATCTGGGTATCCCCATCTTTCTGAACGGCTATTAAAGTCTCCGACAATAATGCAGTTTGTGTCAGTTATTTTCATGTTTGAGAGTGTAAGGTCCTTATCTGCTGGGCTATACAGATTGTAGATTCTTATTTTCACGTCCTTTATCATTATATCAACACCTATAATTTCCGTTTGGTTGTCAGAGATCACAGATACTTCGCTGCAAGGTATTGTATTTCGTGTAAGTATTAGAACTCCTCCTTTGTGTCCTTCACGGTCGAAACGTGTGGCCTGATATCCTCTGACTGAGAATTTGTGATTGGCGTTGAGGTGTGTCTCTTGAATGCATGCCACATCTATTCTATCTTTATGAAGACGCTGTGTTAGGGAGTCTTTCTTCTTGTAAACTCCTTCGGCATTCCACTGTAGTATGTTGAGTGTCCGGGGTATTTGGTCAATAGCTCTTAACCTACTCCTCTGTGCCTTGACTCCACAGCACAGGGGAAGGTGACCACCAGTAGTCATGGGTAGACCCCCTCGAGGCAGGGGGCCCGGCACTATCGCCGCCTGATGGGACTTCACGGGATTAGCACCATAACGATTAATTTTGATTTGTGACATCATGAATTAAGTTACGTTGCACTGCTTTGTCAAGCCTGTGGCTCAGTACATCCGATTTCGACAAGCATTTATTCGGGATGCTTTCCCTAGCCTTTGACTGTCCCCAGTCTACCTACAAGGCAGCAGGTTTTACGTTGCACTGCTTTGTCAAGCCTGTGGCTCAGTACATCCGATTTCGACAAGCATTTATTCGGGATGCTTTCCCTAGCCTTTGACTGTCCCCAGTCTACCTACAAGGCAGCAGGTTTGTGTGTCTCTTCGTCTGGTCCCTCTCCCTTGACCTGTCCGACATGGGTGGCCCTACCAGTAGCTGTGCTACTGTCGGCATAGCTCTTGGGGTCATTGGGACGCACAAGCCCCTCTACCTCGTCACGGTGGACACACAGCAGAGGGGCAACTGGTTTAATATTTGCAAAACATACAAAATACAGGTGTGGAAAATACTATAGGAAACATTTTCCCAATCGCAAAACACATCAAATTGTCATTAACATCATAATACATAAACATGTACGAAGCATTTTATTAGCCACTGGTGCTTGGCTGCAGATCATTAATGTCGTCATCTAAGGCAGCATTCGGGGTTGGTTTTTTCATAAACATGGTGAGCTTTGTCTGAATTGTATGTTTCTTTTTTTTTTTTTCATCATAGATTTCATGATACGGACGAAACACATCGTGCGCCATCCGTTCAATCCTTGCAAATCGTTCGATGTTTGGGTCCATTGCTTCGAAATGTATAAGAAGTTTATTCAGTAAAGATAAACCTTCTGATAATCCCTTAGTTTTGAACCTTCTTTCTGGCTCATCCTCTTCTTTCTTGGCTTCTCTTGATGATTGCAGACAACGCCGTTCGACTGATAATTGAGGCAGAAATAAATCTGAAATCTAATATGGCTAGTGATTGTGGTCGTAAAGTCGAATGGTCGTAAGTTGCATAGGTCGTATGTCGGAAATCCTCTGTATACGAATTCTTCCAGAATAGGAATTTCTCCAGTATATGAATCTTCCCAGTATAGTTCTCCGATTTCCATTGCCCAGGCCTGTGCCCTGAAGAAGAG